>CM021103.1:560597936-560732190 GCA_007115665.2 Sequoiadendron giganteum
TCCCTCAACTCCTATAACCTCTACCCTATAACCTATTAATCCCTCATCCCTAAACCCTCTACCCTCTATCACCAATCCTCTACCCTCTACCCTCTACCCTAATCCCCCAACCCTTAAACCCACTTAGTAAACTCTCTACCCTAATCCCTCAACCCTCTTGACCCTTAAACCCTCAACCCTTAAACACTCAACCCTAAACCCTCGACCCTCAACCCTAACCCCTTAAACCCTAAATTGTTAAACCCTCTACCCTCTACCCTCTAACCTCTACCCTCAACCCAATACTCTCTACCCTAAACCCTAATCCCTCAACCCTTAATATCTCAACCCCTATAACCTCTACCCTATATATTGGACCCTCAACCCTAATCCCTTGACCCTATACCTTAAACCCTCAATCTTCAACCCTCAACCCTTAAACCCTTTACCCTTTACCTTATACATTAAACACTCAACCCTCAATTCTCAACCCTAAACCCTTAATCCCTCAACTCTCAATCCTTAAACCCTAAACCTTCTACCCCTTACATTGGACCTTGAACCTAATCTTTCAACCATATACCCTCAAACCTATACCCGAAACCTTCTACCATCAACCAATTAAACCCTTAACCCTAAACCCTTAACCCCAAACCCTTCAACCCTAAATGCTTAAACCTTAAACCTTCTACCCTATACCCTCAACCAAATACCCTCTACCATCAAACCTATTCCCTCAACCCTCAAACCTGAAACCCTAATACCCTAGAAACCATCAACCCTATAGGTCCTCCACCCTAATCCCTCAACCCTATACCCTCAACCCCTATCACTTTCTCTCTATCTATACATCTCACCTTCCCCTCCTTCCCTGCCTCCCACCCTCTCTAATTGTCTCTATCTATCGTCTCCCTCTTTCTGCGTACCTCTCATTCAATCAATCCCTGCCACCCTCTATCCATCTCTCTTTATGTCCCTCCCACCCCATCCCACTCTCTCCCACTACCTCTCTCTCCCTCTCTCTCCCTCTCTCTCCCTCTCTCTCATGTCTCTTCCTCCCACCCCCTCTCTCTCTAAGGTCTCTCCCTTTGGCAACCTACCTAGGTAACTCTCTCTTTGTCTCTCTCCCCTCTCTCTATCTATCCCTCCAACCCTACCTAGATAAGTCCCTCTCACTCCACCCCCCTCTTTCTCTACCTCTATCAGGTCACTCCCTCTCACACCCTCTCCCTCTCTCAGGTCTCTCACTCACAGTCCCTCTCTCTCCCACTCCCTCTCTCAGACTCCATCTCTCTCACACTCCCTCTCTCTCACACTCCCTCTCACTACCTATCTCTAAAGTCTCTCCCTCTCACCCCCCTCACACTCTCAAGTCTCTCCCTCTCACACTCTCAAGTCTCTCCCTTTCGCACCCTACCTACATAACTCTCTCTTTCTCTTTGTCTCTCTCTCTCTCCCCCCTCTCTCTCTCCCTCTCCCTCAATTCTCTCTCTCCCACCTCCCCTCTCTCTCTCTCTCCCTCCCTCTATCCCTCCCACCCTACCTAGATAAGTCCCCCTCAATCCAACCCCTTCTCTCCCACTCCCTCTCTCTTAAACTATCACTTCGACCCCCTCTCCATCTCTCTAGAATTTCTCTAAATTCTCCCTTTGTCTAAAGACATACATAAATGCATACATACAAGCATACATACATACATGGCATACATGTACATAAAAATATATAAGCATACATTAATATATTGTAATTTAACATAAAGTAAGACATAACATGAGCGCGTTATAACACGCTCGTGTTATGTGCTAGTAGACATGTTCCCCGTAGAAGCAAAAACCATGTCAAAAGTGAGATATAAAGCGCTCTCGTTATATCTTGCTTTGGGAATTCCCAAGCCTTAGGCTTGGTATTTGACTTGGAATACCAACCCAAAGGCTTGGAGGGCATTCCCAACGACCAGAGACGTGGTTTTAAAAAATCCACCATATTTCTCATAATCGAGTTCATGCTCACCGTCAGGATTGCACGTGGTTCAATATCAAAAAAATTGAGCACATGGGTAATGTTGGGTTATCTCTTAGCTATCCAACGATGTAATTTTTTTCACTTTCTGAATATGTTAAGTCTTTCATCCATAATTTATTTTATCTTTATGTCTTTTTTTTGCCAAAAAGTAGTGTTTGGTATTTTTTTCGTTATAGATTAACCGTTCATCAATTTTTCAAATAAATTATATTTTTAGAAACTAGACTCCATTCTACAAAATTAAAAAATTAAAAAAAAACACAAATCAATTAGTTTCCAAAATTTTTAGGGGTGGCACGGCCAAAATTCTATTTTCAGGATATGTCCACTTCGCAAATTAGTAAAAAATCAAATATTCATTAAAAAATTATCAGAAAAATCGTGCATCAACTACATACTGTTAGCTAACTTCTGACCATTGCGATTTTAAAAATACTAAAAAAAAGTTCACCGTACGAGGGTCGTACAAGAGTTGCTATGTTATGTTTTTCTGACAAAAACAACACCAATTTGTGTATGTCCCTCATTTGAACCCCTTAATCTCAACCACTTTCAAAATAAATTAGTAATTTAGAAAGTAGACTCAGAGCACTTGAATCCTTCTTTTTTTCCATCTCAAAATTTTGAGTCTAAGTATCCTCAATTTCCCGTCCAAGGTCAGTATTTCCTAATTTCAAAAAAAAATTGTCCACTTAAGTCCCCTTTTTGGGAACCATCTTGGTGCACTTACCCCCATGTAGAAAGAATAAGATTCAATATATATGAATTAATTTATATATATATGGGTGTGTTTTTATATTTATTTGTGTTTTCTCTTTTAAATCTGATTTACTGTTTTGTAATAGCAAACTCAAAATTATATATACATGTATATTTATTAAATGGTTATGTTAGATAAAGAATTTGGAAACATTAAATAGTTAGAAGAATGATTTTTGTGCAATTGGATAATTGTGGAAATTGTTTAAAGGAATGAAATTGATGATCTCTTAAATGATGTTTCCCTCTCATCTTTTGTACTAGTGACATGTAGATCCTTTATGTGTTCAGTTATTAAGAGTTTAGGTTTTTGTGATAATTTTGGAAATGGAGATGATTTGAGTCATTATTTCTTATGGGATTCCTTGTGCAAAATGGTAAGATTGACTTCTAGAGGCTTTGGGAAAATAGCTTGGGTATTGGTTTCATGATTATGTCATATTGAAATAGTTTGATTTTATACTTGATTTGTGCACATGAGGGTCCTTAGCCTTGCACTGCTTTCACTCCTTGTGATTGGAATTTATGTGTGAGATGGTCCATGCCTCGCTCTATGTGTGTGTTCATGTGGTTTTGTAATTTGTGCAATATGGCTTTACCCTGTTTGATGTGTTGGGTCTCTAGTTTCTAATAGGGGGAGTGGCTCGTAATGGGGGTCGGAGCCCAAAGTGGCATTCAAGGTAACCCATGTGGGAGTTTCTAAACTCAATGATAACCTAATTAATGAATTAGGTGGGTTGGGTAGTTTTCACACTAATTAAGATAATTGGATGCTTCGCCCATTCCTGTAGTGCTTGTTTAGGCTAAGGATGGGTTGAGAAGGCCTGGTTGGAAAGACCAACTTCCTTGTCCTGATGAAAGGAATGATTAGCTCTACATGTGTCACCCTATGGGGTCAAGACCTAGTGAGAGGTTTACCAGGGTAGCCATAGATGGGGGCCGATGTCTAGTGAGATATTTTTTGGGTAACCCATGATAGGACCATGCAATGACACTCTTCCCTATAGAAACCTAGCATTCCCTAGTCTTGTGTTCCCCTTGTTGTTTGCATGCCTCTAGAAGTGGTGATTTTGTTATGTGATGTCATGTTGTACTTCTTTATGTTGGAGACATGTTGTATACTTTTGTGTTAGCCTTATGTCTTCTTGACTGCTTGATATGGTGGGACCGTATTGTTATCTCCTGGCATGGGGGGTGGACCTTAGGGTTCCACATGGTCAGGTGGATTGTTTTTTTTCCTCCATTGGGTTTCCCAGTTGTTGTTTGTGAGTGTGGAGGATGTACCTTATGTAGCAAACTTCGGATCTTGTACCAGTTTGAGTGACAATTGCTTATGTTTTGTAACGATCTTGTATTTCATATGTATTATGTAATGTGATCTTGATGTATTCTTCATGTTGTATTAAGGGAAGCATGGATGTAAAATTTTAATAATGTAATGATGTACCCTCATATAAGGGATTTTGTATATGTACTTGTAGTTCTATACATATGATCTTTGATGATTACTTATCTGATGTTATGATATGAAAAATGTATGTGTTTAATTATTCTATGTAATGAATTAAAAATGAACTCTTAATGTTAGATAATTCATGTTGTATGTTTATATCTTAGTAATATTTTTTTCTAGTAATACAGTCATGGAACCTTAGAGGACATAGCTTATCTTTTATGTTATGTTTAGATACGATTTACTTTTCATATTATTTCACTTTTTTTTTTTAAATGTATTGTTATTATAGTTATATGTGTTGTCCTCTTGGGTTCTTTGGTGGGGCATTACACTTGGTATCAGAGCACAAGTTCTAACACTGGGTCTTATGGATTAATTAAGCCCATTATGTTTTCCTAGTGCTTAGATTCTTGAGCATATGTTTTCCCTTTTGTCATCCCCATCTAATAATTTGAGACTTATCCTTTGGTGGTGTTGTGTAGAAAAATTCCTAAAGATCAAGCTAGGGGTCATGGTAGAGGTTGTGGTGGTGGCTGTAGGGCTAACCGTCAGAGCACCCCTTCTCAGAGGGCCCACAAGAGTGATCATGAGGAATAGCAGGACTCTCAAAATAGTCAAGGAGGCAAGGGTCAGAATCTGAGTCAACTGGGGTTAGAGGGAGATTAGTTGTGTCATATGCTAGAGGAGGTCCTTGCCTGCTTAGGTCCTAGATGGGTGGGTAACCAATACATGGATAGGGAAAGAGAAAGGTATCCTAGGAGGAGAGAGGTTACAGCTAAGAAGGAGGATATTTTAGTCAGTCATATGAGAGACCCTTTGAGGGCACGTCCTCCCACTTTTGATGGTTCTAGTGGTGGATTGGAGGTGGAGACTTGGTTGATCGATTTGGATAGGTGTTTTTCCATGCATCAGTATGGTAGAAACACCAAGGCAAGGTGTTCCATCATGCACCTTAGAGGTTTTTCTTCTACATGGTGGTGTTTGGAGGAACAAAAATTGTATCTAGATATTGGCTCAGTGTCTTGGGAGATGTTCATGGAGAGATTCAGATCTCGTTTTCTATCGGATCACTGGAGACAGCATCATGTTGATGATTTATATGAGTTGAGACATATGGCCATGTTGGTGGAGCAATATGAGTGTAGGTTTTATGACCTTAAGCAGTATGATGGTATCGGCGATGATGAGGCTATGTTGGTGAAACATTTTATTATGGGTTTGAATGCTCGTATCAGTGGAGGATTTTGTGTCTTCAAGCCAAAGACCATGGAGGTGATAGTGGAGAAGGCCCATCTAGTAGAGGAGAATTTGGCCATGACATTGGTAGGTCATGTAGGTATACAGATTGGTAGTGCAACTCCAGCAGGATTTGGTTCTCGAGGTGGACAGTCTCAGGCAACGAGTTCCTCTAGGAGCCATCATGCACCTACTAAGGGTGGACAAGAGCAACAATAGTAGCAGTGTTCTCAGATAAAACATAAGAACTCACAGTCTCAACAAGGTGGAGGTTCTCAGTCTAGGAAAAACTAGAATTGGTGGTGAAACAAGCGTAATCATTCTAATCAGCCAGCACAAAGCACACAGACTATAGCCAGTAGAGGTAGTTTTCAATATTCCAGTGCACCTTCAGGTGGCAAAGGATATGACAGAGTAATGGGTTATTTCACTTGCAATCAATAGGGACACATAGCGAGACAATGTCCTCAGAGGAAAACAACAAGATTCTATCAAAGGTCAGTAGTTTTAGAGATGACAGTAGGGGATGCAGGAAATTCATACAAAGTATTTGCAATGGTTGATAACCGCCAGGCAGAACATCCGAGTACAGTGGTGGAGGCTATAGGTGTGTTATAGGGTATTGATATCTCTATTCTTTTTTATTCTAGTGCTTTTGGTTCATTTATTTCCCCTTCCTTAATAGAGCATTGTGGATTGGTGGCAGCAAAGCAAGGTGTTAGGTGGTAGGTCAAATTGGCCTCCAAAGCGGAGGTAGCAGTAGAATCTTGTGCATAGTGTGGTGTGTGGATGACTTAGGTAGAGAGGTTGAAGTAGATGGCATTCAAAGGCCCATTTCCTTATGAATGATTTCTACTATGCAGTTAAGGAGATGTATGCATCAAGGTTGCCAGTTGTTTTTTTTAACAATGAATGATTTTGGAGTTACATTATCCTATCCTTAGAGAATATGTTAATGTTTTTCCCAGTGATATTTCAGGGATTCCACCTAAGTGTGACATCAATTTTAGGATAGACCTGGTTCTTGGATCAGAACCGACCACTCTGGAGCTTAAGGAGCTTCGTTTGTAGTTGGAGGAGTTGTTGGAAAAAGGGTTCATTCATCCTAGTGTTTCCCCTTGGGGAGCATTGGTTATATTTTTGAAGAAGAAGAAAGACGGATCCCTTTGTTTGTGTATCAATTACCGACAATTAAATAAGGTGATAGTGAAGAATAGGTATCCCTTAGCGAGAATTGATGATAACTTTGATCAAATTAAGGGAGCTAAGGTGTTTCCAAAAATTGATCTTAAGTTGGGGTACCATCAATTGTGTATCTTCGAGACAAACATTCATAAGACCACATTTCACACTCGTTATAGACACTATGAGTTCAATGGTGTGTCATTTGGGTTAATGAATGCACCGTTTGTGTTCATGATTTTGATGAATGGAGTGTTTCACACTTATCTTGATAGATTTGTCCTAGTTTTCCTTGATGAAATTTTGATTTACTCGGGGACTATAGAGGAGCACGAGGAGCAGTTGCAACAGGTTTCATAGTGTATGAGAGATAATCAACTATATGCAAACTTGGCTAAGTGTGAATTCTTCCAACCTGAGGTGAGATATTTGGGACATGTTTTCTCAGGAGAGAGTATTTCCATGGATCCTTCAAAGATCCAAGCCATCATGGATTGGCCTATGCCCACTAATGTTTCAGAGGTTCATAGTTTCATGGGCTTAGCAGGTTACTATCGATGGTTTGTTCATGGTTTTTCAAGGATATCTCATCCTATCACTTCTCTTCAGAGGAAATGGAATAAGTTCATATGGTTAGATCAATGTCAGTCATCTCTTCAAACTCTCAAGGAGAGGTTGACTAGTGCACCTATTTTAGCAATTCTTGATCCTACCAGAGACTTTGTGGTGTGTACTGATGCATATTTGGAGGGTTTGGGAGCAATCTTGAAGTAGGATGGTCATGTGATATCCTATGAGTCTCAAAAACTCAAGGATCATGAGTTGAACTATCCCATGCATGACTTGGAGTTAGCCATCATTATTCATGCCTTAGTGATATGAAGACACCTTTTGTTGGGCCATCGATTTGAGTTGCATAGAAATCACCGCAGTTTATAGTACATATTTACGCAACCAAAATTGAATGCTAGGAAGATGCAGTGGATGGAGTTCCTTTACAAGTATGATTTTGAGGTCAAATATATTCAGGGTAAGGAAAATGTTGTGGTGGATGCACTTAGTCGAGAAAGGCATGAGTTGTCATCTGTGACTCTTGGTGTAGATTTGAGGAGTCATATTCTTACAGCACTTCCTACAAATAGTTGGTATCAAGAGGTGAAGTCGGAGGTGGAGTTAGGTAGAGAATTGGAGGGAAGATTTGTGGGTTATTCGCTTGAATCAGATGGCCTCTTACGAAATTTAGGTCACATTTATGTTCCTACTTCTAAGGGTCTTCGCACCCTGATCATGTCAGAGGCACATCATGCACCCTATTTTTCTCATCTGGGTGTCAAGAAGATGTATGCATACCTTCATCAATTGTATTTTTGGGCCAGAATGAAGAGAGACATTGCAGACTTTGTCTCAAGGAGTTTGGAGTGCCAGAGAGTTAAGGCAAAGCACCAGCACCCCGCATGTCTTTTTCAGCTATATCTTGTCAAATAATGGAAATGGGATATCATTTTAGTGGATTTCATAGCTGGTTTGCTTATGTCTTCTTGTCATCATGATGCCATCATGGTCACCGTTGACAGGTTGACTAAGGTGGCACATTTCTCTCCTATTGGGTCATCATATAATGCTTCTTCTGTGGCCAGAATTTTTATGGAGGATATTGTCAGACTGCACGGAATTCCACGTAGGATTATCTTCGACATAGATCCAGTGTTCACTTCCACACTTTGGACATCCTTGCAGCATGCTTTGGGAACCCGGTTGAACTTTAGTTCTACTTACCATCTAGAGACTGATGGATAGACCAAGAGGCTCAACTAGGTTCTTGAGGATATGCTCAAAATGTATTCCATGGATCAACAATCTTGATAGGAGGATTATTTTTACTTAGTGGAGTTCACATATAACAATGGGTACCATTGTTCTATTGGTATGCCCCTTTTTAGGCGTTGTATGGTCATCCTTGTAGGACTCCACTAAGTTGGGATCATCTTGAGGATAAAATCCTTCTAGGACCTAAGATTCTTCAGGAGATGGAGTATTAGGTTGCTCATATTAGAGAGCATTTGGTAGCAGTGTAGGATAGACAAAAGAAATATGTAGATTCTTATAGGGTCGATCATCAATTTTCAGTTGGTGACTGGGTATTCTTATGGGTGTATCTATGAAAGAGTCTGATTCACTGTGGAAAAGGCTCTAATATCATACCACATTTTGTTGGGCCATTTGAGGTTTTGGAGAGAATTGGTCCTTTTGCTTACCGTCTTGCTTGTTGCCTAGTCTATCGTGTATCCATAATGTATTCCATGTTCATGTTCTTAGACCGTACTATCCATATATTTCTCATGTTCTTGACTAGCATGCTTTACAAGTAGAGGATGGGCAGCTGGCTCTAGAGCCCATGGGAATTTTGCACCATAGGAGACTCGCCCTCAGGGGTCGAGATGTTGAGCAGGTGAGGGTCCAGTGTGATCCTAATGACGAGTCTTCAGCTACTTGGGAAGATGCATCCCGAATGTGAGAGTTATACCCATACTTTTTTGTAGGCTTCCAAGAGTAAGCTTGATTCTAGGGGTGAGGATGTAGTTCCCCTCATGTTGTTTCCTATTAGACCGATGATTGCTCTGCTAGGATAGACATTATGACACTTTTTTGATGTTATATTTTTTGCTTTGATGATACTGGATGACACTTGATGATACTTTGATGTTCTTGCTATTATTTGAGTTTATGCATATGCTATGATAGTTATATGAACATATGGGATTATGTGGATTAATTTAATTATGAGTCTTATGCGTTTATCTGATCATGGTTACTATGTGTTTATTTGGTGATTGTGCAATGTTGTTTTCTATGTAATTGGTTGCTATGCATTGATGTTGTTACTTGTTGGATGTGTTTTGGTGAGAATAATAGTTTTTCATTACTCATTCATGAGTACCCTACTATGCTATGATTTCCTTTCACGGTGTGTCTGACTGTTTGATTATTTATATGTTGTTCGACTATTTTGTTTGATGCAGGTTGCAGGTACCAGGCATCGACTCCACCTGAATTTCCAGGTCTGAGTGTACCTTAAACCCAATGGAAAATAGTTGAAAATGGAAATAATGTGTAATCCCCTACCCTTGCCATCATCCTCAATGAGGATGAGTATCTAGTTGGTTACCCATTAGTCTTGTATGTGTTCATGGTCAATTGTTCTCATTTTGACCTTGTTTATGATTAGGTGTTTTTTGTTGATATTTAGTTGTTAAATTAAATTTGTTAATTATGTTGTTTGAATAATTATTGAATTAAATAAATTATTAAATAAATCATGTTGGTAAATACATATATATGTTGTTCTTGGATATTTAATTTATTAAATTAAATCATTAAGTTAAAAAGTAACTCGACAATTAAATATAAAGATATTTATTATTAATGATTTATTAAATTAAATCATTAAATTAAAAAGTAACTCGACAATTAAATATAAAGATATAAATTAAAATGTGAGAAAATATTAAAAAGAAATAAAATATTTTTAAAAAATGTGAAATTGGATGAAGATAATGGACAACTAGTTAAAAAAAATTTAAAAGATAGAAAAAGTATTTTTGAAGCACATGCATGACTTCAAACTACTTGTCATTTAGAAACTTGATATTTTATGAGATTTTTATCTAATTTTTTGTTTCGAAAATCTTATAGCTTCATTTTAGGGAAAAATAATAATTATTATTTGGTTTCATAGATTTTGGTGGAATGATCATTGATTGTTCTTTTTGAACAGAGAACTTTTTCTACAAGATTAATATGTTGAATAATTGTATTCGATCAATTGTTTATTTTTTAAAATTTGATTTGGGGAAAAATTATTGAAGTGATCAAGAATTTTGAAGACGTGGTGTTGTTGTCAAAGCTTGGACTTGACATCGAACTTGTCTCAGCTTGCGTAGGATTCCAGGTTAGTTCGTCTTCATAATTTATTTCGATGTTTTGCACTATGCATCCATTCTCTGCATGATTATTTGGCTTGTTTTACTCTATGTCTAGTTTATGTACTTTTGTTATGCCTTTGTTTTATATAGGCATACATTTACACCTTTCATTGAAATCTTCCATTGAATCTCTCTACATGGAGTTTGATCTTCTTCTCCCTCTGTGATTTTGATATGCTTGACTTATGATTATACATCTTATTGCTGGAAATAAATTGATGTTTATGCTTAGAATCTATTTTCATGCGCTTGGAAATTTTGGTTTACCAATATGTACTGTAATTTGTCCATGCTTGGATTCAATGCATATAGTTGACTATTGAGGTTGCATTTAAAGTATGTTGAAAGCCATTGAGGAATAATACACATGATACTCAAATTGCATGTAATTAAATTGGAATTTGATTTTCTTATTTCAGTTGTTGAATGATAAAAGATTATGTCTTCTTCTTCTAAGCCGATTGTATTCATTTTAAGAAGGTTGGAGTTTTGATTTTTATACAATTCGTGATTTCGGTTCTTGTTCATCTTGTGGCTGATATCTTTATACATTCTAATATTTTACTTTCTTATTGGTGTCGAAGTTAATGTCGCCATCAATTTATTGGATTACCTTGTTTCTTTTCATCAATCGATACCAATTCTTTGTGTTTGGTATTCAGTTTAGTATCCTGTTGTTGGCGTATATACTTGTATAGCTGCAGCATTATTCTATATGGTTTTTGATGGTTATCGATTTAATATATATATTAGTTCTATGTGCAAAACTCATATTTCACTTTATGTGATGAACATATATATAGTCTATGTATTGTTAATGGTATTGTCTTTGTTTAAACTCTTTGCATACATATTACATGCTTGGAATTTGAATTGTATACAGATATATATATATATGTTGTTTTGTATTATATTTTATATTCACTCATATGTTGTTTTACATTGTATTTGATATCCAATCCATGCAGAAAGAATAGGATTTGATATATATGGCTTAATTTATATATATATATATATGGGTGTGTTTTTATATTTATAAATGTTCTCTCTTTTAAATTTTATTTACTATTTTGTAACATCAAACTCAAAATTATATATACATGTATATTTATTAAATGGTTATGTTAGATAAATAGTTTGGAAACATTAAATAGTAAGAAGAATGATTTTTGTGTAATTGGATAACTGTGGAAATTGTTTAAAGGAATGAAATTGATGATCTTTTAAATGATGATTCCCTCTCATCTTATGTACTAGTGATATGTAGATCCTTTATGTGTTTAGTGAACCACCAAAAACATGCACTTTAGGGAAAGAGGATTCCCCAATGAGCCTCTAGGTTTTTTCATTGTAGAAGCTAACTTTGGAAGAATGGCTCTCTTTCACACTAATGGTTTGGGTATTTTGGTGAGTTCATTTGAAGATAAGGGGGTTGGATTTTATTGGGGGTTGATATGATGTGCATGGAATGCCCTAAATGCTGGAAATGGAAAATAGAAACTAAATGCTAATGTAAAACCTAAGAAATGCAAAGTGTTGGAAAACACAATGTTGTGTGCAAACATATACAAAATGACCTAATAATGTACACTAAACTATACATAAATGAAAGAGATAGAATTATTGCACCTGGGATTTGAAGGAGGATTTGTTGGAGGTCTGGAATGTTGTTGAAAATTTTGCACAAATCGACAGGGACACTTGTGCCAATCTGGGCAACCTAGTCCCAGATTCCTGAAAACTGGTTCGGAGACTGTTTTTGCCAAAAGAGTATCCAGAAATGTGAAGATCCCAAAAATAATGCTCAGAGGGACAAGGTCGCCATTATGGGCAACCTAGTCCTCTTTTGGGTTTTTGAGAATCCGAAGGTGTAATTTGGAGCCTTTTTTCTGTATTTTCTACTCCTTCAGGTATCTAGTCCCGAAAGTGAAGATTTTGATATGTGGGAGTCTTCCAAGATTCAACTATGGTTTCTTCAACCTTACAGAGCTTTTTCAACTTGTTGAATGATCTTCAAGCTTCCAATGCACCTAAATCTTGCCATGATGGTTGATCTTGAGTTGCAACAATCGAGGTTTCATCCCTTGGATGCTTCTTGAGAGAGATTCCTTGGTGACTTAGGATACTCAAACTCTAGCTTGCTTGAGAAGAAGAGGAGATGAATAGAGTATGAGTTGAGAAGAATGAGGGTACCTAATGATAAATTAGGGTTTTGAGGCTTATTTATACAAGTTATGTGCTAATTTTCCCGAAATAATACCATACAAGTCGACCTTAGGGTTTTAGAGACCAAAATCCCGAAAGAAAATTAAGTTAAAATTGAAATTTATGCCACATGGGACTAGGTCACCCAAGGTGGTGACCTAGTCCACCTAGGAAAATTTCATTGAATTTCGGGAATTAAAAGTCATACTGACACAAGGCTCTATGGAAATTGTTTAAAGGAATGAAATTGATGATCTCTTAAATGATGTTTCCCTCTCATATTATGTACTACTGACATTTAGATCCTTTCTGTGTTTAGTGAACCACCAAAAACATGCACTTTAGGGAAAGAGGATTCCCTAGTGAGCCTCTAGGATTTTTTACCTTAGAGGCTAACTTTGGAAGAATGACTCTCTTTCACACTAATGGTTTGGTTATTTTGGTGAGTTCATTCAAATATAAGGGGTTTGGATTTGATTGTGGGTTGATATGATGTGTGTGGAGTGCCCTAAATGCTGAAAATGGAAAATATAAACTAAATGCTAATGTAAAACCTAAGAAATGCAAAGTGTTGGAAAAAATAATGTTCTATTTAAACATATACAAAATGACCTAATAATGTACACTAAACTATACAAAAATGAAAGGGATAGAATGAGTGCACCTAGGATTTGAAGGAGGATCTGTTGGAGGTCTGGAATGCTACTGAAAATGTTGCAAAAGTCGAGAGGGACACTTGTGCCAATCTCGACGACCTAGTCCCAGATTCCTGAAAACTGGTTCGGAGCCCATTTCTACCAAAAGGATATCCAGAAATGTGAAGATCCCCAAAAAGCATGCTCAGAGGGACAAGGTCACCATTATGGGTGACCTAGTCCTCTTCTAGGTTCTTGAGAATCCGAAGGTGTAATCTAGAGCCTTTTGTCTGTATTTTCTACTCCTTCGGGTATCTAGTCCTGAAAGTGAAGATTTTGATCTTTGGGAGTCTTCCAAGCTTCAACCAAGTTTTCTTCAACCTTAGAGAGCTTGGTCAACTTGTTGAATGATATTCAAGCTTCCAATGCACCTAAATCTTTCCATGATGGTTGATCTTGAGTTGCAACAATGGAGGTTTCATCCCTTGGATGCTTCTTGAGAGAGATTCCTTGGTTACTTAGGATACTCAAACCCTAGCTTGCTTGAGAAGAAGAGGAGATGAGAGATGAGGAGAGTGTGAGTTGAGAAGAATGAGGGTACCTAATGATAAATTAGAGTTTTGAGGCTTATTTATACAAGTCATGCCCTAATTTTATTGAAATAATACCATGCAGGCCGACCTTAGGGTTTTAGAGACCAGAATCCTGAAAGAAACTTAAGTTAAAATTTAAATTTATGCCACATGGGACTAGGTTTCCCAAGGTGGCAACCTAGTCCACTTGGAAAAAATTTATTGAATTTCGGGAATTAAAATGTGATTATTTATGTTTGTCAAGATTGTCTTTTGAAAACACACTAAGATAAGACTTATATGTGTATTAAGGGGTCATTAAAGGGTTGATTTAGTGGTGACAAGCATAGGAAAGCATGAAAATTTCTTACAACACCTTACAACACTTTGGAACAAGGCTTGGAAAAGGGTAAAAAGTGGTTGAAAATGGTCCAAAATCCATAGGCAAGGGTCCAAATGAGCGAAAAGTGTCAAAGGCTACACTTTTTGGTCACACATTTAGCCCTCACTTTAGTGAGAGGATGAACTTGCTTCAAACTCACACTAAATTAGCCCGATGGATATGGTGAAGAATGACAAAGCAGAAGGACGGGAAAGATGAAGGAGGTGGTCAAACCCCCAAGAGTTTTATATTCTAATTCAATGAGACATCAATTCCAAGGACACATTCAAGGGTGAATGCATTACAACAAAACAAGATGCATGATCATGCAATGACAAGGTTTAGTTATGAAGAGAATGGAAAGGGTGAAAAATATGTGCTCACTCTGGGGCCACAGAACATCAGGTCATCCACAGGGCGAGTTTTCCCAAAAGGAGGTGACAAACATAGACACGGTTGGTATGTACTCACAAAGGTGGCTATGGGGAAATTCATGTCACTTGTTGGGCTTCCCGTTCAAACCATGCCAAAGTTATACCTCGTGATAACTTTGATAAGTCGCCACAAAAGAAAGGTGATTTTCAAATGATGTAAGAGGTGTGTTCAAAGGGATTTTTATTTTGTTCATGCGATGTCTTAAAGGTAAGGGAGTGGAAGGTGATGGTTGCGGTCACGGATTGTTGCGGGTGTAATGTGTATGAGCAACGGTATTATGATTCGATTGTTACAACACATTAGGGATAGGTGGGTAGAGGATGAATGCAGGTTTAGGTTTGGTGGAAGGAGGGTAAAGGATGAGTTGAGGCTGAATAATATTAACATCCTTGAGCAAGGAAGAGGCCTAGGGTGTCTCTTTATTTGCTTCTAAGGATGTAATATTATTATGGTTATGGTTATCCTTATCGGGAATCATGATGTCTTCACTAGGAGGAGGGGTTTTAGGAGAGCTACCAACCGATTGTGCTTGACAATCAAAGGTTGGTTCTTCTAAAAGGACTTCACCACTAAGAGGGGAATGGTCAATGATGAAATGTTTATGCTCAATAAGTATGTTTGTATGTGAAGGGGGACAACTAGGAGTATCATGACCTTCATTAATTGGATGTTCTAACAACAAAGTATTTTCATCACAACTAGGAGAAAAATAAATGTTTTTGTCATGATTATCTATGTTTATGTTGTCTTGGTTGGTAAGTTCTTGTCCACTAAGAGAGGTAGGAGGAGAGAAACAAATAGGATTCTCATAACTCTCATTAATTGTCTCTTCTAACAAAATATCTTCATCGCTAAGAGGAGAGATATTAGGAGAAGAAATAACATGATCATTAGGAATGTACAAGGTTGTTTCTTCGTCCACTACAACATGCTTATAGGGAGAGCGGAGTGAAGTGTGTGTAGCATGTCTAGTTATGTAAGCTACGAACATTTTTTGAATAACTATGAAAATCATATGTAACCATTTCATGCAATATTTCAGCAATATAAACAATGTATATGTAATAAAACAAAACATTTTTATTCAACATATGCTAAGCTTTGAAAATGTATATAATGTACATGCTAAAAATAAAATTACTTTTAACAAAATAATGCAAATTTTTATGAATATAAACATTGTAAATGCAAAAGTGAAAAGTACTTTTATTAATGAGATGCAAAATTACATAAAGGGAAGCATTTTTAGATCTAATGATGAAATGATTTTAAGAATGATCACTCTAAAATGGTGTTTTTGGGCTAGAAGGATAAAACCTATGTTCCTGAAACTTTCCAGACTTATAGGATATGATACTAGAATCCTAAGAAAGCACATAAATGAGGTTTTTGGTGATGTAACAGATAGTGAAAAATATAGACAGGGACTAGGTCGCCTAGAATGGTGAATTAGTCCTAGTTAGGGTTTTTTACAAAATTTCCCAAAAAAATCAACTATTTAGGATGGGTATGATGTTGGATGACTGGAAGACTAAAGGTATGTGCATAGTTTGGATGAATGACAATGATATGAGATGCAAGAATGCAAAGTATGTACACTTTCATGCATGCAAAAATATCAAACCCTAGACTGCAAAAGAAAAATGCAAAATGCAATGCAAGCCTAAGATGAAGAAGGAATCTAAATTAGAAAATAAGGGTGCAATAACATTGGGTTCACCAAAATGAACCACCAAAAAAATTCACTTTAGGGAAAGAGGATTCCCCAATGAGCCTCTAGGGTTTTTCACCTTAGAAGCTAACTTTGGAAAAATGGCTCTCTTTCACACTAATGGTTTGGGTATTTTGGTGAGTTTATTCAAAGATAAGGGGGTTGGATTTGATTGGGGGTTGATATGATGTGTGTGGAGTTCCCTAAATGCTGATGTAAAAGATAAGAAATGCAAAGTGTTGGAAAACACAATGTTGTATGCAAACATATACAAAATGACCTAATAATGTACACTAAACTATACATAAATGAAAGAGATAGAATGAGTGCACCTAGTATTTGAAGGAGGATTTTTTGGAGGTCTGGAATGCTACTAAAAATGTTACAGAAGCTAAGAGGGAGAACTTGTGCCAATCTGGGTGACCTAGTCCCAGATTCTTGAAAACTGGTCTGGAGCCCGTTTCTGCCAAAAGGGTATCTAGAAATGTGAAGATCCCCAAAAATCATGCTCAGTGGGACAAGGTCACCATTATGGGTGACCTAGTCCTCTTATGGGTTTTTGAGAATCTGAAGGTGTAATCTGGAGCCTTATGTCTATATTTTCTACTCTAAGTATTCGATCCCAAAAGTGAAGATTCTGATATGTGGGAGTCTTCCAAGATTCAACTAGGGTTTCTTAAACCTTAGAGATCTTGGTCAACTTGTTGAATTATCTTCAAGATTTCAATGCACCTAAATATTTCCATTATGGTTGATCTTGAGTTGCAACAATAGAGGTTCCATCCCTTGGATGCTTCTTGAGAGAGATTCCTTGGTGACTTAGGATACTCAAACCCTAGCTTGCTTGAGAAGAAGAGGAGATGATACATGAGGAGAGTGTGAGTTGAGAAGAATGAGGGTACCTAATGAGAAATTAGGATTTTGAGGCTTATTTATACAAGTTATGCCCTAATTTTCCCAGAATAATACCATACAGGCTGACCTTAAAGTACCTATGAGAGATTTCCTGGGTAACCCATGATAGGACCATGCAATGAAACTCTTCCCTATAGCAACCTAGCATTCCCTAGTCTTGTGTTCCCCTTGTTATTTGTGTGCCTCTAGAAGTGGTGGTTTTGTTATGTCATGTCATGTTGTACTTTGTTATGTTGGAGCCATGTTTTGTACTTTTGTGTTAGCCTTTTGTCTTCTTGACTGCTTGATGTGGTGGGACCTTATTGTTATCTCTTAACATGGGGGGTGGACCTTAGGATTCCAACTTTGGATCTTGTACCAGTTTGAGTGACAATTTATTATGTTTTGTAATGATCTTGTATTTCATCTATATCATGTAATGTGATCTTGATGTATTCTTCTTGTAGTATTAAGGGAAGCATGGATGTAAACCTGTAATAATGTAATGATGTACCCTCATGTAAGGGAGATTGTATATGTACTTTTAGTTCTATGCATATGATCTTTGATGATTACTTATCTGATGTTATGATATGGAAAATGTATGTGTTTAATTATTCCATGCAACAAATTTAAAATAAACTCTTAATGTTAGATAATTCATGTTGTATGTTTAGATCTTAGTAATAGTTTTTCTAGTAATGCAGTAATGGAACCTTAGAGGACATAGCTTAGCTTTTATGTTATGTTTAGATATGGTTTAATTTTCATATTATTTCCCTTTTAAAAAAAAATTGTATCGTTATTGTAGTTGTATGTGTTGTCCTCTAGGATTTTTTGGTAGGGCTACACACTAGCTAATCTTCTGAACCAAATGATAAAGATCAAGTAAGTACACCTGATATAGAAGAAATACATTTATAGATTTAAGACATTAATATCAATATTGTTTAGAAGATTCAGCTAATAACTTGATTAGAAAATGAGGGAGGATGAATAGAAATGATTAAATATGTGAAAATAAATGATATAGTGATTGGTAGAGTAAGTAGAGATAGATGTAAAGATGCAAACAAGGAATATAGAAACACACCTTGTTGGCCAGCCTTAGGTTCTTCCTACTAGGTTACAAATATCTCATCATCATGCAATATTCCATGATGATAATCAACAAATACATCTTAACACTAAATAAAGAGAAAGATTCATGAATGAGTTATCTTTACTATATCATATCAAGTAGAAGAATCGAGAACTCCAGGTAGAAAATCAGGGACTTGAGCAACAAAATCAGCAAGCTCAAGCTCAAGTTCAAGTAGTCTGCTAAAATAATGTGATAAAAAAAATCATGTTCCTCAAAATCAAGATCAACATAATCAACAATTTAGTAACATGTTGAATCATAGGTGAGCATTCTAAATGTATGCTCAAACATTCCCTCCATTATGGCAGCCTTTAAGAGAAAATAGTTGCAAACAACTGTAATTCTTTGGTATCCCTAATTACCAAAACCCAATTTCAAATGAAATAGGAGTAAATTTTACTAAATTTTAGGGTAACAATGCAATGGTAGGAGAAGAACAGTTAAGGAATCTCATCAAAATTGAAAATGAATGAGATAGATGATAAAAGATGTGATGATGAAACTATCTGTGCATTCACTAGAAGAAAGTGCCAAAGAATGGTACAAAATTCTCCTGAATAGCAATATTGACTCTTAGGAGGAGTTCGTGGGGGTTTTTTAATTGCAATATGGGAATATGATTGATCATAAGTTTGCTATACATGAAATTATAGCTATCAAGAATGGAATCAATGAAATAATAGTGGATTTTAATAGTATGTTCATCATGATAATGAGAAATATGCCACCACACCTTAAGTCTAATTAGTCAATGTGTCTTTCCATTTATTGTGATGTATTTGGTTCAAATATTGGATAGTATCTACGAAATTAAAAAATACACAAACATTTTGAGAAGTCTATGCTACAATCATAAACATTAAAGCAATATGAGAGCTTTAGGAAAACACATCAAGAGGTTAAATGTAAATACTTCACAACTACATAGGGCTACACAACTAATACACTTATACATAAAAATAAACTAGATAGTTCGTTGGGTTCCATAAAGTCTTATATTATAAGGTAGCAGGAATTAAAAGGGTTTTCCCCCTCAAAATGTAGTGACTCATTTCAATGAATTCCAAAGGCTACATAATAATCCTTACAATATTGATTAGTCTAAGAGGTCTAAAAAAATGATAAAAATCCAATCCCCAAGAAAGTAGATTTTATGTAGTAAGAAAATGGAACTCTAGATCCATTAAAGAATAAAAATGTGAAATTTCAATAGGTTGCATCCTGGTGAAAAACTTGATTTCTTCCTCACAATTCATTAAGTTGTGTAGTTGATCTCTTAATGATAAAAGAAGAAGAATTTCCTAATGAGGAAGGAAATGTTGAATACTATAAAGTTGAGATTGATCAATTGGATACATTTGAGTATGATATAATAAATGGATAATATTTTCATGATAGCTATGATATAGATGATTAGATATTTTATTCTAAGTACAATGTTAATCCAATTTAGAACGAGTTTCCCACTCGTGATTTTGAATATTATAGGGAGCTCATGAGGCAAAGGTATAAGGGACAAATTCATCAGGTCAAGACATCAAGATCCTTCTTGATGCAAAAATAATGCAAGTTCAAAGTGTATATCATTTGAGAAATAAATAGGTGCCAACACAAAAATAACTTGTTAAGAAAAATAAATTTGACAAAGAAAAGAAAAAAGTAGATATTGAAGTTGGAAATGGCAATACACCCAACGAAGTGGTTGAGAAGAAGAGAATTCAAATTTAACAACATAAAATAAATAATTATATTCCCAAATCTCAAAATAATGATATGACATCAAGTGTTGCACCTACCCCAAAATCAAAGATCCCAATTGATAAAGCCAAGAAATATTAAAAAAATCCACTAAAAGAACTTGTTGAGAGAAAGATAAGAAGGAACCGAAAATTAAGGATGTTGTTTCCCATTATTCACTCATTACTTTTACTCCTAATGCAAATAATGTAAGTATTTCACATAGTACACCTCTCTCAAACAAAAATAATATATATATGGCACATGTTTTAAGTCAAGTTATGATCTCAGCACCAATAGAAGAAATCCTTAGGATTCTTAAACATAGGGAAAGAGTTATATCTTACATCATTAGGATATGTATCCTAGATCAACTCATTTTTGTCACTAATGAGATTTATATGGATGGAATTAATGAAGAAACCATAGAGGTATATTTAGGATCTTCCCTAGCTAACAACCAATTAATTTTTTATCCTTTTTACACTACCCCGAGGATTGATGGATAGTTGTTACACAATCGTATGTTAAACTCAAGTGGCTCTAGAAATGTCATGCCACTCTAGGACATCAATGAATTAGATTTGTAAGTACCCAAGTCCTATGGTGAAATAATCATGGATTAAAGAGAAATAAATGTCATTGGAGTTGTGAATGATACAGAATCTCAACTTGTTGCATACCTAGATAAGTCATTTTTAATTTATATAAGTATTGTTTATTATCCTCGCAAGTGGAATATGTTATTATCTATAAAGTGGATAGAATCCACTAGAGATAGAATTCAAATGGATCTATACTATGATACCTTTCCTTTGAATGATAAAATTTTAATTTGCATAGGAAAATAAAAATAATAGAGAACATTGAGGACTATTACAAGACCACCAATGGAGTAAAATTCTTCAATACTAGTATTGACCACTTAATTGGTTATTGTAATGAATATGATTATAAAAATGTTAATCCTATTCCTTTCCATACTTATTAAAATTATTTTTAAAATTTATGGACAATGTTATTTGATGATGCTTGTTCAAGTGATGGTTTAGGTGCATGAGTTTCTCTAGTTTATCCAAGTGGTGAACTATGTAGATTTTCTCTCAAGCTAACATTTCAATGCATGAATAATGTTCTTGAGTATGAGGCTCTATTTTTGGACTAGAAATTTCTCATAGACATGGAATTAGATGTCTAAGAATTCATGGAGATTCAAAATTGACTGTGCAACGGATAAAAAAGTAATATGCATCTAGAGAGAAGAAATTAAAACCATACAATAATGTTATTTAGGATAGCCTAGAACTATTTAATGTGATTGGAATTGAGTGAGCAGATAGATATAAAAATTTGGAGGTTGGTTTTGTAGTATTTGAAAACATCTAATTTTGATTTAGATTCATCTTCTTCTTCATACATATGTAGCGTGAAATTCCTCACAAGGTCTATTATCCCTAAAATCATATGTAGCTAGTAGGTATTTGATGATAGTTAGTAGATATAGAGTTTCCTAAACTACATGGATGTGTTTGATAGCCAACTGATTGATTGGAAATATATGGTTGAGGTATAGGATGAAAAGGAAATTATGTTCAAGGGAATTAAATAGTGCAACTAAAGACTAATGTCATTCCCAAAGGTCTTGTAGAATTAGAAATAATTTTTTATAGTGCGGATTATTTTTTATTATAGGTAAAGTAGGTTTTGAAGGGACCCTGAAAGAATTTTTGATACTGCATATTGTTACACGAATAGGAGTAAGCCATTTGATGAAGACAATTTTGAAGGCCTAGGTACAAAGGTATCTTTTGAAATGATCCATATAGGTAAAATATTGAAACTTATATAAAATAAAATGTTGGTAGCATTATTGAAAATATTTAGGAAGTGTTTTGCATGGTCATATGATAAAATTAGAGCTTATAGGGAGGACATATTTTAGCATACCATTCCCCTTTGGAACAAGATGTAAAACCCTTCAAACAAAAATAAAAAATTGAATAACCCAACCCTTGATCCATAAATTCAAAAAGAGTTAATGAAGCTAAAATATGGAGGTATCATTAAACCTATCAAGTATTCTAAATGGGTATCTAATATTTTACCAATAAGAAATAAGAATGGGGAGATGAGGTTGTGTGTGGAGTTTAAAATATTAAATTATCCTCTCCCAAGAATATACCATTATCTAAAAATTTGATAGGATATGAGAATTAATTTACATGATAGATGGATTATCATGATACAACAAAGCTATGGTCAAGAAATTAGAGCAGCACAAGACATCATTCACTACTCCTTGTGGTACCTATGTTTACCTAAGAATTCCATTTGGGTTAAATAATGTAAGCTCCATTGTGGTACCTATGTTTACCTAAGAATTATATTTGGATTAAAGAATGTAAGCTCCACTTTTCAAATGGAAATAGTTTTTTTCTTTTGATGGTATTAAAAATGAGATCATGGTTTTTTTAAAGGATTATATGACTACTTAATATAAAGAGAGAAGTGATCATTGCAAACACTTGGATTTTATTTTGAAAATATGCATGCAATACATGATTTCCATGATTCCAAAAAATACATTTTTGGTGTTGAAGAAAGAAAGTTGTTGTGATATATTGTGTCAAATAATTGGGTGAGGAAATATCCTAAATTATTTTAAAAAATTTACCTCATCCCCTAGCCTAAATCATTTAAAAGAGTATTATTTCTTTGTGTAGATAAAATTTGTTAGGAAATAGAGGGAGGTAGGGGGCGACCCTCCATGAGTGGTGAAGGGTACATGGTAGGCAAAGAGGATGAGGAATGATGGGTAATTGTCAGGTCTTGGCAACCGAGAGCTCATTCCTAGGGGTGATGCTTATAGTTGTCCACCCTAGATGAACACGTTGGCATGGAGTTCATGTGAAGATTGAAAAGTTGGAGCTCATAATGGGCACTCAAAACAAGGCGTGGTTTGATTGAGTGGAAAATTTTGTGTACCCGTTCATACACCGTTGTGATAGATTACAAGGAAAATTGTATGGCATTCGAGGATGAGGACAACCTCTCTTGTGTGTAGCATCAAGGCATTAATGTCATTTTTGGTTAAGTATTGATTATTGATGGAAGTCTAGTGAATTCTTTGGGTTTAAATGTATCTAAGGTGGTTGTGGTGGCCATTGCGTTGTGTTTAGATCTGGTTGTTGGGGTTTGTATTTCATGTAGTGTCTACATTGTTGGGTGAGTTAAAGCGCTTTGAGATGGTTGGGCACTCGTGTTTCATAATTGAAGTCTCAAGGGATGGTTTGGTGTGGTTTGGTGTGGACACGCCGATTTATCTATGTTCCAAAACTCACCAAACGACTTTTAGGGAGGTAACGAACCAGTATCTAAAGAGGATTATGCTCAATACCAACCATATGTTGGTTGTGATGATTAAAATGGTGCTAGGCTCTGGGAATTTAAATAGAAACAAGTATGGAAGGGACAACACATATGTCACTTCTCGTTTCATGGTGTCTCTTTTAGACAACTGTGTGTTGAAGTTGGAGGCTAACGTGTTGCTAGAAAAGGTCTTCAGGAAGGACCTGCCGATGGGTGTGGATGAAGTGTTGAAGGCTGCTATTGTGGGGACTGGTATTCCATGTCCTAGTGACTTGAAGCTTTTGAGGAATATGGATGAGGCGATGAAGTTTTTTCCTTTTCTGCTGGATATGAAGGGACCAGCTCTCATGAGGCATCGAATGATTGTTGTTGTGGCAATGGAGTATATGAAAAAGCTTGTTGGGATCATGGTTGTGTAGGACATTGACTAGATTGCAGAATATGAGGCCTTTGCCAAGGCCAATGGTTTCCTGTGAGTATGGGAAATGTTTAGGGTTTGATTAGTATGATTTGTCTTTGTCTTAGTAAAGCCCAAGTATGGGTAGTGAGGTTAATATTAGCAATCTAGTTTATGTAATTTTTTGTAAAGGATGGTACTTTCTGCTATATTTTCGTATGATAGGTAGTGGTGAATGGGCAATGACTATCAGTATAGGTGGGTTGCAATTTTTGGGTATGCAAGGGGTCTATGGGCTGATGCTTCTCTCTGGTTTTCCTTCAAAGTCTTTTGGATGGATGTTTTGTGGGGTGGTACTAGTAGTTTAAGCCTGAAGGGCAAAATCTGGATTTTTGGTAATTTCTTGCATTAGCAGATGTTTGTAAATTTGATTTCCAATAATATAAGTATAGCTCTAATATATTAAAAAAAAAAAATTGTTAGGAAATTTGTTCCTAATTTTGCTAAGAAGATTGAATCCATCTCCAAGATACTAAAGAAAGGTAAATTAATTATATGGAGTGAAGAACTAGTTGACGAATTCATTGATATTAAGGAAACTCCCAAAGAAGAACTTTTTTGGTAAGACCTAATTATTTTGAGCATTTTCAATTGTTCTCTTTTGCTTCCTTCTATACCATTTTTGTTGTATTACTTAAAAAAAGGATGGATATGAGCAGCCTATTCCATTCTTTAGTAAATTTTTGCAAGTTGTTAAACTAAAATATTCAACCATGGAGAATCATGCCTACACCATTATGAAGGAAATATTTTTTAGATCATATCTTATAGGTGCAAGAACAACTACTTATGTGCCACATACAATAGTGAAATATATACTCATTAAAAAATAAGATTCAATTATTGATGAATTATTGATGAAAAATTTATAATAACTAGATTTGGTCTTCCTACAAGGATCATTATTGATAATTCTATGTTTTTTAGATCCCAAGGTATGTTAATCATGTTCTCCAAATATGGAATAAATCTAATCGTCTTATCATCCCTAAAGTGATGGACAAGCTAAATCCAACAAAAATATCCTCATGGAGATTGTACGAAGAACATTAGATACAAACAAGAATAGGTAGAATCATAAGCTTAAGTAGCTAGTATGGACTTGTAGGCATCTAAAATTGTCCTAAAAATATCACATACTTGATTTCTCATACTAACATCATCCCTAGTCTATTTCACCTAATTCATCCATTTAGTTAAATAATGTCAATTATTTAGTTAAATTCATATTTTCTCCTATTAATTAAATAAATCAATTTTATTTAGTTAATTCACTTTTCTCCATACTAATTCCATTCTCATTTGATTAGATAATGCAAATTATTTAATTAAGTGCCATAAGCATACTTTGATTAAATAGTTCATGATTATTTCATTAAAGCCTTTTTCTCATCCACTTGCACAGTTAAATGATTTTAATTAATTATTTAATTAGCTAATTTCTTTCCAAATCCTCCAACTTTTCCCACTTGCACAATGAATATTCCCTTTTCAAATTCAAATATTTCCCCCCAAATGGAAATATCTCCAACATCTCTCCAACATAATTCTTAAAAATTAGGGAATTAGTTGAGTCTCTCATGGATTTGAGACCATTGATCTGATCCTTGATCCATGTCCCATGGATTATCAATTTTTGGATTCATCCTTGATCCATTTTCATTCCTCTCATTCGATTTCATCCATTGATTAGCCTTTTTTATCCTCACCATTGATCCTGATTTCAAAATTCTATAAATAGTGAGCACTTTTCCATAATAGTTAACCCACGAGCTTTAAGTAAGTTTACTCTCTTGAATTGATTGGCCAATTTGATCAATTTGAGAGAACTTGTGTTATTTGAGTTCATTTCTTCATCAATTGCTTTGCATAATAATCGATTTTATTTGAATTAAAGCACCCCACATCCAATTTGGGAATAATCCCACAATACGATTGAGGTTTTCAACTCTTAGTTAGAATTTCATTTGAATTACTTTGTTCTTTCATGATTTTGAATTCTAATTGACTCTTGTGAACAATTTCATTGGATTGTGTAGTTAATTGATCATTTTCTTAGCTATTTTAGTTCATTTGATGTCATTTGATCAAACAATTTTATACATTCACATAATGGCACACCCGGTGAGACCCCACATCCCTAGCTAACAATTTTGTTTGAGTTTTCTTAGAATTTTCAAGAATAGGAGGTAGAGCAACATATTTGCAATTTCTAGAGTGATGCATTTGCAAATTGTGGTGCATATGCAAGTTAAAGGTTGGCGCAGTTGAAAATTGTGATGCAATTGCTAATTTTTATCTTTTTATTGTAGAGTGACACAGTTGTATTTTACCAAGGTGATGCATCCAAAAAGAAAGACACACTTGTAGAGAGGAAAAGAAATGTGGTTTTCTAATAGTTTAACGTAGTTGCACTGATAGTCTGATGCATTTGCAAGTAAAAAAAAGGGTAAAGTTTTAGGGTCTCATCCAAATTTCAGCTTGATTTTACATCTAACCCTAATCTATTTTCTATTTTTTATTTTTGGTTAAGACTAAAATTTTATAGAAACTGGGTGATATATCAAGCATGAAGCAAATTTTTCATTAACACTAGATCATGAAGTATTCATCAAATTCCAAAGTATCAACATTATGTGAAGGATAAACTCAGAACCCCTTATTTTCATGCTTTAGATTAGAATATCATATTTAAATTTGGTGCTTTAAGAATTGGACAAAACAAATTTCATTTGTCAATTTGGGATTAAAATTGAACCACACAACCTCATCTTTGTTTGGATTTAAAAATAACTTACAAATATTGCACTTCAATTGGTGCTTTAACAATTTATTCACATTTATCTTTGGTGCACCTAAAAGGAACAAGAGTGTGTGCTTTGTTTTTTGTGTTTGGTATACTAGCAAGTGTGTATCCTCTCCCCTTGCACTTCGTGTGATCTTGTGTGAAGAGAAAAAATTCTAGTTTACACTCTATGTTCATTGTAAACCCTATAAGGTGGTTGCTACGTATCCTCTCCCCTTGCGCTTTGTGCGATCTTGGGTGAAGAGAAATAGTAACACCTTCAGTTTTTTGTTTTAAGTAGGAGGCCTTCCTTGAGATACATCTCGTAATGGAGAACTCAAGGTGACCTCAAGTGGAGTTTTAGGGCATGCTATATAAATTGGTTGAGAGAAAATTTGTAGGTCAAACCATGCATGTAATGCTCTAGACTTGTGTTGGTTTCCCAATGTGATGTATGTGAGGTCGGTGGTGTTTACCTAGTTCCACCCACTAAAAACCTATTTGTTTTAGAGGCCTAAGACCATCAAACGTATTCTTAAGGAGGTTCAATGGAATAGTGTAAATGTTAATCAAATATTATCAGATTGTATCCTAAAAGGACCTATGGAAATTCTAAGTCTGAAATTCTGTGCAAGAATTCTAAGATTTTATTTCTTGTATTTCAAATGTGTTGATTGTAGAACATTTATCAATTTTGATGTTTGCAAATAGAAGTTTGAGTGTCCATTTATATTTGAGAGGGAGACACGCCTCAAGGAGAGATGCATCTCATGAGAGGACATGTCTCCACAAAGTGGAGACACATCCGCTCATGGGACATGTCCCTTGAGCGTGCAGACTCCCTTAACACACTAAAATATTCGGTATTTAATTTAAACAAATTTTGTATGCTATACAAACAGTTATCATATAACATGAAGTTCGCTTATTTATTTATTTGAAAATTTTGATCATCATCAGAAATTTGAATAACTTATTTGTAGACATTATATTTTAAGAGAAGTTCGATTAAATATAAATGATGATGATGCATAAGTGCAATCATCATTTATATCTGACTGATGCTATCTTAAATCAACACTCCCTCTTAGCTAGGGAAGATATATCAAAACAAATAAGAGGAGATATCACCTTCACATGTGATATCAAAGATATGATATGTTTTCTCAATATTGTCAAGTCACATGACATTCTTCATAACACATCTTCATTATGGTATGTGCACTGACATCAAGTCACATGATGTCTACCATAATAATTCATGGCATATCCACGAATATATAATTATCCACCATGATTATCTCTTAAGGATCACAATGATCTCCAAATGACATCAAGTCCCATGATATCCATGAAAGTGTCCAAGAGATACTATCATGACATATCCAAATGATATCAAGTACCATGATATCTATCATGATAGTGCAACTCATCATTGTAGAGTCATCACTTTACAATGTCACATACAAGTGTTCATTATTAGAAAGATCATCACCTTTCAATCATGTACATAGGGGGAGAGGGCCCATAAAGTCATGGAGTCACACACATGACAAAATATTTTACACATTAAACATCTTTAAATATATATTAGTACAACTTTTAAACAATTTGAATTTGAAACATAATATCAAATTACATTTCAACCATACCAAGTTTCTTCTTGAAGTGTTCAACCTTGACTCTAGAGAGAGGTTTGGTGAGAATGTCTGTTGTTTGATCATTTGTACTAATATACTCCAACTGGATTACATTCCTGTCTACCATGTCTCTTACATAATGGTAGGGGATCTCAATATGCTTAGATCTATCATGGAATACTAGATTTACAAAGAGCTTAATGCAACTCTAATTATCACAATGAATGATTGTAGGATTAAAGGGTTCACCAAAGAGTCCCACAAGCAATTTTCAGAGCCAAACTACTTCTCTTGCCCCCATAGAGGTTGCAATGTATTCAGCTTCTGTCAAGATTTGTGCTACTGAAGACTGTTTTCTGCAGATCTAAGAGATCATAGCCTATACTAAACTAAAGCAACATCTTGATGTGCTTTTCCAATCGGTTACACTTCCAGCCCAATCTGAATCCGAGTATCCATGTAGATCTAGTTGGTCATTTATGTAAAGAAGACCATATCCAATAGTGCCTTGAAGATATCTCAATATATGTTTCACAGCCATAAGGTGAATTTCCTTTGGCTCACACATGAACTGGCTTAGAGCATTCATTGCATAGAAAATATCAAGTCTAGTGTTAACCAGGTACATCAATGATCCAATCATTTGTCTATATAGAGTGGAATCTACACACTTAGATTATGCTGTTGCTTCTTTTAGTTTGTGAAGGTTGGTTTCCATAGGTGTAGACATGGATCTACAATCCAACATTCCAAATCTCTTCAGAATATCAATAGTATACTTTCCTTGATTTAGTATGATGCCATCTAATTTCTGCCAGACTTCTAAACCTAGGAAGTAGTGTAAAATGCCCAAGTATTTCATGTCAAACTCTGAAGTTAGATCCTTCTTTCCTTGAGCAATGAGGTGATCTTCTCCTGTTATCAGTAGGTCATCAACATATAAAATAATTATTAACATATCACCTTTAATTACCTTAAAGTAGAGATTTGGGTCTGCATCATTCTTGGAAAATCCTAGTCCCAAGAGGTAGCTATCAATTCTTTCATACCAGGCCCTAGGAGCCTATTTAAGTCCATAGAGTGCTTTCTTTAGTTTGCATACATTTGAGTTAGGTTTATGTATCACAAAACCTTCAAGCTATTCTAGATAGACTTCCTCTTCAATGATCCCATTTAGGAAGGCAGTTTTCACATCCATTTGATGAATCTTCTAGCCTTTAGTTGTTGCAATGGCTATCACTGCTCTCACAAACGTGTAACGAGCAACAGGTGCAAATGTTTCTTCATAATCAATGCCTTCCTTTTGTGAAAAATCTCTGGCCACAAAATGTGCCTTATGTTTTTCTATACTGCCATCAGCAGCATGTTTGATTTTGAAGAGCCATTTAGAAGAGACAATAGATTTCTCTTTTGGTCTAGGCACTATATCCCATACATCATTTTTTAGAATGAATTGATACTCTTCTGTCATAGCATCCTTCCATACTTGATGTCTGAAGGCTTCTGTAACACTCGTGGGTTCGGAATTTATGATGTCATTCATTAGAGCAACATAGCTTGAGAACCGTTTGGGTCTTTTACTTTCCCTAAAGGTTCCTTTGGGTGTTGCATGATTCTCAACTTCTTTGATCATCTTTCTAGCCCAAAGTGGCCTCTTCTTGTCATTGTCATTTGTATTCTCATCTGAAGTAGATAGAAGTTCATTTTGTATTTCCTTAGGATACTCCCTCTGAATCTCAAGATTAGGTTCCACTTCTAAGACTCTAGGGGAATAAGTTTCTATCTCACTTGAACTTCTTGCCCTTTTGAATGCAATGTCTTCTTCAAAGATGACATCTCTGCTCAATTCAATTTGTTTCTTCCCACGTATGAATATCCTGTAGGCTTTGAAGGTTTAAATATATCCCACAAATACCCCTTTCTTTCTGGAAGGTTCTAGTTTGAATCTCTTCTCTTTGGGCACATGAATATAGACTGGGCAACCAAAAATCCTAAAGTGACTAATATCAGGTTTTATGCCAGTAAATTCTTCTTCAGGAGTTTTGTTATCTAGATGAGAATGTGGACATCTATTTTGGATGTAGACAGCATTTCTAGAGGCTTCTACCCAGAAGGAGGTTTCTATGTTCAGGTCAAGTAACATTGCTTTTGCAACTTCTACAATGGTTCTATTTTTCCTTTCAGCAACCCCATTATGTTGAGGGTTGTAGGCTACTATAAACTCCCTCTTAATCCCAACATTCATGCAGAATTCCTTAAATATTTCAGAGGTGTATTCTATCCCACAGTCTGTCCTTAGAATTTTGATTTTCTTCCCAGAGAAGTTTTCAGTAAGAGCTTTGAACTCCTTGAACCTTTTAAGGATTTCTATTGACTCTTTACACTTAAGAAAATAAATCTAGGTCTTCCTAGAGAAGTCATCTATAAATATAACATAGTATAGGAAGCTTTCCATGGAGGGTACAGACAGGGGTCCACATAAATCAGAGTGAACCAGATCAAACACATCTTTGGTTTTACTCAAGCTATTGTGAAAGGATCCCTTTGTATTATTTCGTAGGGCACACCCTTTACAAGCTCCTTCATGAGTTGGTTTTAACTTAGGTAATCATGTTACTAGTTTTTCCACAGAGGGTAGGGCATGGAAATGAAGGTGTCCTAATCTTCTATGCCAAATTTCATTTGAATCAGAAGTATTAAGGGTAAGGGCTTGCTTGACTTCAGTGCATAGCTTATAAAGATAACCTTGTCTTATACCTATGGTTTGAGATTTCTTTATAGTTGAGTTCTTAGGCCATGCCAGAACTTTCCCATCCGTGAAGGTAACCCTATATCCATTATCTTCAAGAGAAGAGATGAATATTAGATTCCTCTTTAGTCCAGGTATGAATAAAACTCCAGTGAGTTGAAGGGAGAGACCAGATTTCAATTTGATGGAGCAAGTTCCAACCCCTTTTATAGGGTGTGCAGAATCATCCCCAATAGTTACTTCTTCATCGTTCTCTTCAGTCATAGTGTCTAAGTGTTCTCTGAACCCTGTGATGTGCCTTGAAGAACCACTATCAATTACCTAGTTGTTGATATTGTTAGATACTTGACTTGATAAGGCTGAATAGAATACAAATTTCTCAGATTCATGGTCTGAATTTGACTTTCCTACTTTAGCAAAGGATGCTTGTTGTTTTGATCTATCAGGGCACTTCATTGCATAGTGCCCATATTGATCACATCTAAAACATTGTACTTGGGAGATGTCTTTCCTCTTCTTGGATGATCCTTTTCCATAGGAATTTCTCTTTCTCTTAAATGATCCTTTCCCGTAAGATTTTTTCTTACCCCTTTTATTAGATGTTGCGTTGAGCACATGAATGTCTTCATATATGGATTTTTGTTTGTTTTCTTTTGTTGAAAGTCGTGTTTCCTCTTGTAGGTATTCTATTCTTAGCCTATCAAATTTGGGGAGTTTAGATATCGCACTTATTCCTTGAACAAATGACTCCCATGAGTTTGGTAGGCCTCCTAGTGCAATTAGTGCTACTCTTTGCTATCAATTTTATATCCAATTGTAGATAATTGATCCCTTAGTTCAATGATCCTCATGAAGTATGCATTAATAGTTTCTCCTTTGTTTATTTGGACATTGTTGATTTGTCTCTTTAATGCAAGAGTCCTACTGGTGTTGTTTATTTCATAGGTGCTCTCAAGGGATTTGAACATTAGATATGCAGTTTCATGTTTTGCTAGAATGAGTACTATATGGTCCCTAACTGCATCTACTAAGATTTTCATGGCTTTTTCATTGTTCTCAATCCATTGAGTTTTCTCTAGATCATCCTCTGGTTCCCTCTTGTTTTCTCTCACAAATGAGTCTAACTTATTTTCTTTAAGAATCATATGATTCTGAATTTCCATGATGTGAAGTTGTTTGCTCCTTCAAGATGATCTTCAAATCTGATCACACTTGACATTATGAAGAATGTGATGTGAATTTGATTTCTTAAAAAATATGACTTTTTTCTAAGTAATTTGATATCTAGATTTGATTTTCATTCACTCAACTTGGCTCTGATACCATGTAAATGTTAATCAAATCTTATCAGATTGTATCCTAAAAGGACCTATGGAAATTCTAAGTCTGAAATTTTGTGCAAGAATTCTAAGTCAGATTTTATTTCTTGTATTTCAAATGTGTTGATTGCAGAACATTTATCAATTTCGATGTTTGCAAATAGAAGTTTGAGTGTCCATTTATATTTGAGAGGGAGACATGCCTCAAGGAGAGATGCATCTCATGAGAGGACATGTCCCTTGAGCATGCGGACTCCCTTAACACACCGAAATATTTGGTATTTAATTTAAACAAATTTTGCATGCTATACAAATAGCGATCATATAACATGAAGTCTGATTACTTATTTATTTGAAAATTTTGATCATCATCAAAAATTTGAATAACTTATTTGTAGACATTATATTTTAAGATCAGTTCGATTAAATATAAATGATGATGATGCATAAGTGCAATCATTATTTATATCTGACTGATGCTATCTTAAATCAACAAATAGCATCATTCCATGAAGTTACTCGTCATGTACGAATCATAGTTAAGGTGGAAAGCACCTTGTAAGGATATTTTCCTTTCAAGGTAAGAGGTGTATCATGTACGCATGTATACTCTAGTTACTCATTCTATGGATAGTATTTTATCATGCAAACCTGAATTAAGAAGATAAACCTACTTGAATAAATAGGATTGTTCTTTCTTTTTGTTCTATCAATCTATTGCTAGTGAGATTTATGGAAGAAAGCTTATGAAATATCTCCCATTACCTATTGAGTCAACTGAACACATTGCTTGATCATCAAAACACTCAAACAAACATTAAACATGGTTATGACAAAGATTTAAAACCCTTTGAACACATTGTATGCACTTGAAGGATATTATACTATTGCATGCATCTAAGTATATTTATTTTTATCAAAACAATATCTTAGTCTGCTTCCTAGTATCATTGTCTATATCTTTGTGCATTGTGTCAAAGTAAACCTAGGAAACTATAATTAGCTTTTTGGTTTTTACTATATTGAGCTTTTATGGAAAAAAAATTCTTTACTGTAGGCATCTTAGTTCTAGACAACTCAAAATCAAGATCTTTATGTGGTAAAAATAATTCATGCTTAAATCATATTTTAAGAATTAAACCTAAAAGAAACATTCAAAAACCACTTGTGTTACTTGATTCAAATCAAATAAAGAAGGAAATTTATGCTCAATATTGTTTTTATCAAAACAATTTTTGAGTTATCATTGGACAAAAACATTATTCTTCATAAAACATTGAAACATTATTCAAGGTTATTTATCAAAATCACTTGGAAATTATCAAACATCATCACAACCACCTAATCAAACATCACAACATCTCATATCAAATCAAACAAACTAAAACATAACATAAATCACTTAGGTTTGAAACCATTATCACATCAACTAATTTAGCCTCATACTTGAAAATGATCTATTTTCAAGGGGTTTAGGTTGAGTTAGCAAAAACCATTGTGGATAAACTAAATTTTGAGTCATGAGTCTACTCCCAAAGTAGTGAATTCATAATCATCAAAACACATCAAAAAATCAAATCAAGCAATCAAAATCCTAAGTGTTGTCTAAATCAAAAGTTTCATATCCTTCATATCATCCACATCATCATTAATTCAAATCAAACCAAAACATCATCATTGAACAAAAACATTTAAGGTCACAATATTTCAAAATCATTTATCTCAAATAAATAATTTCCTAGGATTGATAAAACCTTACATGGTCATAACTAGATCTCAATGCAAAAAATCTATTGAGTTTAATCCTAGGGAATCAAGGGATCCTAATGTTAGTGATCAACCATATGGAATGCCTCAAACAAGTGAGCTTCCTCCAACTACAACACGGCCTTCAAATACAACACAACCTTCAACTACAACACAACCTTCAACTACAACTAAATCTCAAGTGGAAATAATTTACATTGAAGAAGAACAAAACCACGTGAAGTCACTCCTGAAGATATACTAGAATTGCAATAAAGTCAATATTTTATTTATTCAATGGAAGTATTAATGAAACAAGGCCCCACACATTACATACTCAAACTTGCACAATTAGGTACCAAGATTCCATCAAACTTTTATCTTAACACATTGAAGAAACAATATTTTGAAAAAATGACGCAATCACAAGATCAAGCTTTTTCCCAATATGCTTCAACGAATCATCCACAAGGGAGTGAGTCTTCATAGATAATTTGATTCAACAATTTCCAAAACCATCAACATTTTCTCAAAGTTCACCAATAGCGGCTACACAAGGGGTTTCTCAAACAAATCATGCAAATCAACATGGCAATCCCTCACATAATACTCAAGTTTCAAATAATACCAATACAAATGTGGGTTTTCACAATTCTTCAAATCCACCTGCATTCAACGCATCAAGTCAAAACTTGGTAGATTATGGGATTAATCAATCATCTTCTACTACGCACCAACCCTTGATTCAAGGTCAAAATCAACCACCAAACCCAAATCATCAATCACAAAACCAAGGTTCAAATCAAAACATGGTTCCAAATACAAACATTGGCCCAAATCAAAACATTGGTTTAAATACAAACGTTGGTCCAAATCAAAACATGGGTTCAAATACAAACATGGTTCCAAATACAAACATTGGTCCAAATCAAAACATCGGTCCAAACAAAAAACATGGGTTCAAATCCAAACATGCTTCCAAATACAAACATGGGTCCAAATCAAAACATGATTCCAAATACAAAAATTGTTCCAAATACAAGCATTGGTCCAAATCAAAATATGGGTTTAAATACAAACATTGGTCCAAATCAAAACATGGGTTCAAATATGAACATGGTTCCAAATACAAACATTGGTCCAAATCAAAATTTGGGTTTAAATACAAACATTGGCCCAAATCAAAACATGGGTTCAAATACAAATATGGTTCCAAATCAAAACATGGGTTCAAATATGAACATGGTTCCAATTACGAACATGGGTCCAAATCAAAACATGGTTCTTAATCCAAACATTGGTTCAAATAATAACATTGGTTTAAATCATAACATTATTCCAAATACAAACCTTGTTTTAAATCAAAACATTTTTCTAAATCAAAATATTGTTCCTAATCAACAACAAGGTTTTTCTCGTGATCAATTAGAAGCTCAACAACAAGCACAAACCCAACAAATGTATACTCAAAAATAATTGCTTTCTCAACAACAAAATTTGCAACATGGTCCTCAAGGTCAAAAATATCTTAATCCGCAAGGTCAACAATACTTTCAATCTCAAGGAAATGCCACACCACAATACCTATATGGTGGAACATATAACACACCTCCCATACCACCATCTAATTCACAATATCACTCACCACCTTATCAACATTATACATATGTTCCACCATTGGCTAACACAAACATGGAAATTTCATCAAAAATATAAACATTAACCCAAAATATATTCAAACAAGAAAGGTAAAGAAATCATATGCAGTTGAAGACTTATGTCCCTATCCATTTGATAGAAGCATCATGATGATGATACCTTTTCCTCCAAACTTTGAGATCCCAAAGTTTGAAAAATATAAGGGAAGAGGAAATCCTGAGGAGCATATAAGAAATTCTTTATGTTTCTTGTATGAAAGTCTCTTACAATGACTCATATCTTATGATACTATTCCCAAGAATCTTGGGTGGATTAGAAATGGAATGGTTTTCACTTCTAACTCCTGGAATTAAGACATTTCAAGAGATCATAGATAAACTCATCACACATTTCTCTTATAAAATTGATGTCGACATAACATTGGAGGATCTTTACACACTAAAATAAAATAGAGGATAACCCTTTGCTACCTTTTTTAAACTATGGAGATACAAAGCAAGCAAGTGAAAATGTCATATACTAGAAAAACAAGTTGAAATACTTGCTGGGAATCTAGGTATTGATTTGGCCTTTCAATTAAGTATGCAATGTGTTTCTACATTTGAAGAATTAATATCCAAAGGGATTGCTATCAAAAGATATTTAATTGCAAAAGGAGCCATTCAAATATCCAATGATAAACCATCATCTAGTAATAGCGACAAACCCCAATTTTGGGCTAAAAACAAAAACATTACTAATGATGTTGTTGTGGATGCAAAGGTGATCATCAATGCTCCTCCTAAACCTACATCCTAACAAGAAAATTAGAAAAATGTGCAAACCATCAATAATCAACAAGGTCAACAAGGGCAACAAGGGCAACAAAGATCAGACAATTATCCTCCAAGGTGAAAATACACTCCTTTGGGAGAACCTATTGAAACTATCTTGACTAAATTAATTCAAACTCGTCTTATCAAACTTCCTACTTTTCATCAATATGGAGAACTTAAAGTTAAACCTCAATGGTACAAAGACACTGGTTATTGTAAAAACCATTGTACCAAAGGTCACAAAACAACCAACTATATGAAATTAAAAATTATCATTCAAGAACTTATAGAACATGGTGATATAAATGTCGATCAAATATTAGGAACTTTAGGAAACCATGACCTTGGAATATAAAAGAATCTAATGCCAAACCATGGAAAAGGAAATGATGCAGGAAAAGGAAAAGGGAAGGTATATAACCAAGTCATCCATACCTATGACAATGTCGTAGGAAACACATATTCATCCGATAATCATGTATTTTTCATTACCATCCAAGGAAGAAATCTAGAGTGTGGAGTAACCAAACGATGAGGAAAGGTAGCCATACAAGGGGATCCTTTACAACCAAGAGTACCACCCAAAGATAATGTCATAGATTATAGTCTTCTTGATCAACTCAAGAAGACACCAAACTAAATATATATCTTAGAGCTTTTGAAAAATTCAACAGCCCATAAGGAAATTCTAGATAAAGTTGTATCTTCATCATTTGTGCCTAATGACATTGATATTGAACAATTTCAAGCCATGGTGGGGCACATCTCATCTACTCACCATCTTTTATTCATAGATAATTACCTTCCATCCCAATAATTTCACAATCGTGCACTACATCTTGAGGTATTGGTGCATAAGAACAAGGTGAAAAGAGTCTTAATAGATGGAGGTGTGGATTTAAACATTTGTTCACTCCAATTAATTGCACTCTTGGGCTATTCAGAAGGAGTCATAGAAAGAAGAAAAGTAGAAACAATAAGAGGTTATGATGATGAAGAGAGATATTTTGAAGGTACCATCACATTACCAATCCAACTAGGACCAGCTAGCAGAAACATGTCAAATTTGAATCTTGACTTGGGGTGCTGCCACAATAGTGGTTTACACTTTCTGGGAGATCTTGATTTTTGTTGAAATCACATATTTTTAGAAAATATAATGATTTAATCCTTGAAAAGTTCCATTTAAAGGATTCCAATTGAAGAGGATTTGATCAAACCACCTTAGACCAAGCCCCCTTGAATAAAATCCTGCTAGTTTTAAACCATACCTATAATGGAGTCTCCTTCACACCTATCAAAATGTTGATAAAAAACCATTTTTGATTTACCTTTTGGGGGATCAAATGAATTCATTTAAATTTTATATTTTGTAAGTATGTAGTCATTATTATAAGCTTCCAAAAAAGTATAATTAAAATTAAAATTAATTTCAGTATTATATTTATTTGTTTATTTCTTGTGAATGTAGGTTTTTCACCGAAAAATCAAGTTCTTTGTCATACAAATGTGGAAAAATAGTAGATTATCAAAACAAAAAATTGAAAAATATGTTCAGGATGGGTATTGATGTCCTTGATCCATTAAAAAAAATGAATTTTGATACATACAAAAAAAATTATGCTGTATGCACTCCGCCTATGTTTGAATTGTAATTGGTTTGACTTCGAAACTTGATTAAGGAAAAAATATTTATTAAAACACTATGAAACCAAATGAACTAGTTAGATATTGTAGTTACAAATCTAAATTCGAAAAAAGTAGAATTTTATCCTTCATAAAAAAAAATTTATGTTGGATACGGTCAGAATCACTCCTTAAAAATATTGTTTACTAATAAAAACTAGTTTTTGAAGGAGATGAAAAAACAAAGTGCAATCTGATTCCAAAAATTTTGAAAAAAATATATTTAGAATCTATAGATAAAACTTCATAAATCACTAGTTTGCATCATCTTCAAATTCCTCACAGTTTAGCCGCTATAAGAGCCCAAAAGTGAAGATTTAGTTTTAAAAAATCAGTTCAGTGTCCAATTTGCCCAAAAATTATAAACCAGTATTGTGGGATCACCGCTTGCCATATAATATTTTCCTTGGTCGACTATGGATTCATGCAATGCAAACTGTGGCTTCTACTTATCATCAATGTCTTAAGTTCCCTTATAATGGAAAGGATATTACTATTCATGGTGATCTAGAACCTTTCTATTATTGTAGAGGGCTAGAGGAGAAATATTCTTAAGTATTGCAAGTTCCAAAAAATGATGAGGTTCATGTACCTTCTTCTTATTTGATCCAAAAACACTAGCATCGATTTCAAGTTCAACATTGGAATCTAAGAAAGAACTATCGGATGTCAAAATTCAAGCCAAGGATAGTGGTTGTGGAGAATACAACCTCTCAGATTATTTTCTAGGAAAATTAAGTTCAAATCCAAAATCTCATGGAGAACCCCACCAAATTGAAAAAGTCACCAAGAAAGTTAAGAAAACCACATTTCAGAAGTGGGGAGAACTAAATATTGAAGTCATGGATGATTGGAACATATCACAATGGATTTATCAAGATAACAAAGAAGAACTCCCACTACTAGTTGACACAAGTAGCAAAGGATTTGAGTTACTGAAGAGTATGGGGTACATAGGCATAGGTGGCCTTGGCTTAAACCAAAAAGGGATGAGAGAGATAATAATTCCTGAACAACATATAAAAAACATTGGTCTTGGTTACACCTTGACCAAAGATTTGGTCCCTCATGTTAATGATATTTCGATTGAAGAGGATAAAGCTTCCCCTTGGTTAACTACATTTGAGTATGAAAATATTGATGATGCTCCAATGTGCATCACAAATTTATTTGAACACACATAGATTTACATGATCACTACTACCTCCTTTTCCTCACCAACTAAATACAAATAAATAACCCTTATCTATCCCTAATTAATTAAATGGGACCAACAACACACCAATTCTTGATTCATTCAAAAATGATGAGGAAATTTTTGAATTCAGGGAGCTAGAGATCACATCTTTGGAGATCATAAGGAAAGTTTTGATATTAAGTTAGACACAAGAGCCTATTTTGGGGAGACGATTGATTCCTTCAGTTGAAAAGGGAAAATTTGAAAACCAATACACAATCTTTAAGTGAAAACCACAACGTGGTACTTTCCAATCATAAAATAGTAAAAAGAAATGATGCATTCAAAGGTGAAAACCTCTCTGAGGCACCTAAGGATGGAGGATTCAATACCCCCATCTAGAGTAGGAAAATACAATAGTTCTTGTAGAGCCATCCAAGCTAGTCAATGTAGGAACAAAATAATCTCCTTAACATTTCATGCTTCCTCATTAGATGATGAAGAGACACAGAATTTGGAAAAAATTCTCAGAGAAAGGAAGGTCTATTTTTCATGGTCATATGTTGATATGTTGGGTCTTGATACATAATTAGTGGTTCACCATCTCACAATTCACCTAGATGACAATCAAGTTAAACAAAAGCTACAAAAGATGCATCCTCAAATAGCATTTCTAGTCAAGGTGGAGTTATAAAAATTACTTGATGTTAGTTTAATTTGTTAGAAACCAAGATCAGACATGCAAACCAAAAGGCCTTCCACAAAAGAGAAAAACAATAAAAAGCAAGAGTTTTGCATGAAGATGTGCAAATTGATATATTCAGAATTAAGATATTACAAGAGATGATTTGCTTTATAAAAGCAATGTATGCAACCCTAATGTTGACCTAAAAATAGCTCAACTAAATAAAGTTTACTTATTAATTAAGTAAACTAATTATTACCTAAGCAAAACCTAAGTAAACTTAATAAAGTGTAATTAAATAATTAATTACACCAACACCCTCCCTTAAGTGCAACTTAGAGAGACTAAAAAAGCATGCACCTAAAACTAAGATGAAAGCAAGAAAGCATGAATGGGTCCCGGCAACAAGGCCTGATCAGGTACCCATGTACAAATGCAATGAAAGAGTAAGAGAAAGAGGAGACAACCCAGTGGGACAACCCCTCAATGAGATGACTTGTTGCATAGAAGCACTAGAAGAACACTATGGAGTAACACTGGAGCCTGAATCCGGCAAGCAAGGAAAGATAATTTTGTATACAAGAAACCATATCGGAATCATAATAATGCAACAGCAGACCTGATGCCACGGAACACTCGAAAACTCCAAACGGGAACAACCCTGGAATCTATGAAGCAATAGTAGATAAAATAAATGATGTGATACTGAAATGAAGTGCAAAGATGCAAGTTGCACCCTCCCAACTGCCAAAATATCAAAGTAATCTCCAAAACAACCATCGGTCCAAATCTGGAATAACAATAAACCTGGGATAGATATAGAAAAACATGCATGGGTAGCAACATATAACTCCTCAATACCTTTCCAACGCTACAAAGATAGCGAAAATCGGAGATCGTGGCAAAAAGTTATGAGCTCGAAAGTGAAAAATAATTATCTGACTTCAAAGAGAAATAAATTCAGTAAAAAAGAAAAATACTGAAAAATAAACTGCACCATTGGAAATTTCTCAGAACCAGCTTTCCGGCGATATCTCGTTTGCCCAATTTCGATACCGTATGCCCAAGTTATGCCAAAAAGAAAAAAAACTGCTCCTTTAGGGCAAACTAGGGCTAGAAGGGGGCAAAGATGACCGTACAGACACTGATGTCATGCTAACGTCAGCATGTCATGAGCATAAAATTTACGGCCATCTGGTCATCGCCACAAAAATTCGGCCCCTGGTCACCCATGTGACCGGGGCGGGGGTTGGAGTCGGTCGAGGGTCGGGCATAGAGCTCCCGGTCCCCCATAGGACCACGGCCAGAGGCTGAGAAACCCATCGACAGTTGGGATTGAAGCTCTCGGACGCCGATGAGACCATCGGTGCCAGCTGCAGGGCCTACGGGGGCTGTATCGTAGGGGAGTGGCGGGCCGGAGTCGCCGCTGGTGGCGGTAGAGCAGTGGTGGCCGCCTAGTGGCCGCTGGGCGACACTTTCCTGCAACATTGGAGGCGCAAAAAATGATGCGGTTTTTTATTTTTTTTGCATTTTTCTTTAAAAGTGTGCCTCGGGGAGTGTGTTGGGGAGGCCGTACGACCTCTCTAGCAAAAAGATTTTGCCTTCCGGATCAAGTTCTCCAAAATCAACGAAACAAAAGGCGATCTTAGGGTTTTGGGGCACTGTGAACGCAATGGCGGTGTCCATTTTGCTCCAAGATGCTCCGAAAAAATAGGCTACCTCTAGAGCTTCCAAAAAAACATCGAACTTGAAACCCTCACAGATTTGGCAAATGATGAACAAAATCTGCAAAATGAAAGTCAATCTTGGATTTTTCCAGTGCTTTGAATCCAATGGTGAAGCCCAATCTGATCTAAGATGCCTCATAGATGAACTCAAGGCATAAGATCCTCGAGGAACCCCGAACGAACTTTGCAATGATTTTCTCCAGAATTTGAGAAGGGGTTGCATATCAAGGCTTTGATACCATGTTAGAAACTGAGATCAGACATGCAAACCAAAAGGCCTTCCACATAAGAGAAAAACAATAGAAAGCAACAGCTTTGCATGAAGATGTGCAAATTGATATATTCAGAATTAAGATATTACAAGAGATGATTTGCTTTATAAAAGAAATGTATGCAACCCTAATGTTGACCTAAAAACAGCTCAACTAAATAAAGCTTACTTATTAATTAAGTAAACTAATTATTACCTAAGCAAAACCTAAGTAAACTTAATAAAGTGTAATTAAGATGATTTGCTTTATAAAAGAAATGTATGCAACCCTAATGTTGACCTAAAAATAGCTCAACTAAATAAAGCTTACTTATTAATTAAGTAAACTAATTATTACCTAAGCAAAACCTAAGTAAACTTAATAAAGTGTAAGTAAATAATTAATTACACCAACATCATTAGGTTGATTGATCATCCTGTGTGGGTTTCCAACTTGGTTCCAGTTTCCAAACCCACTAGGGGCATAAGGATCTACACAAACTTTAGGGAATTGAACAAAGCATGCCCTAAAGATGATTTTTCACTCCCCAATATTGAAATCATTGTGGATCTCACAGCTGGTCATGCAATGTTATCTCTTATGGATGGATTTTTAGGGTATAACCAGATCATGATTGCTAAGGATAATCAACACAAAACAATGTTCACATATTCATGGGGGACGTATTGTTGGAATGTGATGCCTTTTGGTCTAAAAAATTAAGGGCTACATATCAAAGGGCAATGCAACTAATCTTTCATGACATGTTCTGCAAGATCCTTGAGGACTATGTAGATGACATCTTGGCTAAATTTGTGACAAGAAAAGGACATCTAGAGGTACTTGCTCAATTTTTTGACAAGCAAGAAAAATATAGTGTAAGGTTAAACCTAAAAAGAGTGTATCTTTGGTGTTACCATTGGTAAACTGTTGGATATATAATATCACAAAGGGTAATTGAGGTCGATCCAGAAAAAGTAAAGGAAATTATGGAAATGGAACCACCAAAGTCACTCAAGCAGCTAAGGAGAGCCTTCAAGGTAGATCATAATCAATCAGGAGATTCATTACACAAATAGTAGATAAGTGCCACACATTTACCCATCTTCACAATGGTGTGGCATACAAATGGGATGATAATTATGAGCAGGCATTTTAGAAACTAAAAGATTACTTAGTAGCACCAGCAGTCCTAATGCCATCGATAATAGGAAAATATTTGATCCTATATGTGTCCACAACCTCAGCAATACTAGGAGCTCTCCTAGCTCAACATGATGAAAATAGAAAAGAATGGACCATATATTACATCAACAAAACTTTAGTTGGTTTTGAGCTTAACTACTCACCCATAGAAAGAGCTTATTTATCAGTTATGTTTTCTTCTCAAAAGTTGAGACACTACATGCTATCTCATCAAGTCAAACTAATTTCCAAAGTGGATCCTTTGAAATATCTTCTATTAAAATCTATACTTATCGATTATATGGAAAAATGGGTGATGATTCTGAGTGAGTTCGACATTGAATGTATGGATCAAAAATCCATCAAGGGATATATTATAGAAGATCAACTGGTTGAGTCACCATTATGTTCAGAGAACCAATTGGTATCAAAATTTCCATATGAGTACATATTCACCCTTACAACATCCAAGTAGTGGAATTTATACTTTGATTGATCACACACACAACATGGATCAGGGGTAGTAATTTTGTTCATCACTCTGTAGGGGGATTGTATACCCAAATCTTTCATATTGGTATTTCCTTGTACCAACAACATAGTAGAGTATGAAGAACTTATCACCGAATTAAGGACTGCAATTCAATGGAAAATCCAAGAGCTTCAAGTATATGGAGATTCATAATTGATAGTGAAACAAGTCAATGATGATTATCAAAAAGAAGATGATAAGCTCACGCCATATAAGAAAATGATGGACAATTGCAAGGAATATTTCATTGATATAACTTTTGAGCATATACCAAGGATTAAAAATAGAGCAGTTGATGTCATGGCTACTATTGGCTCATTATTGGACATACCAAAGAATAGCTCAAAATATGAATTTCTTGTGGAGTAGCTTCTCATACCAGCATTTGAGGTTCTAGAGTCAGAATTTTTGTTGAGATTATTGGTCTTGATTCACCTTGTTACCGTGACATATTTACCTACTTACATAGAGGTATATTTCCCACTAGTATCACCCCTAGCTTGTGAAAAACCTTTATCAGAAGAGCCTCATGATTCATCATTGTTGATGACACCCTATATCAGAGAAGTTTTGATAACATTTTACTCTAATATTTAAACAAGAGGAAGCTTACATCACTTTGAAAGAAATACACGAAGCCATATGCAGGTCACATTCGAGTGGCGTAACCTTGGCCAAAAATTATTTGAGAATAGGATATTGCTGGCCCACCATGGAGCAGAATTCAAATCAATTTGTGAAAAATAATTTATAATGTCAAAAACATGGAGATCTCATTCATGCTCTAGCACAAGAGCTCCAACCAATGGTAACTCCATGGCCATTTTCTCAATGGGGGCTTGATATCATAGGTAAAATTACACCCAATTCTTCTAATGGACATAAGTTCATTATTACCTGTCACATGGTATTATACAAAGTGAATAAAATTCATTCCTATGATGTATATCAATAGGAAACAAATATCAAAGTTCATGCTTAATTACCTTATATATCATTATGATGTTCCACAAGCCATTATCATAGATAATGGAACACCCTTCAAGAACCAGGATGTACGAAATCTATGCAATAAGTTCAACATTCAACGTCATTTCTCAACCCCCCATTATCCCCAAGGAAATAACTGAGCTAAAGCATCAAATAAAACCATCATTAAGATCCTCAAAAATATGGTTAATGATGCTAGCTGAGATTGGCATCTATAATTAAATCCTGCTCTCTAGGCATATTGAACTAGCATTAGAACCTCAACTAGTGCTACTCCTCCAAAAGCATCCATACTCCATCTATTATTCAAAAAAATAAAAATAGGTGGTCTTACATAGTTACAATGAATACTTCTAAAGAATCAAGCCTCTCCAATGCATCCTCCATGTGTCCAAGCATGAATCCAAACATCTCATGACATGATTCACATATGCACTCCTTAGAAAGACTCAATAATATGACAACCCACTCACCCAACCAAACTTAACCACTAAACATGTATTTTCTTTTATAGACACAAGCTCACACAAATATAACCAAGTGGTAAGATAAAACCATGTGTCACAAAACGATTGACCCCTCATTTAATATAGGGTACTAAGTTTTCTCATTATTAAATACTTTCCTCAAATATTAAATTATTATCCTATGTCTCCCACACATAAAATAATTAACCTAGTGGTACAATACAACTTACAAGTGGCCCCAAATATTTATCTAATGTAGCTAAACACACCTCCTAAGTGCACCACACTAAAAAAATATTTAATTATAATAAATATAATAAATCCATTTATGCAATGGTGTACAACACCAAATCCTAACAATCATGACCTCAAAGGGTTGTTTGTTTTGAGGAAATTAATTGTTTTGAGGTTGGTAATCAACATTTTTTGGCACTGTATGTATATTTTGGCCTCCTTGATTTGTATTACTATTTTTATTTTTTGCAATAATATCTATTGTAGTTATAATTATTTTCATCATTGTTGTTTTCAATTGGTGGGTCATTAAAGACCCTTTATTTGGTTGTTCTTATGTCATATTATGTGCAAACATGAGTATTATTGTTTGTATTCACGATTTATGTATTTTTTTGGTTATGGGTGACCAATATTTTGTTGGACCAATTTTTTTCTACTCCTATCTATACTTTCCTATTCAATTCCAAGGGTACTCTCCAAAGATTATTCATATGATTTATATGAGATGTTCTTGGATTTTTCACATGTACCAATATTTAGGGCATACAAGAAAATTTTATAAGCTTCCTCGTGGTCCATGTGAAGAGAATTGGTGGTCAAACATAAAACTTGCCTCCAATAAGTCAAAAAGTGAGCCATAGATTCATTGTTATCTTGTTTCGCATTTAGAAGTTCCCTTATCTTTATTTTTACTATTGTGTTCATATCCAAAGTTGTCATAAACTCACTAATAAGCAATTAGGATTGGATGAAACCCTCTTGTGAATATTAATACCAATTTAAATTGATTTCTTATAGCACCTTTAAGAAAACAAGATCAACTACTACATCCCAAGGTAGGAGTTCCCAAACAATAATAGCATATGCTTTAATGTGGCCACTAGGCTTCCCATCTCCCTTAAACTTTGGTAGATTAGGGAGTATCTTAGGTAGGATTACACTATGTACTATATCATTCAAAGGTTTTTATTAGGTAATATAGGTAGGTCCCATAAAAGGAGTCAAGGGAAGAAGGTGGTCTTCCTCCAAATGTTGATCATGTATGAAGGACATGATAACTCTAAGATTTTAGGTATCTTGGGTATACCTATTGAAATATAGGAGTTCCATAATTTAGGTATAATATGTTTACGTACTAAAACCTATGAGGCACTATAAAATTTGGGATGTGGGATTGAAAAAACCTAATAGGTTGATTTGTAGTTGTGGCATTAAATGGTGGTAGAGGAGGGGGCAAGAATGTTTTGTTGTTTATATTGCACAAGTAGAGGATTTAATACACCAACAATAGGGTAGTGCCCTAGTTTCCTTCAATAGGAGTGGTGGAAAAGTATTTAGTATCCATGTGAGGCCTACGGTACCTCGGTATTCTACCCTTACATGTGGGATTTTGGTGAAATTGTCAAGAACCATCCACCTCAAGCATTTTTATCCTCTCTACCAAATTGATAATGATGGTCTTAGGAATATATTATTTGGAAGCTTGGATAAGTTAACCAAGATTTGTTACATTAACACTCCAAGGATGGTTTTGTAGATTATTTAGTTTATGGTCAAATTGAGAAGGTCGAGGCACCCATGTTAATTTTTCATGACTTTTTTCAAGTTAAGGTTGTTGTGAAGACACGTGGTTATTTTGATTATCGATAGAAAGAGAACTATATTCCCCATGTAGACCATGTTATAGTTGGTTATTTTGGTAGTTTATCAAGAAGTAAGAGATAGAGAGATGAAAGGTAAAAGACTTATCGTAAGTATTCATCTTTTATTTAAGGTTCACCAAAATATGTACACACTAAAATATAGCACACATGCTAGTTCATGTTGGTTAGAATTAAGTGCCAACTTATTATTGCAAATATGGTAGGGGTTGATTTAATGATGTGTTAGCTAGATTCCCCTCTTCTTGGGGAAGTTGTAAGTGAGTGATGGGTGGGAGATGCTCTATTTGAACAGGTTAAAAAACTCTTAATATATAGATAAAGGTTAGACATGGAGACTTATTTGGGATAAAATGTTGAATATTTTATGGAAGGTTGTTTAGTGATTGTTGGTTAACTTGCATCAAATATTCTAGGAAGGAAAGTGTTCTCTTATTCAAAGGTTTGAATAAGATTTGTTTGGTTGAGTGGTTTGAAATGGGTGTTTTACCATTAGATATTTTCAAGGAGTAGATTATTGAAGAATAATAGCTAGAGGGTCAAGTAGAGCCTCTCCTAATTCTCCCAAGATTTCTTTGAACAAATTCAACCTCAATCTAGGACATATGAGTAACAAGGTCAACTATGATATTTAAGATTGAGGTAGATGAATTGATACATTAATATTTTTTAAGGTTTAAATATCCACATTAGTCACTTCAAGGTTTATTTCAACTTTGTTGATTATTCAATTCAATTATCAATTGACTTCGTTGTTCAAAAGCGAGCGCTTTTGTTGTTTTTATATTTTCAAGCATACACAAAATAAATATATTTTGATTAAATGTATGCAACCATATTCTAGTTTGATTTGAGGAGCAAAAAATTGTCATAATTAATTTATAATTATTAAATTAACTAACCAAATTAAATAGATTGCACACTCAATTTTGATATAATTTATTAAATAATTAATTATTTATTAATCATGTAAAATTTAATTGATTAATTAAAGAAAAATGAGTACTTGGTTTTTTAGATATTTTAAAATAAATAAAATAAACATTTAAATATTTTTGCTAACTTAATTAGATTTTTCCACTTAACTTAACACAATAAATAAAATAACTAACTTTAATTAATTGTGCAAAAAACTAAAATTTGGAAACAAATATTCTTTAGAAACGCATAAGGAGTGTATGGTTTTCTTGTTTCTTTTATAAACAAAACAATTTCTCCTTTTCAAAATATTTATTAAAAAACACGAAAAGGGAAGAAAAAACATTAAACTATTTTTTTCTTTTAACAACATAATATTTTAAAAAATAGAAAAGACAAATTACTTATTTTTCTAATTCTTCTTAGTTGTGTTTATAACTTCTTGTTTGAATATTTTGTTTACTAATTTGAAGTTGAATCGATTCAAGGAGGATCCTATGCCTTTTGAATCTTTTTGAACAAATCAAAGAGCTTTCAAAGAGGCCCTTTAGGGAATATTTTATGTGAAACTCCATCCCATATGTTTGAACTTTTATATTTTTATTGCTTCATAAGAAATCATCAAATAAAACCTCAAACATATGGTATGGAGTTTCCAAGGATTTCTTGAAGGGTCCCTTTGAAAGTTACTTCAAAAGCAATACAAAGTTAAACGATCAAACATATAGTATAAAAAATTTCATAAAATATTTTATAAAATCTCTTCTTGGAAGCTTTTTAATTTGTTCGCGGAGATTTGTGAGATGTACTAGGATTCCTTTGGTGGACTCAAATTCAAACCTCAAACACAATTAAGAAAAAGTAGGAAAATAAATAATACATTTTCTCTATATAATTGAAAGATTCTATTGTTAAAAGAAGAAAATTAGTTGTTTATTGTTTCTTATCCCTTTTTTTGTGTTTTCCAAAATATTTTAAAAAGAAAAATTATCAACTAAAAATGAGTACAAAAATAAATAATTTATCTACTTTGCAGAATTGAAATATTTTGCTATTAAAAGAAGAAAATTAGTTAAATGTTATTTCTTCTCTTTTTTTCTATAAGATTTTTTCAAAAATATTTTGAAAAGAAAAAAAAATCATCCATATTACTTATTCTCTAACCCTTTGAGAAGTTTTCATATTTTATTTTGTTGCATCATTAATTAAAATTATTTATTTAATTGTGAACTAAGTTAATTGGAGAAATTTAATTAAGTTAGCACAACTATTTAATTAATTAATTAGTTGCTCTTATTTATTTTTTAAAAATATTAAAAAAAAGTCATTTTACATTAATTAATCAATTAAAATCTATATAATTAATTAATAATTGATTAGTTAATTAATTATATCAAAATTGTCTTATTCATGGGATTATTGAGCTAAATTATTCTCTAATCAATTGTATCTTTATTTTTAATTAATAAATAAATCTGGTCAAATGGTCAGATTGTATGTTGTGTAGCTTTTTCCCCTTCTCAATAGCAATGAAAAATTATAAATGAAGATAATGTGTCCAAAATATCCCATGACTCTTTCAATATTTTTAATATTTTCTAGTTGGAAAAAAATCTTTAAAAAAGAGATTCAAAATCATTTAATACGGTGAATAATCTATGTACTTGTTAATAAATGAAATGTGAGATTTTGTATTTGAAGACAAATATTTGTGTTTTCTAATGTTTTGTTTTCAACTGTTAAGATGTGAATTTTTAACAAAAGATATTTTAAAAATTGATTATTGGCCATGATTGGCTAAGGAGGTTTGAGTCAATTTTGCAACCTTCACGAAAGTAAGTACTTTTCAAATAATAAAATATTGATTGTTCAAATGTACTATCTACTAATGGGTGTTTTTTAAGTAATAAAATACTAGAGGTTTAAATATTTTTGTATTGGCAAGTACTTTTCAAATAATAAAATATTGGAGGTTTAAATGTTCTTTATACCTTTCATAAGGACATGTAATAATAACAAAGCATTAATGAAAATTGTTTAAAATCCAAATTGATACATGTACCTTCTAACAAATTAAAAGTTAAAAAAATTCAATGTGAGTTTTTAAGACAAGCATTTTGTGGAACGTACATTTATGGTTGTATGGAAGCAAAGGTGTAAAGAAAATTTGTTGTGTATCTATTTGTGTGGTAGTACAAACTATAAATATATTATGGTTTATTGTTATATGATTATTATATTATAATATATTAATAGTTATAGAAATTTATTTACCTATATATTAATAGTTATATTATATAATATACTATTAAAATTTTTATTTAATATTAGTTTTTAATATTATAATTAGTAAAAGGTTATTATTAATATTATTATATATTATTAATATTAATAATATATAAATATTAAAAAAAAAAATGGCTAAAATAATATTAGTAAATAAGTGATAATATAATTATTAATAATATGTAATAATTATTTGTAAACATGAATTATGAGAAAGCTAAACATGATTGAAATACACAATTAAATCAAGTATTTAGCCTACTTAACTCATATTCTCAACGAAATCTTTGACAATATAACTAGGAAGCCATTAAAGTGAAATTGAAAGCAATTTGATAAATGAAAACCTAATTACACTTGCAAACTGATCCCATTGGGGGATTGGTGCTAAATTGATGTGGAATGATCAACCCTTTCCCAATCCCTATTGATGAAACAAGCTTTAAAGTGATGCTTTAATGGAGAAATGGCTAAAATTGATGCAAAATGACTAAATGCCCTCAAAAATTGCTCTAAAAATGGCTATAATGCAATTACTCTCAATGTATGTCGATGAATTTATCATGAAATGGAGGCTATTTATAGAATTTTTAGGTGAATCAATGGCTAGGATCAATTTGGTTAATCAAGGGATAGAAATGGATGAGAAGAATTGACATGGATCAAGGATCAAATCCATGGAGGAGATTGAAAGATCACATGGATTGACAAACTTAATCAAGGGTTAACATTGATTTCAACAAACACAAATCCTTAATTTTAGGAGGAATCTGCAAGATATTTCCATGTTGGAAGGAAATGGTTTGAATTTGAGTTAGATGGATATTCCCATGGAATATTCTTTTGCAAGTAGGAGAAATTGGAGGGATTAAAGATATTAGTCAATTAAATAATTAAAATATTATTTAATTATGCAAGATGAGGAAATTTAGGATTTAATTAAATAATTAGCTCATTTAATTAAAAAGGGGAATTAATGACATTTAGTTAAATAATTCAGATTATTTAATCAAATGAGAGAACTTAGGGAATTTAATTAAAAAATTCACATTATTTAATCAAATAGGATGAAAATTAGCATGAAAGAAGTGAATTAACCTAATAATGTTGATTCTTCAATTAATAGGAGAAAATCATGAATTTAATTAAACAATCAGGATTTTTTGATTAAATAGTCAAAAGGGTCGAATCAGGACAAAAATGGTGTTAGTAATTGAGTTTGAATGTGTGATATTGATTAGGATAATTTTAAGTGTCTACATTATTTAATATATTAATTATATTATTAACAATATAAATACTATTAATATAACTTATAGTTATGTATATAGTATAATAGTAAAATATATATATATATGATATAATAGTAAATAATCTAATATAATATAATAAATTATCTTGTGGGCAGGGGATCTCGCTTGTAGGGGGCTAGTCTCACCCTAGCTTGACTCAGGTACCCAAGATACGGGTTGTTGGGCCGTTGGGCTAGGTCACAGGGACACTCCTATTGTATTAAAAAATATATATTAATATATATTAGTAATAATATAATTACTAATATATATTATATAATAAACATAATATAATTATCTTCAATGAAATGGGTGTGAGCGGGAAATGGAGCGGACAGAGGATTTTGAATTCCTCTACTGAAGATGGGGATGGTGGTTTAGACTTGGAGGACGATGATGATGTCTTTCAACTATTAGAGAGCTAGTGTCTTTGGCCTGCTATGGTGGAATCATGTTTTTTGTTTTTCTTGTAGTTTGGTTATCTTCGAGGGGCGTGTGTTGCTCTTGTGGTTCAACTCATGTATTCTATGATTTGTCTGATTATTGGCCTATGGAGGCTTCTATCATCTTTTATCCCTCGGTTTCCTATCAGTGGTTGTGTGGAAGGTAGTGTGGTATTTCCTTTGATGGAGTCCTCTCTTTATTCGGTGCCCCTTTTGCCTTAGGATCAACCTTTCTCGCTATCGTGCGACTAGAAGGTTCTTGTCCTTGTCCCCTCTATGACTTGGCACTTTGCTTTTGGTGCTGATTTTGGTCTTGTGAGGATGAGAGATGGTCTGGTTGTGTTTGTGGTTGTTGTGGGGATCGTTGACTCTTGGCCTTGCACTAGACTCCTATGTTTGTCTCTTCTCGTGTGCTTGGGGGAGTATTTTCTTTTTCCCTAGTGCTTGTTGTTTGTTTGTTGGATGGTTTGACAACTTTGGGTTTGTGGTTTTCTTTCGGTCTATTCTCTCCTTTTGATCTACATTTTATGCCTTGTGTTCAATCTTTCTCTTTGTTGCGTTGTTGGTGTGACTCTATTCTTGTCCCCTCTAGGGCTAGGTGCTTTCGAGTTGATTATGTTGTTGGTTCTTGGCTTTGTGTGGGCCTCCTTTATTTTTATCTTCCTATGCATTGGGTGAGTGATTCGACTCTAGTTTTTCCATTGGTGTTTTTCTCCTATGATGGTTTGTCCCTCATTGTAGTGGTTTTCTATTTTGTTGGTTTGTTGGTTTTTGGTCCGCTGCGTTCTCTCAGCCCTCGGGCTTCTTTTCTACCTTTGGGGTCACCACTCCTATGGTTGGATTTTCCTTGTTCCATCCCAAGTTTGATTGGCTAAGTCTATTTTATTCCACATCCCTTCTTTCATGATCTCCTAAACTCAGTTGGGTACCTTGGTAAAGTTGGGGTTTACGGATTTACAGGGCTCTACTCTTTGAAGTTTGGGCTCTATTGGAGGTCCCTTGTTTTAGCTGGTTGCTCTAGGGTGGGTTCTATTGTTGATGGTGTAGTGATAGGGGTTGTTTTTGTATGATCCTCTGGTCATTAAGTATTTTTCTAGTTGATGTTGGAAGCCCCTTATGTAAGTTTGTGGCTTGGTTCCCCTTTTTGTTGTCATATTTGTTGAAGGGGGTTAGTTCTATTTTATGGGTTTCTAGTTCCTTGAGTTGTTCTTGCTTATGGGAGATAATGTTTCCATAATCTCAATGGGAAGTTGTTGTTGGGTGACAATTTGGTCATGTTCCCCCAGATGTTGGTGAAGTTTTTTTTTCTGAGGACCGTTGGAGCTGAGTTATTACAAAGGTTTATTCTTAAGAGACCTAGAAGTGGTGGTGTTTGAGTTTGATGGTTGTCTCTTCTTTTTGGTTCTAGTTTCTTTCCAAGCCAAAGGAATTTGCGATTGCCCTTTCTATCAGAATCCTTTCTTTTTTCTGGGTTCTACAATTGGTGTCTTCTATGGAGGTGAAGAATGCTCCTTTTGAGGTGGAGTTGGTTGTTCTAGTCCTAATGGGAATCTCTCTCCTCTGTTGCTTGTTCCTATTGAGGTGGAATTGGCATGTGTAGGAGAGTCATAGATTTGATAGAAAAGGTTCTTGTCTCTTCATCTCCTTTAGTTGGGAGCCCTCTTCTATTAAGGAGGAGATTGGGTTGACTTTTCTGAAGGGATGGAGTTGCATGGAGGTAGATGGTTATCAATGTTTCTTGCCTTTTTACTCCCTTATTAAGGTAGGGAGTAGGGTTAGGTTGTAAGTTCTAAATGGGAGCTCTTATTGCCCTCTTTTTTCTATCTCAATTCTACTGTCATTGAGTGGTTGGATTACTATGATCTGGTGGATTGTTTTTCCCACCCTTGTGGTGGATGTTAAAGGTTGCTATGTTTACAATTTGATGGGTGGATTGTTAGCCTATTTTGCTAGCCAAGAGGCATGTTTGGAAGGTGGATTGGATTGTGGACCCTTTTATACCTACTTGTAATGGTTTGATGTTTTTCCACCCTTAGGGTGGTTGTTGTTGTTGGTTGTGTTGAATCTTAGTGAGTGGCCTTTTGGCCTATTCTACTAATGTTGTTGCCTATTCTACCTTGTTGTTTTGTTGGAAACGAGAGTTGTTTCTTTTTATTGTTTCATCTTGTAGTTGTTCTTTGTCCTATTGTGCTTAATGCTAAATATTTCTTGTTGTAAAAGGGATCAGGGCCCAAGGTTCAAAATCCTTTCTTAATCAAAAACATAATAAAATTATATAATAATATAATCATTAACAATATAAATATTTTTCTTACTATATAATAATTATTATTATTAGTTTTTAATATTATAATTACTAAAAGGTTTTATTAATATACTTATATATTATTAATATTAATAAATAAAAACAAGAAATTGATAAACTAATAAAAAAATGGTGAGTAGAGCAGCAGGTTCTGAAAAGTCAGGAGTTGGTGTAATAGTAGGCATAGGCGGTTGGGATATAGAGGAAAAACAAGTTGTTCCAATGGATCACATTCAAATTAGGGCAGCTAACAAAAAATGGTGTGACCGTCAGAAGAAGCCACAACATGGCAATAGGGGAAGCAAAAAAATAGAGTTTAGGAGCACACGAAATGAGAAGCCTTGGTATGATTCCAAGTAAATGAGATTTGGCATGGAGAATAGAAATGTGTATTATGGAAGAGGCAAAGGGTTAGGGAACTCAAGCAATGACAAGAGAAAGCAAGACTTTGAGACACCAAGCTTTGGCCCCTCAATAGTGACGAGAGCAAATGCCATACCTATGAACTTGGGAAGGAAATAGTAGATGAAAAATTTCAAAGGTAAGAATTGGAAAGTAGTAAACAGGCAAGGAAACTGGTGAATAGAAAGACAGATGGAATTCATTAGAAGAACCAATGGTAAAGCCATAGTATTTCAAGAAGATATGATGAGGTCGACCATGCAATAATTAGAGGATAATGGTTTGATGGTGAAATGGTATGGTAGGGATTTGAATTGGGATAGCTTTGTCAATTGGTGGCAAGGTTAATGGGGGAGAATATAAAATTTAGACCAACGACCAATGGTTATTTTGCAATAATATGCCCATCTACAAAGGTAAGAGAGGAAATAATAAATGGGGTCTAGTTAATGGATGGGTACAGATTTTATATCAAAATATGGGTAGTAGGCTTCGATCCATATTGCCACATAATAGAAAAAATACAAGATTGGTTCATGATTCCAAACTTTCCAACATAATTCTAGGAACCTGAAACCCTAGCAAAGATCGGAAATCAATTAGGTACATACATATGCACAAAAGAAAGATTAAATCCAGAAGGCAAAGTCTTGCATGTAAGGATCTATGTAGAAAATGGTCCCAACAGCCCGCATTGGCATGAGCTCGAGTTAACCACAAATTGTGGAAATTGGAGACAAAATTTGGTTTTTGATCTGTGCCCTAGAAATGAAAGGGTAAGGACTTTGTGTTTGAAATTTGATTTGAAGAAAATGGAGAGGGAAAGGGAAAAATTGAAAGGGCATAACAATGAAAGAGAAAATATCCCTTATTCGATTGAAAAAGAGTAACGAATGAATTCTAACCCAATGCATGAGGGAGGCTAAGAACAATCTATGGAAAACACAAGAAGCAAGGATGAAATCAATCAATAGTCGGTGGACAAGTTAGGGAAAAGAACATAACTAGATGCAAAGCTATCAGAGACCATAGATATGATTGGCAATAATTTCAAGGAAGATGACATATTTTCTTGATTGTAGTGGGTAAAAATCTTTTGCAACTCACCAAGGCAGCTAAGGAAGGGATGCAAACTAAAGATTTGGTGGTTGAGGGTATGGAAGAAGTCTCGAAGGAAGTCCCCAACTTAGTGCAAGATGGCGAGGAACCAAAGGGAGGAGAATCTACCCCATCAATGAATAAAAAAAAAGGACTATGTCTCCAATTCAACCAAAGAAAGGGAAATTGGGAATTTCCCAAAATGAGGCTATCAAAAGGTCTCCAGATTGTGGGTAAAGTAAGAAGAAAGGTAGGATCTCAAATTAGGAGAAGAGGAAGATCGATGCAGAGGTTGCAGGACAAAAAAATATTAAGGAAATTCTTATGACAGGGAAGGGGGGACCCCTGCCTAAGGAGAAATGAGGTTAATGTCATGGAATTTTAGGGGCTTAAATTCCCCTAAAAAAATATGCATGTTGGGGCATCAAATGGAGGCATCACAAGCAAATATCTTCATGATACAAGAATCAAAATTATAACAAGATGAAGTTTAAAAGCTAAGGAAGAAGTTAAGATTATGGAAAATGGAAGCAAACAATGTAGAAGGCACAGCTAGTGGGCTCTTAACATTATGGCGACCTCAGAATTTTTTGCTAGAAAAGGTGGGATCAAGCAAACACTGGATGGCTTGCAAGGTTAGAAGTCTAACTTCCAATTTTCGTTTTCTCCTTATTAATGTCGATGGTCCCTCTTCATGTATTCTTAAAAGAGAACTATGGCAAGATCTAGAAATAATGTGCAACAGTTTAAATACAAAATTTTGCATTTTAGGGGGGAATTTTAACGCAATTATGAGACCCTTGAATAAAAAATAGACTTTGAAGCATTTGTAGACAAAAATGAAGTAATGGAGGTCAATATGGAAATGGTCGATACACCTGGACAAATAGAAGAAGTGGTTTATGTAGTATTGTGAAAAGCTAGATAGATTTTTATTCAAGGGAGATCTTGGATCCTTCCCCCTCTCCCTTGAATGTAACATTGAACCCACGTCTGGTTCTAGTCATTATCCAATTCGTTTAGATATCTAAGGGGAAAAGAAACATGTAAGATGTCCCTTCAAATTTAAAAAAAATGTGGTTAAGGGATGAGAATTTTGTGCAACTAATTCAAAGTTGGTGGAGCGAATCAAACCCAGAAGGGACAAAAATGTTTAATGTGGTGACCAAATTGAAATTAGAAAATTAGTAGTCAAAAGCATGAAATAAGAGTAGCTTCAAAAATATTTTTGAAGAGAAATAAAAGGTTGAGGAAAGTTTGTAGTGTCTAAATGAGGAATTCCTAATTGATGGAATGGATGAAACAAGATACTTTAAGGAAAATTAGTTGCTTAATAGGCTGGAGGATATACTAGCCAAAGAAGAGGTTTTCTAGAGACAAAAGTCCTGGGAAATATGGATCAAGGAAGGTGACAAAACACAAAATAATTTCATAATGCAACTAGAGATAGGAGGAAAGTCAACTGAATATCAAGCATTAAGACCTCGAAAGGTAGGACTTTAGAGAAAATGAAGGACATAGTACCTGAAACAATCAATTTTTTTCAAAATCTGCTAAATAATTAGGGGAGCTCAAGATGGAAAGAACAATAACATATACTAGCCATCATCCCAAAGATAGTTACAGAAGCACAAAATCAAATGTTAATGAGAAGTTTTACTGAAAATGAAATTAAAGAAGCTTTGATTCAACTAAATCCTGATAACGCTCCTAGACCAGATGGGTTCCAAGCCATAGTGTTTCAAAAGTGTCAGAAAATCATAGGAACAGAAGTCTCAGAGTCCATAGAAGATTCAAGATGCATGGATAAAGTATTAAAAGAAATCAACAACACTTTCATAGCACTAATACCAAAAAAAATAAAAACCAAGTTCTCTAGATGAATACAGACCAATTTCCCTCTACAACACTTTATACAAAATAATGGCTAAGGTTTTTGCAAAATAATTAAAGCATATTCTACCAGATATAATATCAAAAGAGAAAATTGGGTTCGTTCCAGTGAGATCGATCCTAGATGTTGTCATAATTGCACAAGATGCTATACACTCCACACAAAAACTAAAAAAACATGCTAATAAAATTGGATATCAAAAAATCTTATGACAGGGTTGACTGGAGATTCTTGTTTAAGGTAATGAAGGTATTTGGTTTCAATAAGAAGTGGTTGGAATGGATCTTCAATTGTGTCACAAGTCCAATATTTTGAATGTTGTTCAATGGCTCTCTGAAGGGTTTCTTCAATGCTTCAAGGGGATTAAGATAGGGTGATCCTTTATCCCCTTTCTTATTCATAATAATGACTGAAGCACTCGGCAGGTCATTAAGAAAAGCTAAGGTGGAAGGGAGAATAGTGGGGATTCAAGTCACAAGGGAATCACTTGCAATAACACATCAGCAATTCACTTATGACACGATGCTCTTTAGAGCAGATGTGGTATCTAAAGTACACAATTACAAGAAAATTTTGGATGACTACATTGTCGCTTTTGGGCAAGAAGTCAGAAAGGAAAAGTATGATTTTTTTTCTTCCACACATAGCCAAGGGTTGAAAATCAGATAATAAGAATTATGGGCTTTAGAAAGGGGAACTTACCATGCAAATATTTGGGCCTCCCCTTGGAAAAAGGACAAAAATCAAGAAAACTATGGGAATCCCTAGTATCAAAAGTAGGTGATAAATTAGCATTACAGAAAGGAATATAGTTGTCTTGGGTCAGTAGAATAATTAAATTGAAGGTTATATCTTCTATTCCCACATACATGATGTATTTTTTACCCCTAACAAGTGAGGCATGCACCAAAATCAATCAAAGAATGAGAAAGTTCTTTTGGCAAGGGACTAGGGAGCAGAACAAATATCCACTCATAAAATGGGAAAATATATGCAAAATGAAGGAGGTGGATGGTGTAGGTTTAAAAAACTTACTACTTCAAAACAAAGCCCTAGGTGCAAAACTAGTTTGGAAGATTAATGCAAACCAGAACCTTAAATGGGTAAAGATAATAAAGGAAAAGTACCTAGATGAAGGGGAATTAAGCATGTTCAAAGCAAGTTCTCTACCAATTGGCTCAAGAATATGGTGTTTTTTTGAAGATCAACAAGGATCTACTTGTTGGGAGACTGGGGAGTTTTTTATTGATGATGTTGTTTGGCAACATGAGCATGGAAGGTACATATCAATGTGTTGTAGTGTTGTCATTGATGTCAACATTGTAACTTATATGAAGATTTTCAGTTCTAGACCATTTTGATCAGTTATAATAGGTTTTGTATTGTTAAGGAATACATTTGTGCAAGATTATTTGGTCTGGAAAGATTAATTGTGTGGAAATTTGACTAAGTGTCAAATCTACCAGTTTAATGTAACTATGTGACAATTTTTGGGTCCACACCACTCTACAAATGAAGATATCATTTTGTGCTTCTATTATTTTGGTGGATGTTATATGTATCTAATTCCAATATTTCATCTTGTTTGGACAAGGGGTTTGAGAGATATGAGTAACAGAGTTTGGCCTGGCAATTCACAGTTATTTTTTGTAGAATATGTTTGTGCGGGAGATTTCGTACGTCTACGTGGATGATTATTTGGAATTTTCCAGATGTTAGTAGAGCATGGATTCTAGATGGTATCAAGTTTTGAGGTCCATGTGTCAAGATATGGATACACAAATGAAGGTTTTTAATTTTAGCTCTTATATGGAGCTAACCTAATATTTTTGATGTTATATGAAGGTTAAATATGTATTGCTATCTTATGTGGGATCTATTATAGGTCCATGCCAACCTATCTTAATATGTTTTGAGTTTTGGATTATGTCGTGTTGTGTAGATGAGATTTTTTAAGTCAACAAGTTACATTTTGGGTATTACATCTAAGTAGGTTAACCTAATTGATGTTATACTTGATGTGGATATATAAGTTGGATTTTTTTTGGTGTCTTGGGTAATGAAGTAGAGTGTGATGTGTATGATCTGAATTTGAGCATAACAGTGTGAAGTTAAGTTGTGAATGTTAAGTTGAAGATCAGAACTGTGTGAATGAAGAGCGAGATAGAGTGTTGAATCAGAATCAATTAAGTTTGTTTGTTGTGCTTCAATGGAAGTGTAATTCGTGCATATGTCAGATGCAATTGTAATTGTTCAAAAATAGGCTATGATCCATAATCTCTCTTCTATATTTTTTTGTGTGGACAATGAGTCCACCTTTAGTGACCTTTTCTATAAATATACTATAAACAGTTATAATATATTGTAAGCTAACCCTCATCGTGGATTTTCCCATTTTGGGTTCTCCACATAATAATCCTAGTATTTCATGTATTATGTGATTTTGTGAATGTTTCATGCTTTCTTTCCTTATTGTAGTTGAATACATGCATTAGTGATTATATGTTTAATGTTTGAATGGTTTAAGAGAATTTTGTTTCACCCCCCCTTCTTAGTTTTATGGGTGTTCAACAATTGGTATCAGAGCTTGGTTCCTTAGAAAGATCTTAAATACTTTGGGAAGGTCTGAGAGATTGAACACATGGCTAATAGAAAATTTCTTATTCCTCCAAAAGAGATTCCTACTATTGATTTTATAGAAGAAGATTGCATACTTGAAAAACATGGAGAACTCAAAATTTCTCTTGAAGATCTAGAAAAAATTGAAGGTAAAAACAGAGATCTGAAGGAAAATGTCAAAGAAACAAATGAGTGCATCAAAAAATTGAGAGAGAAAATCAAGAAGTTCAGAGAAATGCATAAGGAATTCAATGAATGGTTGAAACAAGAAAATGAAAACATCACCGGATTGAAATTGCAAGTTGAAGAAAAGAAAAGAGTTGAGGAATGTCTAAATGCAATGTTGGAAATAAAATCTAATGAATGCATAAGACTTGAACAAGAAATGGTAAACTTAAGATCAGATCTGGAAAAAGAAAGAATTCATGAAGACAAATTCAAGATGAGTTCTAAAATACGTTATGAGATGATTGCAAGTCAAAAAGCATCCAAAAAAAAGGTGGCTTAGGATTTGAAAAAGGTGAAAGCTCAAAACCAGATCAGACACCTAATGCAAAAGAGAAGATCAATGAAATAAAGAAGACTCAAGGCAAGAAGAACAATGGTAAGATTCATAATGAAGCTAGAAGACCACTGATCAGGCAACCAAATGCACAAAGGTACCCATATTTCAATGGTTTTTGCTATTCTTGAAATAAATTTGGACACAAAGCAATGGGATGTAGAAGAGAAATGAATCAGAATGTTCCATCCTTTTCTGGTCAATGTTTTACTTACAAAAGATTTGCTCATAGAGAAAGTGAATGCAGGATTCAAGTGATGAATGACTATAACAACGGTAGAATGATTCAATCTTTCAATAGTTACTGTTATACATGTTAAGGATTTGGACACAAGGCTAATCAATGTAGATCTAGAGTAAATGGAAGGAATATTGTTCAGAAGAATTTTATATGCTACAATTATAGTATACTTGGACACATTTCCAAGTTTTACAGAAGAAGAAATACAAGGAAAGATAATCTAGTAAAAAGGAATGAACCAGTTAAAAAGGTTGATCCGAATGAAGTAAAAAAGGAAATGGAAAATATTTGGAGAAAGACGGAAGAGACATAAGACAAGGGATAATTTGTACCATCCTTTGGTGCAGATGTTTCCTCCAAAAACTAATCTAAATGCTTTGTCTTAGGGGATCTTTAATGGATATCTTTTGTCCCTCATAAAATAAAAGGTGTTGAGGTCTAAGCACGAAGATATGTGATGTATATCAACATGATTTATCTATTGGTGAAGACTATGAAAGAAAACATGGTGATGTGGAAGTTTGCGGAGCTTCGAAAGTTGTATGTACATATAGATAGAGTGTTTCCATCTTTTGTACTCGATGCAAAATTAGGTCAAATCAAAAGGTTAGAAGTGATTTCAGTAGGGAAAATTCACTTCACAAAGGCATTCAAGAAGGATTAGAGTAGAAAAGAAAGAATTCAAAGTGTTCAAGGTGATTTGTGTTTTAGTGCATCAAAACCCTAATTCGATAAGCACATAAAAGGTATTTTACGAATTTGTTTACCCTGATTTTTGAAGAATTTTTCTTGGAAACTACTTTGAATCTAGTTTGCAATGGCTACACCGATGTTCATAGAGGTTATAGAGAATCACAACCAAAATTCAAAAGGTATCCTATGAAATCCATAAATGATGACCCATTAGGTGCACTCTTGCATATTCCATATGGGTTTTTTCCGATTGAAGATATTAGGGAATATATTCATGGAAAAATGGAAGAGAATTCTCCCACTAAGTTAAGTGATATATGGAAAAATGAGTTAACATGATACAACTTCACCCTAAATCCATAATACAAAAACCTAGTTGAGAAGAAACTAGATGTATGGCAATGGTTTGCTAATTTCTTTTATGATATCAAGTGGATTAAAATGGCCTTGAGAAGAGTACACGATCAGTTTGTCTAGACTGATATACCAAATATGATCACTAAGGAAGTAATAAGAGAAGTCATCGGTCTATGTTGCACTGGACCCGTCCCTATTTTGAAGTCTGTTAAAAATGAAGTGGTTATGGAGAAAATATGTTCAACTTATGACAAAAGAGCCCTTGCAGTAAATCAAACTAAGAATCCAGTTGTAAGATATGCAACTACGATGATTGGTTACAAAATTTATTATACAAACAAAGACAATTCTATATCTACCATCACAATCAATGTGGCATATGAGATGGTAGAAAATGGTGCATATTATGACTTGTGTGAGTTGATTAGGCAATAATTGATGGATAATTTGAAGAAGACTAAGGAAAAGGAATATGTATTTTAGTATGGCACCTTGTTCATGTGCTTACTCTTTTATTTCTTGAAGGAGCTTCCCATTATTTGAAGTGTAACTTAGATAAGAGGAATGCTAGTTGCACATCAAATTGCAGATCATATGAGGAACCTTGGAGATGTCAAAGCACAAGATAATTCTCTTAATACTTTATTTGCAGTATTCCAGAAGAGAATGCATGAGAGAGACAATTCCAAGGATAATTGTTGAGAGATACAAAAATGATATCACATTCCTTGTATCTACAAACCAATGTATTATGGAAGTAGTGGAACCAAGAACTATTTGGGTTCCTAAATTGGGTTATGAGGTGATAGAAGTAGATCATATTGTTTATGCTGATATCTTGTTAAAGAGCCCCAAAGACACCACAAAACTGAGATATGGGACTTATGAGGAAAATTCCATGGAAGTTCACAAGGAATAGAGGAAACCACAAATCAAGAAGAATTTAGACAAGATGGTTGATGTATATGCTAAGGAAATGGGTCTTTCTAAAGAAAGAGTGTAGTATGCTGGAGAGAAAGCCAAGTTAGATTCAAGAATATCAAAAGCATTTGGAAGCTCAAGGAGATCTGGTAGGATTACTACCACTCCTCCTTTTGTCCAAAGTCCTCTAAGACTTTTCCTTCTGTTGGAGAGGAAAGGAAGACAACTACCAGCCCTTTGTTAAGGGAGGAATCCCCTCTAGTTGTACACTCCACCAGAGCTGAGAAGAAGAACATTTCCACTGTTGCACCACATGTTGCCTCGACCAGCAAAAATAAATGAGAGAGAAGAGTATTGGCATAAATGTTAGAAAATAAGAAGAAAAATTGGAAGAATATGTACCCCCATTGATCCATAGAAGAAGAAGTGATGCTTCACAAGGTGAAGTTAGCACCAAAAGTAGAAGAATTGATATCATTAACACTAAGAGCAGAGAAGAGATAAAGAAAGAAAAAGAAGCATTCAAGATCCATATAAGGGAAAAGAAGAAGGAAGCCGAGAAGGCTTCTCTAGAGAAGAAGAAGAAGAATACATAAGCAAAGAAGGCTCTGGTCAAAAGCAAATATGAGGAACAAGAAAAACCGGTAAGGCCTCATTCCCCCATGAAGTTAGAGGCATTGTTTAACAGTATTTTGTAAAATGACGTTGGGAGATACCGAAACCTTATATAAGGATGTAGATGAGGTGGACAGGGCCACCCTTATTGAAGCTATAGTCAAATATATTTTTGTTCTTGAAGTGGACATGCGAAACATCAAGATATATGTTCTTGAAGATTTGTAGAACATTTTGTTGGAAAGGAGACAAGAGGAAATAAAAGAACATGAAAGGCTTAAGGAAGAGGCTTTGGAGATAGTGAGTGCTCCATTATCCAAGGATGATAGAGCCACATTGGCTAATGTACTTAGCAAGGAGCTAAGAAAAAAATAGAAGGTTACAACCCTTATGGGAAAGGATCAAAATGATCTGGAAATAATTATAAAGGAAAGTAATGAAAAAGCTAAGGAGATAGCTCAAAAATTGGGGATGTTACCAGTGGACAAAGAAGAAGACAATGTAGAGATCCCTTCAGAACAAAATATTGAAGGATATATGTAGATAGATGATGCTCAACATGAGTATGACACAAACAAATAAGTTGCATTAGATAACACTCCTTTGGAAGTGGAGGACATGACAGAGAGAAGTGTTGAAGAGGCAATGATCAAGGAAGACATTGCAAAGGAAAATACCACCAATCCTCCTCTGGTACAAAAATATGAAGTTACCCCTCTAGAAAACACTAAAAACATTATAGAGGAAGAGAACACAAACAAGTTTGATGATGATAAGAATGATGATGTGAAGAATGAAGAAGAAAATATTGATGAGGAAAAAGAAGAAGAGCATGAAGAGGAAGATGAAGATAGGAACAAGGATGCATCTAGAGATGCAAAAATAGAAAAACCAATAGACTTTGGTATTGCAGAGGACAAGGGAAAGGATGTGGAAATTATTAAGGATTTTGGTGAATCTTTTGGCTCCTCCAAAGATTCCTTGAAGAATCTTTTGAGCATGCAGTGTAAATTTCAACCTGTTGTATCATCCCAATTGCTATAGTTGTCGATGTAACAAGGAAATGTTGATTTGGACAAGATCTCTCCCATCCACAAGCTACAACTAGGAGACATGTTTCATGCATCCATAAGAAAGAAAATAAATGAAACACATCAGAAGATCAGAGAACTTATGGAAGAAGTAGTTAAGGAATTTCAAATACCCGAATCAAATGTTGACACCACACTCTCTGGTATGGAAAATTTCAAACTGTTGATTGACTCCTTTAAGACATGCATCTGGATTGAAGGAAGAAACATAGAAGGAAGTGGAGAAGAGGATCAATAACAAAATAATGCTAGATATAACTAAGAAATGTGTCATTGCACATAATTTTTTTTCAAAATTATTGAAATATGCAGAAGGATACATTGATGAGACTAAGGCACTTTATCAATATGGCATGAAGTGGATTAGATCCACACAAAGCATAAGAAAGGAGATGGACTTTATTGAGTCTAAAATTGATGTTGTCTCAAGTGCATATGATCCGATAGTTGACCTCAATGGAGAAACAAGGAACACAATAGAATACATACATAAGAAGTTATTCAAACTATGAGCGTAAAAAGAACACATTATTCTGCAATTTGGAGAGGTGAGGGATCTAGTCAATCCCAAATTTATACTTATTTCAAAAGCTCTTCTAAGAGTAGACAAAATCTAAGAAGATGAATCTGGTACCTACTACTCTGGAAGAGGGAGAAGAATTATTGCTTGAGCTTGAAATGCAGAATAGGTTGCTTACAAAGGCTAAGAAAGAATGGGAACATGGTAGGCAAGCCTGGGAAGACCACTTGAAGAATTTACCGGTGTCAACCACCTCTAATTGATTTATATTTTATTCTTTTATGCATTTTTGACATTTTTTTCAAATTATTTATACATATACGAACAATATAGAGATGTTTTCTAGTACCTTTTTGGTGTTTTTTGCTTCGGTATATGACTCAGGGGGAATCAAACCATTATTTTCAATTTGTATATATGCTTACTATTTTTAGGGGGAGTTTCATTGATAGTCAGAACAAGTAGAATTGGCACCCTTTGCCCTTGATGTCAAAGGGGGAAAGAATTTGGAGAATATTTGGGAGATATTTTTTGGAATGTTGCCATCATTGATAAAGGGGTGGATTGTTTGAAGATTGGAGATTTTTTCATTGATGATGTTGTTTGACAACATGAGCATGAAAGGTACATAACGATGTGTTGCAGTGTTGTCATTGATGTCAACAATGTAACTTATATAAATATTTTTAGCTGCAGACCATTTTGATCAGTTCTAATAGGTTATTTAGTGTTAAGGAAGACATTTTTGCAAGATTATTTGGTCTAGAAAGATCAATTGTGTGGAAATTTGACTAAGTGTCAAATCTGCCAGTTTAGTGTAACTATATGCCAGTTTTTGGGTCCACACCACTCTGCAAATGAAGATATCGCTTTTCACTTCTAACATTATTTTGGTGGATGTTAGATGTATATGATTCCAAGATTTCATCATGTTTGGACAAGGGGTTTGAGAGATATGAGTAATAGATTTCGACCTGGCAATTCACAGTTATTTTTTGTACAATATGTTTGTGTGGGAGATTTATCACATCTTTGTGGATGAGTATTTGGCATTGCATTTTTGAGGATAAGTTACTAGATGTCAGTAGAGCATGGATTCCATATGGTATCAAGTTTTGAGGTCCACGTGTCAAGATATAGATACACAAATGAAGGTTTTTTCTTGCAGGTCTTATATAGAGCCGACCTAATATGTTTGATGTTATGCGAAGGTTAAATATGTATTGCTATCTTATGTGGGATCTATTATACATATATTCCAACCTATCTTAAGATGTTTTGAGTTTTGAAATATGGCACGTTGTGTGGATGAAATGTTTTGAGTTGACAAGTTACATTTTGGGTATTACATCTAATTAGGCCGACCTAATTGATGTTATACTTGATGCAAATATATAAGTTGGATTGTTTTTGGTGTCTTGGGTAATGAAAGTAGAGTGTGATGTGTATGATGTGAATTTGAGAAGAGTAGTGCAAATTTAAGTTGTGAATGTTAAGTTGAAGATCAAAAATGTGTGAATGAAGAGCGAGACAGAGTGTTGAATTAGAATCGGTTAAAGTTTGTTCAATGTGGTTCAATGGAACTGTAATTCATGCATATGTTAGATTCAATTGTAACAATTCAAAAAGAGGCTATGAGCCACCATCTCTCTTCTATCTTTTTCTCTATATGGACAGTGAGTCCACTTGGACAGCGAGTCCACCTACAATGAGCATTTTATGTAAATATACTATAACCAGTTATAATATATTGTGAGCTAACCCTCACCATAGTTTTTTCCATTTTGGGTTTTCCACGTAAAAATCCCAGTGTTCATGTGTCATGTGATGTTGTGAATGTTTCATGCTTTCTTTCCTTAATATATTTTAATATGTATTAGTGATTGGATGTTTAATGTTTGAATGGTTTAAGAGAATACTGATTCACCCCCCCTCTCAGTATTATGGGTGTTCAAAACTAATCACAAACCATTTAATCTGGTGCATTAAGGAAGGTAGAACTACCCTATTCTGGGAGGATTCCCCAAGATGGAAGGGCACAGAGGCTTAGGAAGAATTAGGGAGGTGGCAACACAAAGGTGGGGTTCTAAATTGAGAGACTACCTCAAAGAAGTCAAATCCAATGGGCTATCTCACTGGATATGGAGAGACATAAGAGAGCTAGGCATTGACAATGCTTTAGCCAAGGAATATGAGGGGTGATGGCCAATCACAATATATATACAAGGAGTGTAAAATACACTCTTAGGTGACATGAGGTAGAAATAGGGGAATATAACGTCAAAGACGATTACAAAATTCTGGAAAAGTAGGAGGAAGGACCCTCACAAATACTAGTGAAACTCTACTAGAGAAAAACATGTCTACCCAAGGTAGGAGTCTTCACATGGGCAGTAATACAAAAGAGAATACTAACCATGGATAGGTTTGTAGCTATGGGATTTTTGTGGTCCCTCAAGGTGTGTCCTCTGTAAGTAGGAGGAAGAATTAGCAAACCATATTTTACTAAATTTTCCTTACACATATGAATGTTGGCAATGGTTGTGCACGAACTTGGCTTGGAAAATCGCTCTACCCAAAGACATAATGATACTTATTTCAAGGATGGCCAGAGCTTTACAAATCAGCTTTATTTTTGGGTCTATGGTTGGTAAGCCCATCTTTGCTAATTCGGGAAGTTTGGAAAGAGAGAAACCAACTTTTATTTCAAGGCAAAGAAATGTTCGTTCTCTTTGTTGAATAAATTGGAGGCTGTAATAGTTGAGGTGGTGAACAGTCATGTTTCAGATCAAAATTTTAAAAAAGCTAAATTCATAGAATGGGATGCTTATATGATAAAATCATGTCATGGCTTTAAGGTCCCTACCCTTTTTGGGGAAGGGGGCATTAAGACTAGAGAGGCTCGCAGTAATGTCAAATGGCAGGCACCGACACTAGGCTGGTATAAATTTAACTTTGATGGGGCAGCCTAGGGAAATCCAGTTCCCTCAAGGATGAGGTGCATAATAAGAGACTGTGATTAAAATGATTGGCAAGCTAGCAGCTACATTACCAATTGGAACCAAAAATGTGACAAAAATACAAGCCCTTTTGCTTAGTATCAACCTTTGCAAAGAGATCAAGATTGAGAGGGTTGTCATTGAAGGAGACTCAACACTAATGATAAATTCTTTGAGGACAAGCAAACTACATAATTGGAAGTTGAAAAACATTTTGGATGTACATTTATATCACTTGGAGCTCTTCAAGGATATCATGATCAATCACACGTATAGGGAAGGAAATGGGGAAGCAAAATCGTTAGCCAACTTATGTGAAGATGGATTTGAACTAAAAAAACTTGGTCACAAAACTCTGTTTCATGAATAATGGGTGTTTCAGGTCAAATCTCGGAAGGAATAAGTGAAAATAATTTTTTGGTGCTGTGATATGTCACTTTTGCACAGCCGGTCTGGCTTTGCACAATTGTTGGTGTAGAAAGATAACCAAGTGAATATCAATATTCTCACTTCCACATACAATGGTGGTCACAAAATTATGTAAAGAGTGAAGAGAGTGAGGTGGAACATTGTTGTTGGTTTATAGTTTAATGCTCATGAGTCAAATCAGAAATTGATAAGGCATGCAGTGTCAAATTCATGGCTTTGTAAAAACTGTCTCAACCAGTAAGCAAGGTATGAACCAAAATGGGTGCTTGATAGTGACTAGTGATGAAGTTTAATTGATACATCAAATTTGACATGACAAAGGGAGATACATGAAACATAAGGAAACATAATAAGGTGTCACCTCCTAAAGTGTTTCATCATCAAAATGATTTGTAAGGCATATTCAAAAAACCTTTTAAGTTGGTGGATGCCTCGTTCTCACCACAACTAGCCCTCTAAGTTTTGTTAATGGAAAAGCTCTCCAAGTTCATTGTTTGGATGTCTACAATGACAATCAAATATAGTGGGATGGACACACTGATTTTACTGATAAAGGAAATGTGGAAAATGGCATTTCTCAAGGAGGTGACAGACCAACGTCTCAAACACATTCTGCTCGAAGCAGATTTTCTATCAATTGCAGCAGTAAAGGCAATTCTGGGTAAGGAGTTTTTGTTTGATGGGGAGGTTTACAATGTAAACACCAACATTTCTTCCAAATTTCTAGCATTGCTTATGGATTTAAGGATACCAAAGGTGGTGGAAGAGGTGATAATGTGTGGGATGTTTAGAGCAAACGTCTTGGGGGGTTTAGAAGAAACCCTGGACTCTACCACTCTAGGAGTCGGAGTACTATGTTCTTGTGACATGGTTGTGTTCAAGATTCCTGGGGAGGTGGTAAAGTATCCCTTCATCTTGGACCTAAAGGGCTTGGTGTTGGTTGAACATAAGAGGAAAACATAAATTTCTTGAATAGGATGTTTCACATTACCCCAGTGTAGATCTTTGACTAGATTCGGGAATTTAGGTCCTTTATGGAGGAGAATGGCTTCATCTAACTGTAAATTTAATGGTGTCACTAAAAGGACTTTGTTTGGTTCCCAATGTCAACTTCCTGTAGGAAAATGGTGGTCTAGTATGGTTGGCTAAGCTATAGTAGGAAATGTATTTTGATCAATTTTGGATAGGATTTAGAATTATATGTATCAATGTATATGTCATAGGGATTATAGGAATAGTAGTGTCACCTATGGTAGTATGACCTTGTGTGGTCATTTTGCATATGCATTAAATTGGTCAAGTTTTGTTGCATAGTAATTTTTTAGTAATTTTTTGGGATGCTCTATCATATGTTCATGGCAATCTCTGATATGTAATCACCAATGCCCTAGGGGCCATGATATGTAAAAAAAATTGATATATCAATATAAGTCCCTCTTATGTACCAAAAAAAATAGTAATATACAAATATAAATATAATATTAATATTAATATATATTAGTAGTAATATAATTACTAATTTATATCATATAACAACATAATATAGTATAATAATATAATTAGTAATAATATATAATAATTCTATAATATATTATTAACAACATATTTCTATCAAAGCATAAAATATATTTTTAGGAAATACCAAAGAGAAAATGATGTAGGAATGTGGCAGCATTTCATGGGCCTTCCCCATTTTACAAGCACGTTTTACATTCACTACACGTGCTAGAGACACTTGTTCCCTTGATTAAATCATTAAATTATAAATGGGACTTCACAAAACTATGAGGTAAGGTATGGTTTAATATTTAATAGTAATATATTATAGTATACTAAGGTATGTTTTAATGATATAATAGTAATATAATAGTAATAATAATATAATATATTAATAACAATATAAATATTAATTTATATTAGTAATAATATAATTATCAGTAATATAAATATTTTTCTCACTATATAATTATTATTAATATACTTGGATATTATTAATATTAATAATATATAAGTATAAATATAATACTAATATATTAGTAGTAATATAATTACTAATATATCATATAACAACATAATAATATATAATAATTATATAATATATATTATATACAATATATTTTTATCAAAGCATAAAATATACTTTTAAGAAATGCAAAAGAGGAAATGGCATAGGAACGTGGCTGCATTTTGGGGGCCTTCCCCATTTCACAAGCCTATTTTGCATCCATTGCACATGTTGCAAACACCCATCCCATTGATTGAATCATTATAGTTTTATTATAGTTATAGGAATGTATTATATGGTTATTATATTAATATTATTTTAGTTATATTTTTTAAAATAAAAAGGGTAAAAATCTATTAGATCAATAGAAAATTAATATAGTCATAAAAAAAATACACCAAACCGGGCAAGGGAATCAATGCCCTACCAACATCACCGCCACCACACCACCACAAGAGATCCAAAGCCTCTATCCACCAACATTTGTACCCCATCAACCGCCCATATCCTTAAGAGTCAACATATCCAAAATTTGGACTTTGTCTCGGGATAACTGATCCCATTCCTCAACCTTTTAATCCCCCACTTGCCCAAAGGCCCATTTAGCCAAACAGTCAACCACCCCATTCAACTCCCTCAAAATGTTGACAAATGAAACCTCATCCATTAGCTCACTCAACTGAAATATATGACAAACCACTAAAGACAACTATCAATTGACTCCATCCAAATTTTGACCATGCAACACAGTAATCACAATTTGAGAATCAAACTTGCACACAACCCTACGCCAACCCAAAGCACAAGCTCTTTCAAAATTTGTGAGGATAGCAAGTCCTTCCATCAGATTCTTAGTGTGATGACCCTTATAGATGAAAAAAAGAACAGGAAAACACCAACACTTTTCCTCCCAAACCCTCCAACTCTAGCATGACCAAGGTTTCCCCTAGAAGAACCATCAATATTAATCTTCAGAACTCCACTAGGAGGTGGAGGCCATCTCCCATCCCTTCTGATTTTGATTTTGGGATGATGACAACCCTTCACCCGTGGGTTTCTTGAATCATTCTCATGAAAACCCAACCTCTACATCAAATCTTCATCCCCTACCTCCATAGGTGGAGCAACCTCACATTTTACATACACCATCTCATGAATCATACACATTATTCGTTGCCAAAATTGATGAACCGCCAATCCATTCCCTTGAAATATTTTACAATTCCTTTCCAACCACAACTGCTAGAGAATGCACATGGGTCCAATGTTACATGCCACCTAAAGAAAGAAGGCCTTTATTGGGGGTCTCCCCAAACTCCTCCAAAACTCAATCATAGAAGAAGCATGAACACAAGTCTACTTATAAGCTCCCCATCAAAAGTGTCAGATGGCCCTAAAGAAGGAGCACTGAAAGAACATGTGAGAGGAGATTTCCTCACTATCTTTACAAAGATCTTAAATAGATGGACATTAGAAACCTCACTTTTGGAGATTCTCCCAAGTAAGGCACCTATTCCGAACAACCAACCAAATAAAAAAAAATCACTTAGTCGAAGAAAACTTTTTCCACACATTCTTCCACCAGGTAACTTCAACCCCTTCATACTTCTAGAAGTTCAACTCCTAGTATCCCAAAACAATTGAATAAAATCCCCCTAGGATCTAGAATCCAAGCAAGAGTGTCACTCCCCCTTAAAGAACTACAAATTATTCCTACCAAAACCCTTCTTAGATCCTCACAATCCTCAACCAATCCCACTGACAGCCATTCTAGTGGACCCTTCCACCTAAAAACCACCTCCAACCCCAAATTTTGAGTAGTCTTTTAATCCTACACCCTAGTCCACCCGACCTTAGTGAAACTATTGCAAATTTGTTGTGAGTGTAAGGAAGCTAAGGTAGTGGAACAACTTCCTACACTAATATTGAGAGGAGAATAATGAAAAACTTCACAGATCTTTAACAATTACAAAAATTTAAATAGAAATAAGCATAGATATCATACATACCACAACACATTGATTTATGTGGGGAGAACTCTTTTGAGAGAAAATCCCCACACTCCAAAAGTTGCCCAATATATTATTTAGAAATCACAAAGACTACAATATACTTGCAGAGCAAGCTTCTTATAGGAGTATCGCCAACCAAATATCTAGAGGCAATATAACCGCTATCAAAATATCATAATACATCACAATACATAGTCGTAATTCAAATCCCTCATAAAATAGGGTTGCCTTCTAGGGAAAATCAAGCTAATATAATATCAACCATCATATCTAAGACATAATGATGAATGGTCTAGATTTACAATAATAGAATATAAATAAAATTTAGGTTTCAAGGGTACTACCCCTGAGCCCCCATTGATGTGCCCTTCCCCCAAAGCCCCAACTAGGGGGGGATGATCCCCTTGGACCCCTCGTGGGGGGAAACCCCCCTGTCATCGTTGGATGAATGGTACCTTATGTATCAACAGTAACTTATGTAATTACAAGGTTGAGATACATTTTATCAACAAATCTCCCACTTGCCAAATACCTTGCAAAAGCAATAGAAGTGTGAATAAACATCATCTCTTAATTGCTAGGGGCCAAAAGGCCCATAGCTTGAACACCATATAAACTTCTATGTGCTCATAGGTTTAGTTAAAGGATCAACAACATTCATCAAAGTCTCTACCTTAACCAACTTTACCCTGCCATCTTCGACCATATCTCTAACAAAATGATATTGTACATCAATGTGCTTGGTCCTAGCATGAAATGTCAGGTTCTTGGCTAGACATATCACACTTTGACTATCACAATAAATTGTCACTACACCTTATTTTATTCCAATATTTGAACACAGTCTCTTAAGACAAATGGCTTATTTACAAGCATGAATAGCTGCCATATACTCTGATTCAGTAGTGGACAAAGAAATCACAGCTTGTTGCTTACTCATCCAACTAATCACACCACCAAATAAAGTAAACACATAAGCATTGATGGATCATCTGCTATCAACATAACCTACCCAGTCTAAATCCACATAACCATGAATATCAAGGGAAATCTTGTCTTCAATCATATTACTATGATAACATAAGGAATAATCTAAGGTACATTGCAAATATCCGAAGACTCTTTTAACTGCATCCCAATGAACTCTACAAGGATTAGACATATATCTGGAAAGAACTCCCACTTCTTGGGTACAATGTTTGGTCTTGTGAAAACCATAACATACATCAAAATTCCAACTACACTCTGGTAAGGCACTATTCTCATGTCTTCCATCTTTGATGGAGATGTTGGACAATCTAAAATAGATAACTTTGTTCCAGATGAAACAGGAACACACAATGGTCTACAATCCTGCATATCAAACCTCTGTAAAATTGAATTGATGCACTTACTTTGGTCAAGCCATAGCTTTATATTCACTCTATCTCTTATAATTTCCATCCCAAGAATGTGTTTAGCTACACCAAGATCTTTCATTTCAAATTTAGTAGCAAATTGAGATTTCAGTTCTGAAATCATACCTTTCCCTCTACCAATAAATAACATATCATCAACAAATAATGCAATAAATATGAAATGATCACCATCAGTTTTATAATAAACACAATGGTCTAATTTAGAATGCACAAATCCCAAACTCAACACATATGTATCAATTTTTTGGTACCAGATTCTAGGACTATGTTTTAAACCATACAAAGATTTCTTCAATTTGCAAACCAATTTACTTTTACCTTTCACCACGTAGTGTTCTAGTTGTGTCATATAAATATCCTCCTCCAAGTCACCATGAAGGAAAGCAATTTTCACATCCATTTTCTCAACCTCTAAATTATAAGTAGTAGCAATAGAAAGCAAAAATCTAATGGATGTCATTTTTGCAACAAGAGAAAATATTTCACCATAATTGTAACGCCCCGCCACGTAACCCTGGAGGAAGTTGAAATTAACTACTCAAGCGCACTAATTTTTATTTTGTTTAAGTACAAATAACATGCAAGTTCACTACCCATTGCCAACAACCTCTAAGGTTACGAGACTGAGATTACTTTAAAACCCATACATACATTACATTTGCATCCAAAACATTTAACTACTTAAGAAATTAAGAACGCATACATTCCATACATGATAAATTACATCAAACAATAACAGATACAATATGATTTCATATACAATAATTTAGAAGAAGATTACAACTCTCATTCCCCTAATGAGGTAAATCCAAATAGCATGATTACAAATTACAACTTTCCACCTTGATTACAAATGAGGGGTAATAAATTACAAGATTCATCTGAAATGAATATAAGCATGAAATGTAACTGGATCCCACGAGCTCTCCCACTAGAAATCTCATCAACACGAACAAGAAGAAAACCCAACGGAGTAAGGTGCACGTTCCACCCAACCAAGTGGTACCCGAAGGCCCACCCCCTGTGCTAGGAGATAGTAACAAGGATTCCTAGACAAGACCATCTACCACTAGACACAAGCTAAAACATAACTGAACTTAATCATCACTTAACACAATGGTTACAATGCTTCTAGAGTTAACTAAAGAATTGCATCACTGATACAAACATACTGTTGAGTTAGGAGAAGTGTCATCACAAAGCTACATGGGATATCCTGGTAAGTCTTCTTAGGCCCCGACCCCCATCTCGGGATATTCTAGAAACCTCTAACGACTCCCCGCCCCTCTTGCAAACCAATGCAGAATCAGTTATCTCTCCTAGAGACAAGATAACGATCATGCCATTCCATACTTCTCGTCCCATCCCAAGTCTATACAAGCCCTTACGTCCATGAGCGAGGCACAATTATTCTTATTAAGTGTTTGATACTACCTATTCTTCTGATAAGTTTATTTGCATTATCACTGGATTAACTAACTCACAATGAGTTACCCTGGCACCACCTTGTGTGTCGGCCCTCATTGCAAGCCACTCCTCTAAGACAATACACAGAACAACTCCACATCCCAAGGGTACACTAGTGTGACCTAAGGCTATTAAATCCCTATCCAAAACATGAAGTCAACACATTCTCTTTCGTGATAACTGGGTAATAACTAGATACATTTAGATGCACTACCCAAGGCAATCCAAAGGTTGACTAACATAATACGACAACCTCAATTAATTAAAAACCCCATCCGGAAGACTTATTAACCCCTACTAAAAAATTTCCCCCAAAATAAATACTAAAGCAATTTACATTCAAAAGAGCAATTTAAACAGGAATTGAATCTACTTTTGGATTTCCTAAATCCACATCCCTAACTAAAATTCAATAGTTTATTGCCTCAATAAAACTAATTTAATAATGTCTCTTTCAAACAAGGCATGAAATTTAAAACAAATATTTAATTCCTTAATTGCTTCTAATTGACAATAATAAAAGAAAGCCAATTACTTCTTCTATTCAGAACATAACATTTAAAATAACTATTTCTCCTTTTCAAAATAAATCATTTTAAAATTAGTTAATTCATCTATTATTTTAAAACAAATATTTGTTCTTTCTAATATATTGTTTAAAAATCCAATAATTCCTCTATTAACATATTATTTTAAATTCCTCCAATTACATTTAAAACAATCCATTATTTAAATCATCAATTCAACATATATATTTAAATAAATAAATCCTCACTTAAATATATATATTTAAATATTTAATCCTCAATTAAATATATATATATATATATATATATATATATATATATATATCATCTTATAATCTTAAAAAAAATTCCCAAACCCAATATAATAATAATATATATAAATATATATACATGAATATACATATATATATATATATATATATATATATATATATACATATATATATATATATATATATATATATATATAATATATTTTAATATTTAAATATAAAATATTTTAATATTATTAAATATAATATAAAATATTATTTATTTTATTTTATTTTTTAAAAGGTCAAACCGCATTTTTTTCTTGGGAAATGCGCGGGGTTATAGGGGCGAGCACAGGATTTAGGGTTGGGGTGGTTGTCTTAACACAACCGACCCCAAGCTTGGGGCGGCGATTGTGTTAAGCACAGTCGAACCCCCAAATGGGGGTCGACTGTGTTTAAACACAGTCACACCACATTAATGGGTGTGGTTGTGTTTAAACACAGTCGAGCCCTACTGGTCAGCGCGGCTGTGTGGGGCGCATTGGGCATGGCTCCCCACAACGCCTCCCATGGGGGCGGCTATGGGTTGAGCCCCCAGCCCCCAGAAAATTTAAAAAAAAATTGTTATATAAATTTTTTTTAAAGAAAACACCTACGAATTTATAAAATCCGAAAATCATTTTTTGAGAGGGTTTCATTTCCACAAAAATAAAGAATATAAAAATATATATATATATATATTTATCCAAATTAATTCAAATTATAAGTCCAGTTGAACAAATAAATTCTAGAAATGGATCATTTACAGTCATATTGCAATTTTTTCTTGAAGAACAACCAAATGAAACACAAATTTACAAATTCGATAAAGATTCAACATGGGTTTTTTATCTCAAATTCTTTTTCTTTGTTTTTTTTTTTAAAACATGATTTTGCAAACAGCTTATCAAAGCTTTTAAAATAAAATAAAAAACATAATAGACTAAATATAATGAACCTAGTTTCCAGAAGCTTGAGAGGATGCCCAAATGGTGCACTGATTCTTCCTCAGAGTCCAGCTTCTTCCTAGCAAATCAACAGAGCTTTTCCACAAATAAAATCCAAAACCCACAAAATAGAAATCTTCTTCCCTCTCCTTTCCCCTTCTCTTTTCTTAACCTCCATGGTTAAAGCCTTAACCCCATGAAAAATATCTCTTTCAACCACCCACCATAAATTTTTGAAAACAAAACAGTAAATATCTTCCAATTTCATCTTTTTTGCATTCAAAATTTTTCAAAAATGCAAATTCAAACCTTTTTCAATTTTCAAACTTAATTTCTATCAATTCCAAAATAACTTAATTCAATTTAATTAATTCAATAAAATAAATCTAATCCAAGATTAAATTATTTTATTAATTAAATTTAATTAATTAATTAATTAACATCTTCTAACATAATAAACCAAATTAATTTAATAAACAACTTAAATACTTAATGTCATAATTTACCTTTTTCAACTTGAAAATAAATAATATCAAAGTGAAATCGAACAACATTATAGCAACTAAACTCAACTTAAAACCGACGACACACTATGACCAGGGTAATGACTTGGCACGAAAAACCTAGCTACTATCTCCCAATCAAATACCGTTGGGCAATGGACATACTCAAACCTGAAACCAGGTGGAGTCGATGTGCTATACCTGTAAACCTGTGAACAAAGAGTAAATCGAACATGCATATATATCATAATAAAACACACTGTGAAGAGGAAATCATGGAATCGTAGGGCGCTCGCAAACGAGTGGTGCAATTTCGTCCCCTTCACCAATACAGTGTTACAAAACTGATGAATCTAACATCAATAGTCTAATAGAAAGCATAAAACAACATTAATTCAAATATTCTCTATGCTAATCTAAAGCATGTCATAATGATAACATCAGAATAAAGTACCATCACATCAAAATGTAACATCCACATCGCTTTACAGTTAGCCATCAAATAGTAACTGAGTATCATACTCAAAGTACTAACAGAAGACACAACGTAACGAAGAAGAACACTGTTTGATCAAAAGAGAAAAATGGAGGGGTGCTACAATAATCAACACCCTCAACTTGAGAGTAGCCTTTTGTAACCAACCTTGCTTTGTACTTCTCAGTGCCTCCATCTAAACCAATATTTTTCTTAAACACCCATTTGCAACCAATCGGTTTTCATCCTTCAGGCAATGGTATAAGATCCTGTGTATCATTCTTTTTCAAAACTGTCATTTCTTCATCCATAGCAATCTTCCAGGATTTTGCATCATTCATACCTAATGCCCCTCCTACTGATCTAGGTTCATCCATGTTAGTATTCAAAGAAAAATACATCTCCAATCATCGGGTGAATACCTTTCAGGTGGTTGTTTATGCCTTGTATACCTATGAACAAGTTGAGTTGGAGGTTCTTCCTCCTCTTATAAAGATTCAAATCTAGATGTGCTCTCCTCAACTTCTTGTCTATCCATGGGCCTTGATCAACTTTCTCAAGTGTAGAAGGAAATTGAATCACATCTTCTTGTTTACTTTGTTCTTGCTGCAATGTAATAGAAGAAGGCTTAGTTTCTCTAAAATAGCAATTCTACTATGTATTACCTTTTGTGCAACAATATCCCAAAGCTTGTATCCTTTCACACCATAACTATATCTAATGAAGATACATTTTACAACCTTGTTCTCCAAAAATATTCACTTCTCCTTTGGCACATGTGCATATGCCTCGCAACCAAAAACTCTAAGATATCTTAATGAAGGCTTGTGGACCAACCATGCCTCTATAGGTGTCTTATCTACAAGAGTTGATGTAGGATACCTATTGATCAGTTAACAAGCAGTGGCAACAGCTTCATCCCAAAACCTTTGTTCTAGACCAACACCACACAGCATACTCCTAACCTTCTCCATCAGTGTTTGGTTCATTCTTTCTGCAACTCCATTCTGCTATGGAGAATACAGAGTTGTCTTTTGTTTATGAATACCATAATCTTCATATAATCTATCAAAATCATTAGAGAAAATTCACCGCCATTATCAGTTCTCAAACATTTTATTTTCTTTCTAGTTTGCAACTCAACCATTGCTTTAAATTCTTTAAATCGACTGAAAACTTAAGATTTACTCTTTAGAAAGTATACACATGTCCTTCTACTGTAATCATCAATAAATGAAACATAATATGTGGATTTACCATTTGAATGAACATCTACAAGACTAAACACATCAGAATGAATAAGATCCAATACACCACAAGATTAATGAGAACTCGGGTAAAACTAAACATGGTTTTGTATTCCATAAATTCAATGCTCACAAAAAATCAAATGATTACAATTAGATAACCCTTCAAAAAGGTTTTTATTTTTCAAGGTCTTTAGATCCTTTTCTCTAATGTGGCCAAGTCTTTGGTGCCATAACATAGTTTTCTCTATAGGTAACTTTGATTCGGAAGAAAGAGCACCCTTGGGTACCCAAAAGGCATGACCATCTGCTGAAGGTGAAACCCTCACTTCTTCCATGGACTTTCTTTTCATAGAAGTACTATTGCAGTCTACATTGAATGTATCTAGCTTATAAAATGTGCCATATCTGACACCTCTAGCAATCACCATAACACCTCTTACCATCTTGCATCCTGCATCAGAAAATACTACATGCACACCTACATCTATTAGTTTTCTCACAAATAACGAATTTCATGCTAAACCAGGGATATGCAACACACCATTAATCATTTTTATTCTACCATCAAGAAACCTGATTTTAAATTTACCACGACCAAAAATGTTTAAATGAGAATAATCACCCAAGTACACCTTACCTCCATTAAAATCTTCATATTCAAAAAACCAATCTCTATTAAAGGTCATATGGAAAGATGCACCCGATTCAATTATCCATGCATCATTACATGCACGAGTTGTCAAAGTTATAATGAATGTGTCACCATCTTCCTTCTCAGACTCGGAATCAGAAGAAAATTTCTTCTTTTTCTTCTTCTTTTCTTCTTTTCATTATTTACGAACATGTCCAGGCTTACCACAGTTCCAACAAATAACTTTGGACTTTCCAAGAGACTTAGATCTTCCCTTGGAATTGGATTTTTCATGCTTCTCATTCTTATTGCCTTTTTCTTTAGGTCTTCCACGAACATTCAGGGCCTCCTTGGCACTAATGGATACCTTCCTCCTCATCTATTCAAAAAGAAAAGAACCCACCACATTTATAGTCTTCAATATAACATAAGTACTCCCTATAGCCATAACAAGAGAATCCCATGAATCAGGCGAAGAAAAAAGCAAGATTTGACATTTCTCTTCCTCATCCATTTTGACACCAATTGATGCCAACTGAGCCACCAACATATTGAATGCTTCCAAGTGGTCTATAATTCATCCACCCTCTTCCATTATCAAGGATACAATTTCTTCCTCAAGAAAATCTTGTTTACTAAATATTTGGCTTGATACATCTCACCAAGCTTCTTCTATAGTTTTTGTGCAAAGGTCTCTACATGGAAATTGATTAAAACAGAGTCTACCAAGCACAATATAATTAGACCCTTGGCTTTACAGTCTATAACATCATATTGAGAAGCTTGAGTAGGATCTATAGGCCTTGAAACACTCTCATCAATAACATCCCACAAATCCTAATTTATCAATAGATCCTCCATCTTCAACTTCTTTCAAAATTATTTCCAAAAAAAATATCCACCTCTATTCTCCTTGATGAAATTTCCATATGAAATTCTTGCAACAAGATCACAAAGTGTCTTCTACACAAGCTCCCACTCAAATCTAGATTAGTTCAAAAAACCCAACAACCCAAAATTGGAACCAAAGGTGATCAAGCTCCGATACCACTTGTAAGGAAGCTAAGGAAGCGAAACAACTTCCTAAACTAATCTTGAGAGGAGAATAACACAAAACTTTACGAATCTTTAATAGTTACATAAAATTTAATTATAAATAAACATAGATATCATGCATACCACAACACAGTGATTTACATGGGGAAAACCCTTTCGGGAGAAAACCCCACACTCCAAAATATGCCCAATATATTATTCAGAAATCACAAAGATTACAATATACTTGCAGAGCAAGCTTATCACGGGAGTATCACCAACCAGAGATCCAGAGGAAACACAAACGCTATCAGACTCTCAAAATACATCACAATACATAGTTGTAATTAAACTCCCTCATAAAATAGGGTTTCCTTCTAGGGCAAGTCAAGCTAACAAAATATTGGTCGTCAGATCTAAGACATAATGATGAACGGACCAGATTTACAATGATAACATATAAATAAAATTTAGGTTTCGGGGGCATTGCCCCTAAGCCCCCGTCGAGGCACACTATTCGCAAACCCCCAGCCAAGGGGGATGATCCCCATGGACCCCTTGTGGGGAGACCCCCCGTACCCCCTATCATCGTTGTATGAACAATACCTTATGTATCAACAATAACTTATGTAATTGCAAGGTTGAGACACATTTTCTCAATAGTGAGGGTGCATTGACAATATAGGAGGTGAAACATAAAAATGTGAGTACCTTAGATTTAGTTTCCAAAACCTAAGGTTAATTCCATAATTTCTAGGATTTCATTAGGATGCAAATCAACAAGGTGCATAGATTGACTTTAACCTCTAAGGTGAGTCAATCAAACCTATATTTGATCCTTTTGAGTATTAGGAGTGGATTAGAAATAATTTGGAATGATTAACTTAATAATCCTATGCCCTAATATGAAAAATGCAAAATCTCGACAACTGGAAAATTGAAAAATTCAAGTTCCAACAGATCTGAAAGGTGTAGATAATTGTGTACTTGCCCAAAAAAATTGGTCTGACTGTGCCTGGAAGGATTGGGTTCTTTATAGGGGTGTCCTAATCAACTTTTGGGGTCCTCTAATGTCGGATTTGAGCTTTGGATTCCCACCTGTAAATCTGTTGGATATTTTTGTAACTGAGTTTTCATAGCTTGACAATATGCATGACAACAAATGCAACAATGTAAAATGGATCTTCAAACCCTCCCAATCCTCTTCAAACCTATAACTTGCATATTTAAAGAGAGGGTAAATGTTGTTCCATATAGGGGTTTTCATCAGCTAAACCCCTGTAAGTGTCTCCACTTCCACAATGGAAATGCTAGTGATAAATGGATAATTGAAAGAAAGGAATGATGAATGAAAAAAATATTGCAACTCACCACCCTTCAATGGATTCTTTAAAGGACTAAAGTCATACACATCACCTCAGGGATTTGGATCTTACTTTTCTTGAATGCTTTGGAGACGTACAAAAAGATGTTAGCATTCATAAAATAATGACAACATGATAACATAAACTCACAAAAACTTTGACATGATGCTTGGATATTGAATTACTGCAATGAAACTCTAATATTATTGCTCTTGACTTAATCTTGAATGCTCTTAATGTTCACCTCTTTGCTATATTCTTTCACTTAGATCTCAAATGATGAAATGGCTAGGTATTTATATGCATTTATCTAATTTCTCAAAAATTAGATTCCAAAAGCTGACACTCCATACTTGAATTTTGGATATTAAAATGTCACCAACAACATATTTAAATTTGGCTCCCGACCTAGATTTCTAGGACACACTAGTCAGGGGAAAATCAATGATTGGTTTTATTTATTCAATGCTTGTCCTCCTTCAAAAAATGGTAAAAATTAGGCTTTGCAATGCATAATTTGGAAAATTAGAAGCTTAATTAAGTTTATTAAATTAAGAGACAAAACATAATGTGAAATTGTTAAGGTATACAATTTTCTACACTATAGGAGGAAAAAATTCCTATGAGTCAAACTAGAAAAGAGCTTTTGAACCCCTATAACAATTCCAAAACAAACCATATTTAATTAAATTAGCACCCCTTTTGAGAGTGTCCCAGATCATAGAACCTTGAGAGTGTCCCAGATCATAGAACCTCTTTTCATTAGGAAAGTTCTTGGCACATCCTCATGTGTTGCACCTCTAAGATACTTAGTAGTGAGAATCCTAGCGCAAGCAAGATCTTGATCAATGCACCACCTCCAATAAAGCTTAGCAGCCAAAGCTTGGCCAGAAAGGCTAGTTTGTTGCAAACCAAGACCACCCTCCTACAATGGTCTACATATTGTCTCCCACTTTACAAAACTCCACTTCAACAAAGCTAGATTTATAGCCCATAATAATTTCCTTGCTAGAGCATCTAGATCCTTGATAAAGTTTGTAGGAGTTGCTTGGACCATGCACCTATAAATAGGAAGAGTGAAGACTACTGATTTTAGCAACAAAAATCTCCCAACAAACGAGATCCATCGGTGAGTCCAATGATTAATCCACTCTCACACCTTATCCAACACCTTTTTCCAAGTTCCCCTCGGTAGAGATCCAATGGAGAGAGGAATACCGAGATAAATCAGAGGTATATCTCCAATTTGAAATTGAATAATATGAGCAATTCAATGTTGAATAAGAGGAGAGGTGTTGATGAAAAATGGAGGATTTTTATTCATTGATCCATTACCCTAAGGCCACAAGATAGGTGTCTAAAGCTTGTTTGATTTTATTCACTTCTCTAATTTTTGCAACCCCTAACAAATCAATATCATCAATAAACTACAAGTGACTCTAACGTGGGAAACCATTGCCCCAACTTCACCCCTGGATACCACCTTGACTTACTTGGGAGTTAATACTTTTTTCCCAAACCTCTAGCCATTAGAATAAAAAGATATGGAGACAAAGGATCTCCTTGATGTAGACCATAAGAGGAACAAAACAACTCAAAGGGCTCACCATTCACATTAACAAAATTGAAGTTATTTTTACACAGCTCATCACCCAGTTCACCCAATCCCCTATGAACCCAAACTTTAGCAGAAATTTTTGTAGGAATGACCATTTGACCCGATCATAAGCTTTAGGCATATCCAATTTGATGAAAATTGCCTTATCTTTTGAATTTTCTATAGAATGAATAGCCTCAACTACAATTACCACCCCATCCATAATCTATTTGTCTTCCATAAATCCCCCTTGTTCTTGGGAAATGCGCCTATTCATCCATGGCTTAAGTCTCTCGACCATCGAATTTGGATATGATCTTGTAAGCCACATTGAAAATAGTAATAGGTCTAAACAAGTTCAACTAATTAGCCCCCTCTTTTTTGGGAACAAGAGCCAAGAATGTAGCATTCATTACTTTCAACATCTATTTGTTCTTCTAGGATTCTTGAACAACCTCGAAAGGGTCATCCTTAATGATTTCCCAGTATTCCTGAAAAAATTCCACTCATAATCCATTAGTCCAAGGGCCTTCCCCTTCTTCATATGAAAAACTATCCCCACAAGTTCTAAATAAATGGGCTTAACAAGTTCCTCATTCATCTCCAAGAAAACTAGAGAAGGAATGCAAGACAAGATACAATTTTCCTCTTCCTCTACATAGGGAGAGTCATCCATGAATAAAGAAGAGTAGTGGTGTGAAACCTCTCTAGAGATATCATTTAAGGAGGTTAAATGAACCCCCAAGAAGAGACAAGGGAAGATAATATTCCCATGCCTTCTAGCCTTGACTGAGTTAAAGAAGAAAGTTGTGTTTTTATCCACCTCCTGAAGTCAATCAATCTGAGACTTTTGCTTCCAATACAATTCCTTGCATAATTCCCATCCCTCCAGTTCCTTATGAGAACTCATCTACTCTCTAAGGGAGATATTTGAAATTTTGTATTCTCTTATTTAACAAGTGATAACATCCAAACAGGATTGAGCAACTGACTTAGCCTGAAAAATATTATGAAAGATATGTCTATTCCACCTCTTGAGCTAGAGATTTACAAATTACAAACTTTTGACAAAGGAGTACATTATCGTGCCAAAATCTGGTCCACCTCTACTCCACCAAACAATCATGAGATCATATAGCCAAGGATCCCGCAAACACATTATCTGAAACTTAAAGGAAGGAATCTTTTTAGTCCCCATCAAAGTAGCAAAGAATTTGATAGGCCAGTGATTTGAACCTCGCCACTCTAGTATCTCAGAGTTGGAGTTTCAAAAGTTGCCAAGCCAATTACTAGACACAAAAAATCTATCTAATCTGTCTGAAATAGAAACTTTGTCACATCTTGTGTTGCTCCAGGTGAAACATCCATTGCTTGGTTTTATGTCCACTAGGTTCAAGGAAAACATGTTATCTTTGAGTATAATGGATGAAGGCTCCAATATTTCTACTCCCCCTCTCCTTTCCTCCAAATTGACAATAGAATTAAGGTCACCAGCCAAGGTCCAAGGATGGAAGGGTTCTAAGGATTGGATGTAGTGGATATGAGACCATAAAAAATATTTACTAGAGAAATTAGTCAGGTCATAGACATTGGAAAACAAGATAATCTCACCTGTCTCCAAGCTAGAAGAAACCCCAAAAAATGAAGATATGCTTGATAACCACCACAAAGGAGAAATATTTAGAGGGTTCCATAAAAAATCAACTCCACCTGCATTTCCTTGTGCACCTATGCATTAATATTGACATCTCAACCATAATTTATAGGCCAAGTTGTTCATAATTTCCACCAAAAACTTTGTCTCTTGAAGAAACATTATATCCAAAAAATGAGTTCTAATTAGCTCTCAAAAAACCTTTTATCTAGGGTTGTTGTTCAAGACCCTTACATTCCAAGAGAGAATGATCATTTCTAGGGGTTGGAAAAGCATGATTCAATAGTTTTGATCGACCTAGATTCCACCAACGTATCCCTTATTAGCTTAATTATTTCTTGATCCTTCTTTCATCTTACTTTGGAAGGTTTCTTAGCACCACCCCCTTTAGGATTTTCTGATACAATTCTAAAGTGGGTGAGGATCTACTTCCCTTTCCTATGTCCAAATATCCCTTCTTCGTTGGGGGAGCAAGTTCACCTAGTGTTGGAACATTTTCCCTCTCAATATTTTTAATTATCTCCAAGTCACCGAAAATCCTAGGAACCAACTCTGTAGCCAACTATGTTGCATGAATCCCTCCTAAGGGCTTCCCAGGATAACATCCTCTTTGGGACTCCCCTGGTGAATTTCCAAAATAATTGTCTCTAGGTTCATCCCCTCCAAGATCCCCTCATGTTGCTCTGAACCATCATCAAGAACTTCAAAAGGATTAAACACTCCATCACCCTGACTATCCTGTAAAGGTCTTTTTCGTCCTCTACCCTTTTTTGTGAGGCTTTACTAGAATAAACCCTTCATTATATGTACCCTCCACTAAAACAGGGGCTTTCCCTTAGTTTTCATTTGATTTTTGATGAGGTGGTACATGGGGCTGAGCCCCTATTGTATTAAGTTTAGGACATTTCTTATGTAGATACCCATATTCATGGAAAAATTGACAACAAAATGGAAGAGCTTCATAGTCTAACTGTTGGATCCATGAAGAGAATCCAAGCCAAATTTCCATATAATCTGGTAATGGTTTATTTAAACCAATTTTGACACAAATTCAAGCAAAACAAATTACCTTTTTATCCAAAGTTTTCTAGGACGAATCCATTGGCTTTCCAAGCAACAAAGCAATCATATAAAGAATGTCATTCTTGCAAAACTCTAGTGTAAACTAGGGAAGTCACACCCAAACAGGAACTCTTTATGGAAGCTCCTTCATTGTATTAAATCTCACATGCCAAGGTTTGATGAAAATACCAACCTAATTAAAGAAATAGGGCCCCCCTATAAAAGCCTTGTTTCTATCTGCCAGATAGTTGAAAACCAACATAAAATAGTTGTTTGCTGCTAACATCACTTCCATATCACCCTCAAGACTCCATGTTTGATGAGCCTAGGATTCCAAAGAAATAAGAGGAACCTTAAGCCCTATAAAATTGCAAATTAAAGCATGGTTAGCCAAATAATTAACATCATCAAGTTCAACTGACTCCAGTTAAATCACTAGAATAGGATGATCATGGCTCCTTTCCAGGCATCCATTTACCTTCAAGATATGAGGACCTCCATTTTTTACATGAACCCTCCTTTCATGGAGAGTTATTTAAAAAATCAACTATGTTTGCATGCATAGACGGGGATAGATCGCCCCTTGTCAAAACCTCATGAAAATGCATATTATGATTAAAGCTCGAGCCTCCAAACAAGGCTAAACCCAAAAGAAAAACTATTAGCCAAATCCCCACACAACTCTAAACACCAAAAATGATTGCAAAAGATCTGCAAGAAAATAAATAAAAAGCCCCACCCAAACACCCCCACTGAATCTACACACCACACAGAGGTCTGCAAGAAAAATTTAAAAAGCAACCAAAAAAACCCACACTGAAATTGCAACACTCCCACACCAAACACCATGCACTCCTCACCCCAGCACAACCCACACACATGTAGACCACATGAGCAGGAAAGGGAAAGCAACTAGGGCATGTAGGCCCTTACCCATGCCACCTCAGAGCTCCCTTGTGCAACCATCTTGCAAAATATTCTTCTTGTTCGTTGATCATCTAAAAACTACCTTTAATAATTATTATTATAGTTATATTAATATTATTAATATTTATTTTAATAATATATAAATATTAAAATGATTTTAATATATATTAGTAATAATATAGTTATTAATATATATTATATAATGCCATAATATGATAATATAATATATAATAATTATCTAATATATTAATTATTTTTTATCGTTAAAAGACAAGGTAGGGCATGTTCCCATTTTATTATATAACCATAAATTACATAAATGATTCTGAGTACTTTTGGCATTTTCTCTCCAAAGATAAAAACAATAGCATAGAATTTGGTCAATATAATAGTAATATAAAATAATATAATAGCAATATAATATAATATACTAATAACAATAAAATATTAATATATTTTAGTAATAATATAATTATTAATATATATTATATAATTGGGGGTGATTTCAATGCAATCCTCCATAGTCAGGATAAGTTGGGGGAGTATATAGAAGGCTATAATCACATGTAGACTTTGAAACTTTTGTAGATAGAAATTCCAATAAAGAATGGATTCTACACTTGGACCAACAGAAGGCTTGGATTCAATAATATGGCAGAAAAAATAGAAAGGTTTCTCATCAAAGGAGACCTTAACCTATTCCCATTTATCATGGAAATCACCATAATTCCCACCTCAAGCTTTGATCACTATCACAATTCAGTTGAACATAGTTGGCAATGCCAAACCAGAGAGATGCCCCTTTAAATTTGAGAAGATGTGGTTCCAAGACCCCAATTTTATGGATTTGGTAGTAAAAATGGTGGAATGGAGTAGCTTTTGATGGAACCTAAATATATTGCTTATTGTAAAAAATGAAATATGTGAAGAGGAAATTGAAGGATTGGAATAGAACTCATTTCAAGAACATATTTGGGTCAAAAGCTAAATTGGAAGAAGGAATCCATCTCCTCAATGAAGAAGTATTCAGGGATGGAATGGATCAAGAAAAATATATGGAGACAATCCTTTTAGGGAAATATGTAGATATTTTGGTAAAGGAGGAAAATTTATAGAGGCAGAAGTCAAGAGAAGTGTGGCTAAAGGATGGGGATAGGAGCTCAATTTTTTTTATAATTTAACCAAAGTTAGGAGACAACATAATCAAATTCATCAGTTCAAATTGGATGATGGTTCCACCACAAATGATCTATGGTTGATAAATAAGGATGCAATAGAGTACTTAAAAAATATGCTTAGTAACTAGAATGATTCAAATCTTAGTCATATAAACTCTTTGGTGATGAACATCCCAAAATTGATATCAAAAGAATAGAACAAGGTTTTATCCACAACCTTCACAAAGGAATAAATAAAATCTACTCTCTAGCAATTACACTTAGATAAGGCACCAAGCCTGAATGGTTTCCTAGCCTCTTTCTTCTAGAAATGCTAGCATATAGTGGGTTAAGAGGTTTAGGAAGCAACTGCAGACTCAAAGAGAAAAGGGAAGATGTTGAAAGAAATATAAATAACACCTTCATAGCCCTAATCCTTAAGAAGGATCAAGCCATTGCTTTAGAATATTTTTGGCCAGTTTCATTGTATAATACTATATATAAAAAATTAGTAAAGAAAAATCAAATAGGATAAAAAAGATATCCCACGAAGATCGATTTTGGATAGAGTCATCATGCATAAGAAGTCATGCATTCAACCCAAAAAACTGGCAAACAACAAATGTTGGTAAATTGGATATGAGGAAAGCATACAATAAGGTAGAATGGAGGTTCATATTTTGTGTATTAAAAGAATTTGGTTTTTATTAGAGTTGGCTAAATTGGAACTAGTGGCTAGCTTGAGGGTTTCAGTCCTTATTAATGGCTCCCCTGAAGGCTTCTTTGAGTCTTCTAGACAAGGTGACCCACTTTCTCCCATCCTCTTTTTCATTATGGATAATGCATTGGGAAGAACCATTCACCATGCTTGAGAATATGGTAAAATTGAAGGTTTCTATGTCATAATTCACATCAATCCTATAACTCACCAACTATTTGCTAATGACACAATACTTTTTGACACGACTAAAAGAAAAAAAGATTTGGAATTCAAAGAAATTTTAAAGCAATACTCGATGGCATCGGGTCAATAAGTGAATGGTCATAAATCAAAGGTGTTTTTCCTATCAACCCCTCCCAGGAAGCAGCAAGAAATTTTATGAATTGTGAATTTCAAGTTAGGCAACTTCTCCAGCTCCTATTTGGGCCTCCCTCTAGCTCCAAGGTTAAGGTCAAACAAATTATGGGAACCATTAATTGACAGATTATAAAACAGGGCAACCTCTTGGATAGGAAATGGCTATCCTAGGCTGGTTAGATAATGATGATCAAAGCAAAAATAACAACAATCCCCATATACCTAATGTCTTGTCTTCTATTGACGAGTGGTGCAAACCAAAAAATAACAAGCATTTTGAGAAATTTCTTTTGGCAAAGATCTTGAGACAAGGATAGGTTGGCTTTAATTTCTTGGGATCTAAGGTTTGTAAACCAAGAGATGATGGTGGATTGGGTCTAAAAAACCAGCCCCTTCAAAATAAGGCATTGGGTGGAGGTTATACAAAAAACTTTACTTAAAATGAGCAAAACTTTTGCAACAAAAGTACATGGGGAGTTTGGACCCAATAGACATATTGACAGTGTTACAACCCCCTGAGGGCTCTATAATATGAAATTTCATGATCAAAAGCAAAGAATTAATAAAATACTAGCTAACCTGGGAGGGCCACAATGACATATCGGCACTCTTTTGGGAATGTTGGGATATGGTGTTGTACCCCATTACATATAAGATTATATTACAATTTTGTAATTAAATAATTATTGTTGTGAAACACCTAGGAGGTGTTGTTAATCACACTAGGTAATTATTTGGGGACCACTTGTATGTTGTATTGTAACATTGTATTATTATTTAATGTGTGAGAGACATGTGCTAATAATTTAATATTGGGGAGATATTTAAAAAGTGAAAACTTAGTACCTAATAGTAAATAAGGGGTCAATGGTTTTATGGAACATGGTTTTATCTTACCACTTGGTTGTATTTGTGTGAGCTTGAGTCTATAAAATCAAGCACATGTTTAGTGGTTAAGGTTGGTTGGGTGAGTGGGTTGTCATTATTGAGTCTTTTTGAGGAGTGCATATGTGAAGCATGGCATGGAATGTGTGGATTCATGCTTGGGCACGTGAGGATGCATGGAGAGGCTTGATGCTTCAGAGGTATTCATTTTAACTCTTGTATTACTTTATTTATGAATAATAAGATGGAGTATGGATGCTTTTGGAGGCTGGTTTTTTCCCTCTTGAGGGTTTTCCCAAGGTATATCTTGTGTTATTTTGTGGCTTGTCTATTTGATCTATGCATTATGGTTACTTGTATGCATGTTTATCTCTCATGGTGTCATGTAGGAAATGGATTAAGATCATGGGTATTATGCATTATTTTCTAACAAGTTGTATCTGAGCTTTATGGTTGATGGGAGGTGTGAGCTTCCATATTTTTGGTTATAAACCTTGTTTGAGTAGATTTGTGCAAAGTTGAATCCATGGACATGCATGTTAGATCTGAGGAATTACAAGGTATGGAACACATGTTGCAGGTGTTTGTTTGAAGATTTGGGCTTTTGGATTGTCAAGATTTGTTGGGTTTATTGCAGATCTAAGGTATGAATTTTTTAGTTCAAAAGGGTTTTCTTGGATTGATTTTTAATAAGGGTTTTGTAGAGAAAATGTTGTAGATGACCTTTTGAGACAAAATGAGCCTCACCATTGGATCCAGGATGGCTTAGAGAAGAAAAATGACATAAAATTTGACCTATCTTGGCCAAGTTGAAAAAACGCAAACTTTTTTTAAGCCATAGAAGTTGTATGACCACCCAATTTTTCCCTCTGCAAAACAAATTAAAAAAAAACCTGCAAAACAAATTTATTTGAAAAATTATTGAAAAGGAAAAATTAAAAAATTAAAGGGGGGGGGGGAGGGGGGGGTCTATAGACCACCCCCCATGACCCTAGACGTACCATGTGTAGTAGGCTATCACCTACCGTGCTAATAGGGTCAGTATAGGGGTGTCAACCCTTGTTGGCCACTACCGAGGCTGGTGGGTTAACCCAACCCACCCAATGGAATAAAACTACTTAAAATAAAACTTAAACCTTTAAACTCCACCACTTTTAAAAGTTTAAAAGTTTAAAATTAAAATGCATTAATTAATATTTGAAATCTGTTGATACACTTTTTTAAAGTTTCAAATTTAAATAGATTTAGATATTATTTGAAATCCAACATCATATCGCCACCGGCATGTCGCCTAGGGTGCCGCCAACCAGCTACCTTATATAGCCAAATTAGACATGTTTTCAAACTAGCATAACTTTTGCCTAGGGAGTCGGATTTTTGAATTTTTATACTCGTTGGAAAGGTGGTTCTAAGAACTACACAATGGTATGGGTTTGCTTTCCCGATTTTGTTGTTTTGATTAGTTTTTTGAGCTGGGAAGCTAGATTTTCTCAAATTTACAGTCTCGAGCATAACTTTTGCATATGAAATTGGATTTTTGATTCGAATAGGTGTTGGAGAGAATGGACAATGTACTACATAGTGGATTACTCATATTATCAATTTTTGGTACAATGAATGAATGGTACTTGTTTGATCACTTGTAGGAGCTTGAGATTTGGGGTGTGATTGCATGAGCATCTGGATGAATCAAGAGGTGAAACCTTGAGGAAGTACATGTTTTTATATGATATTTATGATTGTTACAATTGATTATTATTTGGTGCTTCTTGGTACATGTTTATAGGTGTTTTTCATAGTTGGACTTTGTTGGTGATTGTTACACAAGCTGTCTTTGGTTTTGAGGACATGGGTTGACATGAGTGGAGACTTGAATTCTTGTATGGGTGATAGTTGAGTGTAGGTACAATATTGGCTATGATTATGGTGTCATAGATATGCAGGTAAATTTGAGCATTGACACGACATGATCATGTATGTGGTTATTTGGTGGTGTTATGGTTTGGTGTTAGGAGGTTGTTCTTATCTCCGTGATACTTATTTGGTTTCTTGACTATGGTTATTCATTTGTGGACATGATTGGAAAATTAAGTTTGTGGTTGATTTGGTGCTTGAGTCCTAATGTCTACAAGATTATCTTCTTTGATATCTTTATTTGTAGGTTACTAATGTGATGTTGAGTTTACATGCTTCATTGTTTTGATCACGAGTTATGCAGGTGTATGGGTTGGCCACCTATTCATTTGCAGTGGGATGACTCGAATGTGGACTGTCTATATCCATGAGATTGGTTCATTGATGCGATTTTTGTTAGTTGACCTTGTCTGTGGTCATTTGTGCATTTGTATGTTGCTTTGGGATGAGAGGATGGATGATTAGAGTACCTGACTAGTCACTTGATGGGACTTGTATCATGTGGTTTGATCACAATGCCATGATAGCGTAGTACATTCATTGGTTATACACTTTCAGTGGGAGCTTTTGAAAGTGATGACTTGGCAGTGTAGGATTGGTTCCTGATGGTTTGATGGAGGTTGTATCTTCTTGGTTTGGAGATCTTGGTTTTACTTGTTCTCTAGATTTTTAAGGATTGTAGTTGAGTGTGTGGACTTGGATGATATTCATGGAGGATATGGTTATCTCAATGTGATTGGAGATGTTATTTCTTAGTTTAGAGTGTGATTGTTATTATGTCTTGCTTTACTCTTGATACTAGTTTAGATTTTTTGCACGGTATATGTTCTCTTGAGACTAGGATGTATGCATTGTTGCATGTGATCTCCTAGGAGGAGGTAGTTAGATCATGATGTCATGATAGGTTCTTGATTTTGTGGTTGGAGCTTTGACATTGATCTTGGTGGCTCTCTTGGTATTGAGTACATTGGTCATTTTCTCAGGTGCTTCATGATAGTGTGGTGTTGCATTTGGAGCTTATCATGGATTGATCGGTTGGAGATGCTCATGGATACTTGGAGATGTGGGTGAGGTTGGAGTTCTCTTGTGATTAGAGACATTTTTTGAGACAGTTACTCTCTAGAAGTTTCAGTAGGAAGATCGATGAGCCTTTACCTGGATATGGACGCGATTTCATGATGGATCTATAGAGGAGATTTCTCTTGGAGTGAGTCACGATGACTTGGTTATCCTAGAGGAGCATTCTCATTCCCCACTCTTGGTCTACTTGGTGATTTATCATCTAATAGGCATTGCCCATCCTATTTTTGATGTGTTTATGTTTCATGCTTTGATTTCTCATGGGAATGAGTTGAGTCATGGTGATTAATTTTGGGAGACTCATTTAAGGATTGTTTAGCATGAGTTTATATTTATTTATCTTTCATAGATATGGATCTTGAGCTATGGATAGTTAGTTTTGGAGGATTCATTTTGATAGATGTTTGGTATGGCTATCTCCTCGTGCATTTGAGTTTATGTTATAATTCATTTTTAAGGAGTTTAGGGGATGGTTATTGGGTTGATTTCCTAATTTGGGAATGGTTACTTTGAGTTTTATTTCCTTGGTTAGAGAGGCTTACATCCATGTTGGCATTATACATGATTCATATGTTGTGTTTGATCTAATAGATTGAACTTTGTTTTGGGTGTTGTTGAGGCTTCTCATTTGGGGTTGTTAGGATATCATACTTGACACAACATTGAACTTTTGAGGTGTTGGTAGGTTATGGTCTACAATTTTTCTCTCTTCATTCTATGTTTCCTTCCTAGAGGTTCATGTTCATATGATTTTGGAGGATGGTGGCAACACGTTGTGAGAGATTATGTAGTTTTTTGTGTTGCATGTGTATATTATTGTGACTGTTCTTGGTACTTCATTTTTTTATCATTTATCACACCTTGATATAGTGTTGATTGGTAGACTTGTTATGCTTTGATATTACCCATGCAATGGGACTTCCTGGATATATATGTTCTTCATTGACAGGTTTGATATAGGGAGCTTGTGATTGCAGTTTATGGGTTACATATGTTGTTGGCATGAGTTTACTGATGTTGTTGATACCTAGGAGGTATGGATGGTTGGATGTATTAGCATGTGTTGTGGATTTTATTTTCGATCATATGGGTTTAGAGCCTTTGTTATCACTTAGATTTGATGCTTGTTTTCTTGGATTGGTGCATCTTCACCTTGGCAAGTTCTTTTTCTTCCATAGGTGGCATGTTGGAGGATGATAGGAGTTCTTGCTTGAGATGGTGGTGGTCACTTTATTCTTATTGTAGATATCTTGATGGAGCATGAGATCATGTTGGAGATTCATGTGATTTCATGTATGGCTATGATTATGTATTTCATTGTTTGATCCCTTCTGCAATGTATACAAGAAGTGGGAGAATGTTGGGATATGGTGTTGTACACCATTGTATAAAATGATATATTATAATGTTGTAATTAAATAATTATTTAGTTGTGATGCACCTAGGTGGTGTGGTTAATCACACTAGGTAATTATATGGGGATCACTTGTATGTTGTATTAAATAACATTGTATTATATAATGTGTGAGAGGCATACGATAATTATTTAATATTGGGGAAATATTTTAAAAAATTAAAACTTAGTACCCAATATTAAATGAGGGGTCAATGGTTTTGTGGAACATGGTTTTATCTCACCACTTGGTTGTATTTGTGCGAGCTTGAGCCTATAAAAGAAAGCACATGTTTAGTGGTTAAGGTTGGTTGGGTGAGTGGGTTGTCATTATTGAGTCTTTCTAAGGAGTGCATATGTGAAGCATGGCATGGGATGTGTGGATTCATGCTTGGATGCATGAGGATGCATGGAGAGGCTTCATGCTTCAGAGGTATTCATTGTAACTCTTGTATTACTTTATTGATGAATACTAAGATGGAGTATGGATGTTTTTGGAGGCTAGTATTTTCCCTCTTGAGGGTTTTCTTAGGGTATATCTTGTGTTATCTTGTGGCTTGTCTATTTGATCTATGCATTATGGTCACTTGTATGCATGTTTATCTCTCATGAGGCTATGTAGGAAATGGATTAAGATCATGGGTATTATGCATTAATTCCTAACACGGAAGTCCCTTGAGGAGGATACATTCCTATGACCAAAATAAATGGTTTGTAGCATATAAGGAGAGTGCTTGAACAAACATGATTATATGGTGGAAAGCCAGGGGGACAGACTAACAAGGTGGTCATGGTGGAAATATGACCTCCCAAACATGCCTAGGGAGAAGGCTCGACTTCTAGAAGAAATTCAAAAAATAGAAGGTTAACCCTTTGCAATGGGGAAGATAACTTGGTTTGAAACAACTCCCTTGGTAGTCAATACAATATGAAAAGATGGGTATAGATTGTTAGAAGCTAGCATGGGTGAAACATATATTCCTACTCAACTATGTTGAAAAATTTTGTGCCTCCCCAAGGCTATGGCCTTTAGTTGGGTGGCTCTTTAGGGTAGGATACTAACTACAAAGCACTTACACAAGGTTGGTATCAATGAACCATCACGATGCCCCTATGTGAGAGCACGGGGGAGGACACAAACCACCTTCTTTTGGGATATGAATTTGTACAACAATGTTCGAGATGAATCTGTGTGAAACTTTGTTGGGTGAGAGCTCTCCCCAATGATATTCTAAAGGCTGGTCAAACCCAAACAAAAGGGTAGCCTTCTCAAGCTTTAGTGATCAATCCTTTCGTAATGCTTTGGGAGATTTGGAAAGAATGGAATCAAATAATTTTCTAAGATAAGGTGATGGGGATTCTATCCTTTTGGAATAAAGTAGAAGCTTCCAACGTGGAAGTGGTGAATAGTCATTCGCAACATAGTAGTTCAAGTAGGAAAACTTGGATAGAATGGGATAATGAAATAGTAAAACGATGACACAGTCTAAAGCCTCTAAAGGTGGTCGGTGTAGGTGGCAAGGAAATGATTAAAGCCATGGCAGAGACATGATGGATGGCACCTCAACAAGGATGGTATAAATTAACTTCAATAGGGCATTGAGAGGCAACCCTGGCACCTCTGATGGTTGCATAATTCACAATTGGGAAGGAAAAATACTATGTAGTGCATCAATTCCTCTACAAGCATACACTAATAACGCGATCGAGATACAAGCTCTGCTACATGGGTTGGAATTGTGTTAAGAAAGACAAGTAGTGGACCTAGAAATAGGAGACTAAAAAATAATAATTAATGTAATTCAATTGAGAACAATCTAAAATTAGAAACTACACGTCTATCTAGAGAAAATTTTGGAAAAGTTGAACGTGTTTAGAAACATTATTGTGAATCATGTATACAGGGAGGCCAACTCGATGCCTAACAGGATTGTCAACCTAGCAGCCAACGATATCTATTCAATCGATTATGACAACTAATTCTCATGTGCTTTGGAAATAATGAAACCTTATGGGGATCAGAGCATGCTCTTTCATCAATAGATGAAATGACACAGGGAAGTTCTCGGGCGACAATAAGTGGCAAAGTCATCCTTTCGCTCATGTGAAATGCAGGTTTTTATGATGTTTGTGATATGAAACTAAAAATAAATCTAGGAATATCCTTAATAAGATGTGAGCTATAATTATCGTATTCTTCTCCCAAGTTCATTAGTTAGTCTCTGTGTATGGCTCACCAAGCATCTACTAAAGGAATAAACCCAATAATATCAAGTACACATATCATTTCTAAGAGCCTTTGGTTGCTTTGTGATGGACAAACCTATGAGGCTAGTGTTCACAAAGCGACATATGTCTTTCTTGGGGGAGGTCACAAATCATAGGCTCGAAATGGTATTCAAGAGTCGCCAACACTTGGAACTCACTACCATAAAATGGGTTCTATGGGTCGACTTCTTGAAGGACAATAACAGATACAAGGTGAACATAGACATCTCATCCAAATTTGTGGCTTCATTGTTGGACTTGGGCGAGCAAAAGGAAATGGTCATGGGTTTGGCAAAGGAGTTGGTGAAATGGGAGTTTCTCGACAGGCTGGAGGAGGCTGTGGAAATGGCATGACTAAGATATGGCATCCCACGATACAAAGGCTATGGACACCTCAGAGTTGGAGATGAGGAGGTCCTCTAACTCCCATTCTTGGCCAATTTTTCCACCACTACTCTGACAAAGCACAAGGTGAGAACAACAAATGGGTGCTTATTTTTATGGAAGCTAACAAACCTAGAACCAATCTTCAAAATAGAATGGATGTACGTGTTTCTAAACCAGGTTATGGTAGAGGAAGGGGAAGAGCTAGAGTAAGCTTTGTGTCGAGTCTAAGCATACTTTAAATATGTTAAAATATTATGGTTTCTATATGTCTTCTAGAATGTAGTAGTATGTTTAGGAGTTCAGAGCATGCTCTAGATTTTGTTGGAATGACTAGAGGCATATAAGTTGCAAATAGTCCATAGCCCATGTTGGGCCTTTTGTAATAAAATTTAAAATTTACATGAAAATTAAAATAATATAATATAATTATTAATAATATATAATAAGCATATAATATATTAATATATATTATTAATAACATAATTATATATTTATTATTAAAATAAGTTATAGTTATGTATATAATACAATAGTAATATCAAATATATATATGATATAATAGTAATATATATAATATATAATATAATATAATATATTAATAATTGTCAGATTTGAGTGATCATGGAGATGAAAATAACAAGCACAAAAAACTATCAAAACCCCATAATAGATTGAAAGCAAAGAGCTAACTAAATAGGAGAAAACAAGAAGATTCAGATCCACAAGATGTGGAAATCAGGATCAAGATCCGCACGAAGTGGAAAGAACTGAGGTGTGAACTCAACAAGGACACCTAACTAGGCTTAAGTAAGCTAGGTGTAAAGCTGACTTGAGTACACCAACACACCCCTTAAGCATAGCTTAGGTGGGAATTAAAAATATGGGTCCCAACTATAAGGCCATTTTAGGTACCCATGCACAAAACTAAACTCTCTAAAATGGAGAAAAATAGAAAACCCAGTGGGAAAAAACTATCCTCCAAAAATAGAGAAAGTGAAAGATGTACAAGTGAAAGAATAAAGATAGAAGGAGGACTCAAAACCCCCCAAGAAATACTTCTATCACAAAAGTACAATAAGATTATCTCATAGGAGAAAATAAGAGGTCTTTGAGACCCCCCATACTACATATCCTATTGCAGTGAGGCTGAATAGTTGACAAAAGATGCAGATGTACATCCAAGAACGTCAAACAATGTTCCTTCCCTTAGGAAAAAATGAAACAACCTGAAGATGCATGATATCTCCCCATTCCAGATAGGAATATAGAGAATGATGCATGAATAATCCTGAACCAAGACGAAACTGATCCAAGGATGGTGGTGCCCATTGTGATGTCTTTGAAGTGTGCTCATGTGTTCCCATGTCGATGCCAAAGGATGTCATAATCAAATCAGGTGCATGCCTAATAGATGAAGATGAAGAAAATCTAGAACCATGTGAAGACAAATGTAGAGAATGAATATCCAAAGAGACCAATGGTGATGCAGCTTCATCGAAACTGTCATCAAATAAAAGACCGATGTCCTCAATGTGTGCTTCCAAGTCCGCAATGCAAGACTACAAATAGACAAGAAATGTCAAGTAGGATTGTGTTCCAATCAGCAATTCTAGGAAGACTAATGTGATCTTGTTGCAAAGAAGTACTCGAAGCTTTCGAAGAAGCAACTGTGAAATCTGATGAAGCAATGGTAGGAGGTGGAATGATGACTTCCACTATGTCAACATGACATTCTTCATGACGTGGAATATCATTTGTGATCATTGTAGGATCATGTGGGAATGGAGAATCATTTGAGTATCCATACATCTCCCAAAGTTTGATCCATAAAGCATGTGGACCCTCAATATCCATGATGACAATCAAAGTGTCATATGGTATATGTAAGCCAATCAATCCAACAATATGATCATTTTCATTAGCTCATTTATCCTTCTGAAATTGATTACCAAGTTTAAGAATAAGTCCATACAAATGGGGTAGAAAATTGCGATACCTAAGATGTTTTAGGATGCCTTCACACTAAGACTTATAATTTCCCTTGTTTAGGTTGATTATAGAAGAATGAGTTTTATATCCCATATTAAAAAATGTGTCACCTACTCCCTATGATTATCTCTTTCCCCCCTTAATTTGACACTTTATAAGTTAGTGCATGTATTTCTAATTTTATTTGCATGTGCTCTTTAGCATAACTAAACATGCAAAAAAAATTCGAAAAACAAAATACATTTGAAATGGGAGAAAAATTGAAGAGGAAAATAATCGCTTTAGCAGAGGACAAATTTTTTTTCACAAAGGTGAATTGCGCCAGCATAGAGGAGATACACTCCATACAGAGATTGTGTTGCCTGCAAACATCAAATCATGCCTCCTCCTTGTCCACCGACTTTTGCAATGATAAAACTTAGATCTGGTCAATGGTTTAATAGTGAAAATGCAGATTTGTTCATGGCTTTGAGCATCTAATCGGGGTTTCCAAAGCGTGCCCCGATCTGTAGAGTTTCCTCCCCTCGTGCGCCTTGTGAGTTGAAAGGCTCTCAGGCCAGATTCAACCCTTAATCAGCCGCGGTTCACCAATGAGCAGTGACCAAACCGTGGGATCCCCTCTTTGTAACTCTTCACACCACCAAATCACGCCTTCTCCACTCGTCTGGTCAAAATGCCTTATGCCTGGCTGCGCAAAAAGTGTTTGGGGGGCTCCTCTAGGTCCGTCACGAGGCGTCCAACTGCAGATCAAGCTTGCCTCAAGATTTTGAATAGAAGGCACAGCTATCCTTTCAAATGATCAACTCAGCAGGTCCTTTCAGAGGCGGTTTGAGAAAATTAACAGCAGGTGAATCCATTGCCTTCAATGTTGAAATCGTTGCCTTCAATGTTGAATAGCAGTCCCGAATCGCCACTAGAGCCGCCTAACTCATTGAATGAGCTGCCTATGATGAGGATGTGTGAGAGGGCGTGGGTGAGTTGACTGTCCAAACTGCGCTCAGCCAAGCCCAAATCGTGGGCTTAGCAAAAAGAAACGCTTCCACACCGGTTGTAGGAGATCTTAGCCAGCGCAGGTCAAAATGCCACAGGGGCCTTTCACATTCACAGGCCACCCAAACTTAAATTCGTGCTTTAGACAATCAAACACAAAGAAATGCGTTTAAAAAAAGCTCGAGTCGCGCCTCTCTCTGCCAACGCCTCCTACACGCCATCATAAGCAGAAGTTGTTGGAGTGCACAAAAAACTCACGGCTTGATAACGACCCAAAGAGAGATTAAAATGCCCACCACACAGATTCAAACAACCTCACAGAGGTGATATGCGGATTGCTGGAGCCTTCAACCGACTGGTTGGGGTTGTGGGGTCGAGTCTCACAAAATACAATTGGATTGCATCATTTTTGGCTTGCAAATATCCCCTCCCAGCTCTCATACCTGACACCATGTCAGATTTGAGTGATCATGGAGATGAAAATAACAAGCACAAAGAACTGTCAAAATCTCATAATAGATTGAAAGCAAAGAGCTAACTAAATAGGAGAAAATAAGAAGATCCGGATTCATAAGATGTGGAAATCAGGATCAAAATCCACACGAAGTGGAAAGAACTAGGTGTGAACTCAACAAGGACACCTAACTAGACTTAAGTAAGCTAGGAGTAAAGTTGACTTGAATACACCAACAATAACAATAAATTATTAATATATATTAGTAATAATATAAATATTATTAATATTAGTTTTTTAGTATTATAATTACTAAAAACTTATTATTTTTATATTTATATATCATTAATATTAATTTAATATTATATATATTAGTAGTAATATAATTAATAATATATATTATATAACAACATAATGTAATATAATAATATATTATTATTTTGATTCGTAATATAATAATATAATTAAATTATAATAGATATTTTTAGAAAATGCAAAAGGGGAAATGATAGAAATTATTTTACTTTATATATTTAAGAGATTTTGATTTGAACATACTCAATTTCAACTATGTTTTTTATTAGAAATAAAAGCGGGTTTTGAGGGGGTCCCGAAACCTAGTGCATAATGGTTTTGAAGGGAACCGTCAACCAATCAAAGATAAGTAAGCTGCAAATAATATAAACCAAAAACCAACAACAATCCCACAACAACCTTTAAAAGATTAATATGACTACACATGCTGCAACTTACAAACAAGTAAGGGCCTGAAACCCTTTTATAACCTGGTTTTAACCGGGACCAAAAACCCTTCAACTAGATTTTAACTAGGATCTGGAAGCCTTATGTGAACATTAAACCTGCCTACACCAGTCAGGCAACAACAAACCATTAGCTTAAGAAAGACATCACTGATGCAACACCACCTCACATCAGAACCGTTACAACAGGAGCAACCAAAGCACCCAATCAAAGCAAACATCTCGTCCAACTTATCAACCTCAATATGAGAAGAACACAGTTGAGCCAGGGAAGAAAGCATCCCCATACAATCATCTTTTTTGCACCAGAATCCCACCAATCTACTAACAGTAGCCTCCCAACAACACCTTCACATCCAGGACGTCGACCCAACCTCCACCTCAAGAGGAGGGGGATCACCTCCAAAAGAGAGGATGAAGTGATACCCAAAACCTCTGAAAACACCACTCCCCATCTTACACAAACACCTCAATGAGAGCCAACATAAAGGGAAAGAACTACAAAGCAACACTACATCTACCAACTCCACCTCAATAGAAGAAAGATCCACCTCAAAAGGAATAGTCTCTGCCTCAATAGGAGACTCAAGCTATAGATCCCAATAGAGAGTGAAGTCAGAAGGAAGGGAAAACACCACATCCCAAGGCATCCCAAACAATAGGTACAAATAAGAGGAAGTAGGGAGAACATCAACCAGAGCACATATTAGGGCCCAAAGATAACAACACGACCCAACCAATGGTAGATAAATCATAATCTTCATACCAAAGCACCATGAAGAGTAGAAATCCAAGTCTAAGAAAAATTGAATCAAACCAAGACCAAGAGGGACGAGGGAGCCCCAACAAGAAGAAAACTAAGAGACGACCAAACCATAAAGTCCGCAAGCTTCCCCAACACACCGATTAGAGACAAAGATAGGCCAAATCTCCACAGAGCCAACCCAAAGGAAGCACCACCAAGCCACAAAAGTGAGACCGGGAGCACCCACAACACACCTAAGGCAAGAAAAACTACCACAACACCACCAAAAGGATAGAGCGTAGAAAGCCTAAAAAAAAAGCAGACCCAGGGAGTTGCAAATAGGAAGCTGAAAGCCAACAAACAGAAAGGCACCAATGGAGTAGAACAAGGCAGGGGAGGCCCATAGAGGGAGAGAACAAAAGAAGGGCAAAACCATGAAGAACTCCATCTAATCCAACAAGGTCTGAAAAAATGCACACTCCAACCAAAAACAACCCCATAATAGACCACCCAAAAACCACACCCAACAACAAAGAAACCATTAGGAAGCAAGCAACATAAGCTAAACAGGCCAAAGAAGCCAAGCTCATGACACCCACAAAAAGGGGACAGCGAGTCCACCACCAAAGCAGAGAAGCGGCCAAAACACCCAACCAACCAACCAAGAGATGGGCACCCTAGAGGAGCAAGCACCCACCACGCAAACCAGAGACAACGAGAAGCAACAGAGCTAGAACGCAACCTCCCACCACATCACCTGTGACCTGGGCAAAGAGGAAGAGCCCTAAGCTGCCAAAGGAAACCAAAGAGCCTCCATAGCCATGAGCCAAAGAGGGCATCACAACAAGGATGCCCAAGAGCAGAAAGAAACCTCCCGTAAGAGCAAATACAAGCCCAAAACAAAGATCCACGAAGGAAAGAAAGGGCTCCAACGAGCCAACAAAAGACTCGCCCCCTCCCAACATAGCTCCACTTACTGCAACAATAGGAAAGAGCGCCACTGCACTTAGTATAAATCAAACTTGGGGTCAAGGTTAAACCTAACAAATATAAACTCACTATCCAAGTAACATTTGAATAGATTAGGCTTGTAAGATTCTATTGATATCAAACTATTATTAGCTTACCTCTAAATCACAATGTCATGCCAACTCTTTTATCAACTAAAGAACACATTATTTACCTCCCTCTTAATCAACAACAAATAATTTTATTACGATACTACAAAGGCAAGTATTGGCCCTACGTGACACTTGTTACTACTATTACTACATCGCTATAAAGGTAGGTACTCACCACTACATGGCACTTGTTTTACATTAGTTAATCAATTAAAATTTATATAATTAATTAATAATTGATTAGATAATTAATTATATCAAAACTATCTTATTCATGGGATTCTTGGGCTAAATCATTCTCCAATCAATAGAACTAAGATCAAATGGGCACCACCTTTAGAGGGAGAACTCAAACTAAACTTTGATGCTACTTCTGGAGGTAATCTTATGGCATTTGGGGTGAGTTGTGATATTAGGAACTCTTGGGGCAACTTGATAAAAAATAAATTGAAAAAAAATTATAAACCAAACGCTAACAACAAAGTAGAGGCCAAAGCACTCCTAGAATTTCATTGGTTAAATCTTGTAAGATAACTAGAATCTAGACCAAATGAGACTTGATGGTAAATATTCTTTCCAATCGCAAGAGGTATTCTTCCAACTAGAAAATAAACAAAATATTGAAAGTCATGGGACATTTGGACACATTATCTTCATTTATAATTTCCCATTGCTATTGAGAAGGTAACAAGGCGGTACATTTCCTATTCAACCAACACATGTTTATGAAAATGATAAATTAATTATTAGTGATGACATTAGGAGCTGGTCCCACCTTAGCAAGATTTGGGATGAGATAAATGGTTTATTTTTGGTACAAATTCATCATTGTACTTGATGCAACCCTCCCTTAAAATGTTTCTCAATCAATACAAAAGACTTATTATACATTTGGAAGTCTCAAGAGAGATAAATATATAGGTCAACAACCCATCCATTCAAAGCAAACAACTTAATCATCTAGTAGTTTTGAAGTGCCTTTGGTAGCAATAATAATATAGCCATATATTTAGTTCGGTGGGGAGCTAAGGTAGATGGATTTCACAGGTGAAATAAAGGAAACTAGACTACATAAGGTTTTTTTTAGGGTGTTGATACGATGGAGGAAACACTAGAGATACTGGGGAAATACTTCATTGAAGGGGCTATTCATTATTGAGTCAATACATAAATCTCTTCAATGTTTGTCTCAAATATCTTCACTATCACTTGTGATAAAGAACTAATAAAGGCATTGGGACCTATTACATTTGGGAGAAGCTCTGACATCATATAGAAGAGGTGGTGGAGAAAGTGAACCTAGTTAAGATGGAGTCTCTCTGTTTCGTGGGCCTCAAATTTATGGGTTGGATTCAATAGACATCATGAGAGGAATTAAGGCTAGATTTATGGAATTGGTCAATATTTAGGACTTTTTAAAGGTCAAGGGAGGTCATACAAACCTTTAATGGGAGTGTTAGCTCTTGGTGAACAAGTCAAGCACTCCCCTCATTAGGAAAGGTTCAATATCATGAAGGTAACATCTATCAATTTTTTGCAATGTAGAGTATGGCTAGTCAATTATGAGAACAATACCTTAGTTGTGGATAGCCTATGGTCTTAGTGTCACCTTAGAAATTGGTAATGGGGCTCATTTTAGTTGTTGGTAATTTTGTCTTTAATAAACATTTTTGAATTATGAAAACCTATTATTTGTTAAATGATATTGAAGTTGTTTCTTGTTAGTAACTACAACTATTTTGTATGTAGTTTGGGTGGTTTGGAATATTGTCAAATTTTTATATGAAATATGAAACATGTAATGCTTGGGTTGGCATATTGTTTGTTTGACATGTTGTGTGATATATGAAATATGTAATTCTTTAGATCACCCATTTGTAATGGCTAAATTTCTTATGTAATTTTTGTCAAATTATAAATATAAAGGAAGAAAGCCCTTACACCTCATTTGAATTACCCAAAAGAATAAAATAAACTTGTGCGGAGTAAACCATTTAATTTGGTTAATTAATTATGACAATTAGTTGTTCGTACAATCAAAACATGAAAAATATCATTGCATACATTTAGCTAAAGTAGAATTATTTTTTGTATGTTTGACAATGTAAAATATAACAAAAAAAATACATTTGATCAACAAAGTCAAGAAATAATTGAATTGAATAATAAAAATATCGAAACAACCCACAAAGTGACCAACACAAACATTTAAACCTTAACAACCATTAAAGTGTATCAACACTTCCACCTTGATTTTAAGGACCACATTTGACCATATTTATCGTGTGGCTTGGATCAAGGTTGGATATGTTGATAAATCTTGGGAGAATTATGAGAGGCTCTACCAACCCATCTAATCATTATTCTTGAACAAGTTGCACTTGTTGAAAATATTTAGTAGGAAAATGCTTGTTTGTATTTCTAGAACAAACAACTCTTATTGAAATCTTCAAATGAGAGAATGCCTACTTGGAATCCTTGTTGCAAGTTAACCGACAATGATTAAACAAGCTTCTACAAAACACTTAATATTTCATCCCACAAAACACTATATGTTCACCTTTGTTCATATTCCAAAAACTTCTTGGCCTATTTCGATAGAGCCTCTTCCACCCATCACTTACTTACCAATTATTTGAGAAGAGGGGAATCCAACTAATACACAACCATTAGATTAACTCCTACCATGTCCACAACAGTGATCTAACACTTTAGTTTGACCAACATGAATTAGTGTGCACACTCTATTTTATTGCGTACAAAAGAAAAAATAATATTATAGAATGAAATAATTTTAGGGATGAGCGACATCGAGATTGAGGGCCAATTTCTATACAAAATAGACCATCTTACACATTAATCAATGCATTAACGATAATCTAATCGCCATAAATACAAAACCCAAGATAAAAAATAATGGATATACAATTTTCACAATTAAAACACTCTTTTTCTTTTTAACATATGACCCTACCTCCTTTACACACTATATGAAAGCGCTTTAGCCCTCATAAATTCACTTTTGGTCTTTTGGCAAGAATATCATAGGCCATGTCTAATATATATTAAAAAAATTCACCATAGGCCCCTCCATAGGACCTTGCTCTAAAATTAAGTTGCTTGTTTCTTGAATAATCTTTTAATAAAGAAAAAAGGGATTTGGATATATATAAGCGCTAAATATAAACAAATTTATTTTAGACAAATATATTTTCCCGCTCTTCCACTGTTTGAATCAATGAAGCTGGCCATGGTTTTATCCTCGATGTAGTCTTCCCCTAAAATGTCGAAATCCGCCCCAAATTAGCGGCGTCTATGGATAATTCCAGCTTCTTCAATCAAATTGGAAAATCTTGGTGTCATTCTAACTTCCCATTCAATATTTTAGGCTAAATTCGGAGGGTATTTTCTTTTTAATCATGGCGTCAGATGATGAGAGCGCTTCTCAGGTACAAGTCGTCCTTTTTCTCTAGTATATATATTTGTTCCCCTCTTCTGCCTGCGTATTGTACCATTGAACGGCTACTTGATCCTGGTTTCTGGTAGGGAAGGGTTTATTTACTTTTATTTCGTTTCATTTCTTTGTGAAAACTATATGCTGAGCTTATAGAGAAACCAAAAATATATTTAAGTTTTCCAGTTGATCGTCTAGCCGGTTAAGAATGAGAGTTGATGCCTCAGACTTCAGTGTATGTTTTGATATTATCTATTTTATTTTAGGGTTTGACAATATAATCTTTTCCTTTAAAATCCAACATAGTTTAGCTCTCGCACAGCGAGATTATCCATCTTTTATCTGATTTTTAAACACTTGACATCCCCGTAGTGTAATCTTTGACATTATCCATGTATTCCTTTGATTGGTAGATCTGGGATATCACTCACACAAACAGAGGAACACACATAATTGAGCTTTAGCATTAGCTTTGACTTATTAGTAAATCTATGACATTACTCTGGAGTAGAGACCGAGGGACACAAACAAAGTCGAGCTTTTTGTTCTGCTTTTTCAGAATTGAGATATGAATTTGATTCTTTTTCATTGCAACTGCTTTGCCTTACCACTCAATTGCTGCCGACGGGCTAAGATTATCCATGTTAATTAAAGGATTGAAACTCTAAAAGCATGGATATTTATCAATGTATAAAGCAAACGGAAATAAATCCTTTGTTGAGTTTTAACAAAGTGGGTCTAATTTGTAAATTTGGTGTCTAGCTTGGCTCCGACCTAAAACACATTTTTTACCTTCTTATGATTTTGTTTTAAGTTATTTGTTTAACTTCTTTGGGGTTGGGTTCATTTTGTTAGCATGTTTGTATTAAAAAATATAAAAAACATAATTATATACATATTTATAGTTAAAAAACATAAATTAAGTTAAAAATACCACATATTATGCATATAATAAACAAAACAACCATACAAATTAAAATGCTATCTTGATGTCAATTTGTCAAAATCAAATGTCATGATAGATATTCATTTTTCAATACTAATATGATAAAATTAGCAATCAATGTCATATGGGTCTTCATAAAGATTATCATTATCATCATCATCATTGACATTACATGTCGGTGGATCAGACGAACCACAACGAGTGCCACTAGCACTCACCCTAAACGTATGTTGACTATCTGAATCGTCAAGAAATGATGATTATTGGATAGTGGAAACATCCAAGCTAGCTAGCTTTGACTCTACATCTCACAATTTCATTGCCCATTTCTTGTAATCATTTTATTTGTGCAAAAGAAGGCAGAAGTTGGAACACACATAAACTAACCTCTTAGCCTTTTTCGATGCCAATTGGCTATGCTTTATTGAATGGATGGAATATGTACTTCATTTCTATTTAGATGAAGAGAAATTGGTAAATTGTTAAGTCAAAATTAGAGATTTAGAGTTATAAAATTACAGTTTTCCATGGAGTTTTTTGACAGGGGGATGCAGGGACGGGTTTCAGGGACAGCGAGACTAAGGGCCTAAGTTTGGGGATGGCATTGATATACATACAGTACATGAAAAATAGTTATAAAAAGATGTATAAGAATTACAATGTTGAATTTATAAATGAAACTTTGGCAAATTAGTAATTACTAAATTAGTAAAACTAAAAGTAAATAGTAAAAACTAAAATACTATAATACTATTAATGCTACTTATTAACTTAACAATTAACATGGAAGTTTGAACAATGAAAATGTCAAATTCAAGATTTCATAATGATGATCACAATAATTACAATGATGTCAAAATAACAAAACAGAGTGAAATGAGGTCTCTAATCATCCTAAAACTTCGCATCATTAGAATTGTTGAAAGTGGACACATGGTCAAGCTCCGCAAACTAATACCAACCAGCCCTACCTGTGCAACTGTAGCATCCTCATCAATCTATGTTGGCTCATCTGGCTCTACATCTCATTGTGTTGCTGGAATCTCTTTGTACACAAGTGTCTTGCAGTCAATGAGACACAAAGCACTATGTACAACCACAAGCTTCTCTGCTCTCCTAGAGGTAAGTCAATTCCTCTTAAGACAATGGATGGAGCTATAAGTAGACCGGTTGCTCTCAACAACTGAAGAACTAGAAACCTGAGATATCAATCGAGTGGCTAGTGTGGTAGTCAAATAAATTGGTCCATGGCAATTCCACCACAAAATTGGTTCCTCCTATGCCATAGTTGCCATATCCATCTAGGTCGCCTCAGAATAACCCCTAAGAGTAGCAAATTTTGTCCACTCAGTATGAACGAAGCTGGCCTCTACAGGATCATGCATCTTTTCGATGGCCCTAAAGAGCCCTACCTTTGCCTCAACATTGTGTATGGGTGTAACTCTACTAGGCCTTTGCTTGTACCACTTGGGGTTTAATGCATAAGCAACCATGTGTAAGGGAGTGTTGAGCATCTTCCATCTCTGATGAATGATTGGTTGAATGTGCTCATTGTAGAATGCTAATGTGGGGTCCTTCTCTCGCATGACAACCCTCATTTGGTCAAGCATACTATCAATGCACTCATACAACTCTCCAATGTTAGGTGCATTGGCATCCCCATATCTAATCACCTGGAAGACTAGAGTAATTATGGAGACTATATAGTTTGCATCACCCCAAAAAAACATCATTCTTCACTACATCCTTCACTCTCTTCCCTTGCTCTGTCTTGTACTCAGGCCAACAATTCCATTCTATTGTCATAACCATTAGTTGCAATGCCTCTTGCAACTCAATCATTCTTTCTAAGAGAATGAAATAAGGATGCATATCTAGTATCGACAGGTTTCAAGAACTCCTTAGAGAAGCTCCTGCAAAGTTAATGTGAAGTGTGGTTGTTGCAGATAAACATTTGCACATCTCTAGCATCATTGACCACTACTTTGATCCAATCAATCTTTCCCATGTCCTTGAGTGCATCATTCATGGCATGCACACAACAAGGAGTCCACTAAATATGTCTATAAGTTGTCTCAATCAATTTCCTCGCAACTTTGCACACATGGGTTGCATCTGTCACTACTTGGACCACATTTTGTGGCCCAACTCCTTGAATAGCATCCTTGAGGATCTAAAATTGAAATTTGGCATCTTTGCGATGTCTTGAATAGTCAACTGCCTAAAGAAAATATGGGCCCTTTGTACATGTAACCATGATATTGATGAATGGACGATGCCTAATGTTTGTCCACCCATCCATGACTATAGTGGATCCACTTTGCACTCAACATTCCTTCATTTTCTCCATTAACGCATTTATCTTGGAATAGTTCTTATCCAAGATTGTGGTCCTCAATTTTGTCTCCCTTGGTGGCACATATGATAGTCCTCCCCTTGCTACCATTGACATCATCTCCTTATAATAAGGAGATCGAGCCACATGAAATGGAATGCCATTGGCAAAGAAGAATTTTCCAATGACATCATCCATATCATCCTTCAATTGCACATTGAATAGTTCTATAATGTCCCCTACTTGGGATATTCCTGATTTTGCCCAAAAGTAACAATTCCAACAATATAATTTGTTTTACAAATAGTATTCTAGAATTAAATCATATAAAAGTTATTGAACTTAAGAATAAATGAACAATTAATATATTTAACATCGCCTAATTGGATCTAATCTATAGTTTCATTTCCAATAACCAATCATAGAAAGGATTGGAAAGGAAAGTACAATAGGGTGCCCGGAGACTATTCATCACAATTAAGCCCAAGAACATGGCAATCACCCCTTGGCCCCAAGTGGCAGGAACTTCCGTTAGCATCTAGGATGGGGTGGTCTACTTACATTGTGGAACCGGTCTACTGCCTCTCCAAATCGTGTTCCCTTGCAAATCCATGCCTGATTGCTTATAGGGAAACTAATAGATTAAATCAATAATTATAAGAGCCTTAAATAGATAGCAACTCCCATTAGTAACTAGGTTAAAGATACATAAGAGATTATATATAAAAAGACATTACACTCCATCATGATGCATACCAATCACTTATTATATTCAATGGCTGCTGCCTTTCTGAATGCAGATGTATTATTTATTTTCTGATCTCTGTATGTTCTCTTCAAATCTGCTCAATAATATAGTCATATGTCTGCTGTTACTCTTCCTTATACTCAGAAATATTCCTTGAATTCCTTCTATTCTTCACTCGAACTCCTACACCCTTTAAATCCATTTCACAAGCCTCTTTTATAGATTCCCCTAGGTAGGCAACTTAATGAAGAGACACATCTACTAATTTAGAGTTGTTACATTTCATTCATAACTATTTCAAATGAAATTGCTGCTCTTTATGGGAGATGGGAATCACTACCTTCTCAATATATTTCGCTGCCTTTGAACACCCCCTTTATGTTTAATTAACCAATGTATGGTCGGCCATAATAAATTAAATTTATTTCTGTTTCAAAGTGGCGCTAGAATTAATGAAGGTCGGCCTCCTGAAATAAATATATTTTGTTTTAACATGAGTAACTTATAAGGGGGTCGGCCTGCAAATATAAACATGTTTTTAATCTACATAAATGATGCTATCTTTTCTTGCATGAAAGTCTGTCGTAATTTGATCATGACGAGGGCATGACAAATTCAGCTATTGGGTTACCACTACCAACATCACTTGTCAACTTGCGTTCCCCCCTAGCCTCTCCGCATGGGCCCTTGAAGAAGAACTTGGCATATGTGCAACTTGCCTTTGCAAAGTAGAAGTTTGTATCTTTCATTCGACATGTCTACATAATTATCTTTTAATACTCAAGACTTGTGTAATACTTTTGAAGACATATAGAAGTCGACTCACACAAACAAGTTAAATCTTTAATTTAAACTTCATCCAATTGTCCATATATCAATGATAAAATTTAGACAATGTATCCCTTCTTGACATCAATGACAACATTCTAAACAATCTCTTATACGCTTTTGACATCAATGACAATATTTCCAACAAGGGAGAGGGTACGAAGGTGGAGCAAAATCCATCAAAATCAAGGTGTTCTCAAGAAATACCATGATCACTATATATACACAAAATTTGATTTGTTGAAAGGGATTTAGAAACTTTCAAGCAAATGCAATCCGCAGATGTAAATATAGAATCCACAACCCTTGATTGTGTCCTTGCCTATGTCGCAATGAGAGCTTGTGAACAGATTTTGAACGTCCATCAACATGTGAGAAGAGAGGAGTTAGCAATAGCATTTAGACAAAGGATTTTACAGAGATAGTTGTCCCATGACAGAAGTTATGGTTAGGTCTATGAAAAGAGAATCCCATAAATGTTGATTCTGTTCTATGCTTGCAATATCATGATTTTTTAGTTAATGGATGTGATGGTTCGGTGTTTTTGGATGAGACTCCTTACATGGCTGGAGAGAAGAATGCACTATCCAACATAAACTCATTGAGGGCATATGATGTAAGAGATCAAATAAAAAAGACTCTGGAGAAAACTTGCTCAAGTACAATCTCCTGTGTTGATATTCTCATCAAATTGTAGCAAGGGATGCTGTAACATTGAGTGGTGGTTCATTCTGGGAGGTATATTTGGGAAGAAAAGGCAGTTTCAGTCAAAGAAGCATTAATCTGCAAAAAAATCACGATTAATCGTGATTTGATTTTATTAAAATCGGCAAGTGGGATGATTTTTCCCCAATTTTTTGAAGAAATCATTGACCAGAATGGTCAATGACTTTTTCCCATTTTAAACTGCAGAATCTCAAAAAAATCTCATTTGAAACCTGCAAAAAAATCGTGCTGATTTTTGCATTAAAAAAAACCTTTTTTTTGCACCAAAACCCTATTTAGTTCGCCCGTGTGTCAGCTTCAGGCACATTTTGGAGGCGATTTTTGGGCTACTCATCACCTGCAATTTTTTCTGTTATTGCTGCTCGCGATCTCAAGCACTTGCGGGCTGCAATTTCTGCTACAAGCCTACAGGTAGGCATTTTGTGCGTCCACATTTTCTTTGAGGTATTCTGTAAAACAAGTCTGTGTGTCCACATTTGCATAGACAAGACAGTGAACTGTTTGATAAAATGCCTCAAAGAAGGTCATATCAAACAGTTAATTGCCTTGTCTATGCATTGGCTTGTCTGTTTTATCAAACAGACCACATTTCTAAACAGTTCATTGCCTTGTCTATGCATTGGCTTGTCTGTTTTATCAAACAGACCGCATTTCTAAACAGTTCATTGCCTTGTCTATGCATTTGCTTGTCTATTTTATCAAACAGACCACATGTCTTTGAAATTTAGGCATTTTATCAAATAGTTCACTGCCTTGTCTATGCTACCACATTTTTCATACATGTCTACGGTCTACCAAACAATTCAAATAGTTCACTGCCTTGTCTATGCATTTGCTTGTCATGGCATTCCATGATACCACATTTTTTTGAGGCATTTTATCAAATAGTTCACTGCCTTGTCTATGCTTACTATTATGCTTTGATAGATTTTTGCCAAGCATCCATAGCTTGTTCAAAAGTGCCTGTTTTAGCCATAGCAGCAAGGCAGTGAACTGTTTGATAAAATGCTTTGGTAGACATGTATGAAAAAAGTGGTAGCATAGGCAAGGCAGTGAACTGTTTGAAAAAAATGCCTCAAAGAAATGTGCATGTCAAATGCCATGACAAGCAAATGCAATTGGCAGCTGCCTATTGCGTTTGCTTGTCATGGCATCATTTTCTTTGAGGCATTTTTTTCAAACAGTTCACTGCCTTGTCTATGCCTATTATGCTTTGATAGATTTTTGCCAAGCATCCATAGCTTGTTTGAAAGCACCTGTTTTAGGCTTTTAGCCATAGCAGCAAGGTAGTGAACTGTTTGATAAAATGCTTTGGTAGACATGTATGAAAAAAGTGGTAGCATAGGCAAGGCAGTGAACTGTTTGAAAAAAATGGCTCAAAGAAATGTGGTCTCATGGGATGCCATGACAAGCAAACAGCTGCCAATTGCATTTGCTTGTCATGGCATTCCATGAGACCACATTTCTTTGAGCCATTTTTTTTCAAATAGTTCACTGCCTTGTCTATACATTTGCTTGTCTATTTTATCAAACAAACCACATTTCGTTGAGGTATTTTATCAAACAGTTCACTGCCTTGTCTATGCTACCACATTTTTCATACATGTCTACCAAACAGTTCATTGCCTTGTCTATGCATTTGCTTGTCATGGCATTCCATGAGACCACATTTCTTTGAGGCATTTTATCAAACAGTTCACTACCTTGTCTATGCTTTGATAGATTTTTTGCCAAGCATCCATAGCTTGTTCAAAAGCACCTATTTAAAACCTTTTAGCCATAGCAATACTTTGAAAGATGTGCAATGCAATGTAATCAGCAATATGAATATAAACTACAAAAAACTATTTTCTACAATTCATTAGTTATCTTTATTTTATTTGCTCTCTATATCTCTATGCTATGGATAAAAAAAATAGTTTTTATCTCTTGTTCTACAATTCTTTACGTTTTTTTTTAAATCTGATTTTTTCCCAAATTTTTCCCGATTTTTTCAAAAAATCTTATACTTTTGGTTTGCCGATTTTTTCCCCAAAAGATTTTTGCTGCTATGGTTTCAGTGCAAGTCAAGATGATTCAAATGATATAATGCCAAACCCTAGAGCCAATGTTACAACTCTTGTCCAACATTTCAATAAATTTGATCTATATGTAATCAATTTAGTTGCCCTTTCAGTGTATATACTTGTGTATCATTTGAAAGGGGTGGGAGTGAAGATGTATCAGGGGCTATAGATGTTAATCAAAGGCAAAAGTAGAGGCGGTAGCTTTGTTCAGGGCCTCAATCAACAATATTTCCAATGCCATCCCTAAAGATAAGTGCATTCGTCCATATTTTCTTTGCTAAATATAATTACTTATGAATTAGCTACTCAGCTGAAGCTAATCGAGCTAGATTAGGACTTACCCATGATTATTATCTCAAGTAAGGTCATTGATATTCTAGAGGTGTCTGGGCTTGCACCTGATAGTTGTATTTGTTTAAAAGCTTTTGAGGCCCTTGCAATAAATCATTCTAAACATATTATGCAAACAAGGCATCTCGTGAGACCCCATTTTTTTAAGGCACCATGTAAATTTCTCAAAGGATTGTTGTACACGGACTTGATTGTGGAATCTCAACCTTGAGTTAACCATGTAATATTAAAAGGTAGGATATTATGTTCTTATGAATGCAATTCTCAAGTTTGTTTTAGGTTAAATTATTTATTTGTGTGCAGAAAATTGTAATTGCTTTAATGTGTTCATAACACTGTGTTTACTCCTTAATCTTAGTGATGAACCTTGTCCTAGACGTCCTAGAGATAGCCACATATTTTGGCTAGAGGATTGTCTCCTTGAAATCTATACATTTCTAGTAAGGAAGAAGAAACCCTATATTATAGAATGCGTGCTCTTATATAAATTATGTAAGATATCAAATTACATATCTTGTGATTTAAGTCACCTTAATTAGTCATGGATATTCATATACTAGTTCATTGCATGTTCAATTGGGATGTAGTGAGAATGTAATTATGATGTGTTAGAATGTGTGGGCTATTATACTTTAGAAGTTATAATGTGTTGAGACATCTTAGCATATAATTTGTAGTATAATATTAATAATTGATATGTATATAATGGCTTTTTCTTAAGGGAAGTATTTTAAACTCTATGCTAGCAATAGTAGGACGTGCCTACATTTTTGATTGTATGAAGTCACATACGACTAACCATTAAGGTTATAATTAATAGAAATGGCAAGTACAAATGTTATCTAGGCCATGAATTAGACTAACATAAGAGCATTTGATTGTGCCATAACGTAAATGAGATTAGAAAGTTAAGAATATTATTATTTAGATTATTTTATGTACATCTTCATATGATGATATAAAGGATATAGTGTTGCCCATTGGCCTCAAGTATGGCTTGAACATTGATCATGTTTAAAGAAAGTATATAATTATGGCCGTATATATTTCGAGGTTCTAGAAGGATGTTCTATACAATTATGATCATGGTTTTATAGGATCATATTTAAGTGGGAAACCTCACTTGGACCTATGTCCAGGCTTCTCGCATAATTGATGCATATAACGATATTTTGACAACTTTATAGGGATAGACACTCTTTATCGATGTCCTAATGTTAGATTGAGTTAGGATTGCCTAGCAACCTTGTGCCTAGGCATGTTTGAGTCTCCATGCCCGGAGAGATATATCTTGGATAATAGTATTATCAACAAAACTTGACTAAATCTTATTCTCCTATATAAGAGACCCTTGATATGTATAGAACCTTGGTGGGTTTGCAAGAAAGAATCAATGTTAGCTTGCTAAGGTTTAATTAACTCCCTTGGGTGGAAGATCGTATTACCCTTATTTATTAATTGTACAAGGGGTTTTTGTGTAGGAATTCCAAGTGTATGTTCCTTGAGAGAGACCATGTGAGGAGAACTACGTGTGACTTCAATCTCGTTTGGAAGTGAGTACATAGACAATCCTTGGGTGAAGGATGCCCCTATGACCTCAAGTTCTTATGGTGAGGGTTTATAGGGGATAACTCCAAGGTTTGGGGTTGTTCCTAACTTGTTTGACCTTCCATCTTCAATAGGCTTCAGTTTGAGCTAAAATTTGTATATCATGGTTATGAAAGAGTAAAGGAAATTGGGTAACTCAAATCTTATAATGGTGTAAAATTAAGTTAACAAAATCTAATGAGGTGAACAAAGGGTATTCCCATTTGCTAGGGATGGATGTCTCATCTTCAAGATGCAACTAGATTTGTGTTGAGCTTAAGATTGAGTTCATACTAGTGGTCCTTGCCAACTACGAGGGTGAGTATTACCAATATGGTATGGCTTTTCATTTTATATTATATCTATGGATTAATCATGTCTATTCAATAACGTGTTTCTAAATAATAAGTAGTTGAAGTAAAGGGACTTTGATTCCTTATGAGTTTGCATGGATAGAGGCCACCTTCAGGGATTTAATGTGTTACTTATGTGTTGGGAAAATTATCCCCAAACCTATAAGATAATTGAATAGTTTACAAAATCCCTTCTAGGTGGTGTACCTAGATTAATTAGCCATGATATAAACACTTCCCTAATGTGTTTTGATCTATGTCTTGGAACTTTCTAATGTCACAATGCTGAACCGAGATGGATATAGGGCTAACTTTTAAGGCAACACAAGACAGATGGAGAAAGGACTCTATGAGGGCATAGGTGGAGGGTGTATACCCCCTAAGACATAGACTAATCCTCTCCTTTTGAGGTGATCTCAATTGATAAATCCTATGATCCACATAAGATAAGCTTATCAATGTTCTAACTTGACAGCAATCAAGGAGAGTGTTTAGTCATATCTCATTGATATCGGGATTGTTTTTGCTAGTGGCATGTAGGCCTTAGAGCTATCGACATGCAAGCGATGGATGCCTCATGTTACTTTAGCGGCTTGGATGATTTCCACCAATGGCATGCGGGCCTTAGGGCTAGCAACATGTAGGCAATGGTGCTTAGTGCTTCGCTAGAGGGTTGGTTGGTTTCTGCTAGTGGCATGTTGGCCTTAAAGCCAACTGCATGTAAGCAATGGCTGCTAGGATCTGCTCATCTTAGGAGTTTAGCATAGGCATTGGTGTATCCAAGGAATTTGTGTGTGTTTAACTTTGTGATGTGTTTTATTTTACTTACTCTTTACCCAGTGATGATCGCAAGTAGTATGGAATGCTTGCCATCATCAAGGTTGGTGCAAAAGATCGAGGAAAAGGGTGGGACCCATGGTCTAGTACGTAATGCACTGACATTCCTTTTCTTATTTGGGATGCACTAAAAAGTTAGGTGTTATGGCCTAGGGTTTGTGCACATTTTTATATTGGTGCCCTTGTTGGATGTACAGTAGGTTGCATCCATTTCCACTTTGCCAGATGTTCTTTATGTAAGCATGTGATGTGTGTGTGGATTGTTCACATTGGATATATGTGATGTATAATTGAGCTAGTCCCTGTTGTACTTGTGATATAAATATGAGCTAGTCATTGTCGTACTTATGATGTGTGTATGACTAGTCATTGTCGTACTTGTGATGTGTATGGGCTAGTTACCTTATATATATATATATAATATGTGATGTATGCTCGAGACAATCACCATGTGTGTGATCTTGGGACTATGGAATGATATGACCCCTGTATATTTGTGTATGTTTGTACACTAATGATTGGTAATGTTTGGTATCGAACCAACACTTGAATGCAAATTGTTAATATTCTATTATAATTGGACTAAGTTGGTAGCTTACACTTAATGAATAGTCATGGTTTAAAGGTGAGATCAAAGATCTCATACAAGAGAGAATGTACCCCCTTTGACATTGGTGTGTGAACTACAAAGCCTTTGATTTCCCAAAAGGGGATACGTAGGCAGGGTCATCAAGAATGAACCCTCGAGGTTTAGGTTTGGGTCTAGGGATGACCCTAACCTCGTGAGCTTACCACTTTCGTGCGTAAGCAAGCATATAGGCAGTGATGTTGAGTTGTCACCACCATAGTGAATGAAGAAGTTATGATGTTAGCACTTCTAAGCTAGACGTAAGATGCTTGGTCAATTAAGTTGGTAGTTGTTAATTGAAAAAAAATATTGGTAGCAACCAAGGGGTGATTGTTACACAACTTCATAAATTTTAACTACAATCAGGCAAGTAGTGCAGCAACATTAATTCAGGCATTGTAGCCAGCAACCACCACTTAGAAAATCTAAGAATCAACACACATTCAGCTACAGGCATAAAGCCTAGCCTAGAAAACATAGAACACAAACTTGTGAATCATCCCAAGTCCATTTACCAACATGAAAGATATCAGATTAGCCACCACAAGAGAATGGTCAATAAACACCTTACTCCCTAAATCCATCCAGCATAGGAATGCTGTTAGGAGTGCTCTACCTATTGATAGTGAACTATTTACTGTTCATAGTCTTAAAATGATTAAGTGATTGGTTTTGATTTGGATTGTTTGTGTGCAGTATGCGATTGGAAAAAAAGAGCCTTCAATTTAATATTTAGACTTTAGAAAGAGGAAGATTATAGCTACTAAAGGAGACACCAAGGAAAAGTAATAACGGTGCTCTAATTCATCGTACATATTTCTGAAAAAAATTTCAAATAATGATAAAATGAAATGCTCCCTTTTAGTTTTGTGTCAAATAACAAGCAATCCTTGTGCGCTGATGAGAGTCTTTGATAAAGATACGAGTGGCTGTTATTCTTATGTGCAAGTGCACAACTACTTAGCAGAATGATTAATTGTGGAATGATAACCCTCTGCACTGTACCACAGAAGTTCAAAACAAAACATAAACCATTACAGATGATGCAATATATTCACAATGAATTTGTTAAGGCTTTAATTATTAGCTAAGAAAAAATTAAATTGGCCTGCGCTAAGCTTCAAGCCCGTTCCAGCATGACAATAGAAATGCATTGAGTTGGGACAACATACCTGTAGTCGCTCAGATTAAGCTGGGTTTCAACAGGGAGGGAGGAGGGACCACAAATTTCCATTCCTAGGGTTGTAGATAGTCTAGCAGATCGACTCTCCAGAATCTGTGAACTATTCTTGCGATCCCCTCTGCATGGTGAATGATCCCTTTTCTGTTAATTCAAAAGAATCAAAAGAAAGACAAGTGACTAGAACAAATTTGATGCCCCCTTTTTGGTTGTTTCTCTCTTATTTATAACTCTGCTTCCATCACACGCTGTGTCCAGTGTTGAGGCATAGTTAACTATGCTCCAAGGAGAGTCAATCTGCAGAGCACTTCCCAAATTTTCATGCAAACTCACACGTTACTTTTGGTGTTTTTCCTGATTAGCTCAAAAAATTCATCTCTCTGCTTATTACTTGAGTGTTCATGACTAGTTTTAATAATTCTTCCAAAAATAATTTTATAAAAAGAACAAAAAAGCATTGAATATTATTTATTTGTTTATTTATTTACCTTGATCTCTTTTATTATATTTATAGATTTCTTTTGAATTTATTTTTACATGAGAAATTATTTATTACTGATACCATAGTTGGAAAACTCGGCATTTGCAAGTACTTGGCAAGCCCGAAAAACTCGGGAACTTAAAAAATTGCTTAAACTTCACTAAAAACGCATTTTTTTTTTGCAAAATTCAAAGATAAGATGCATTCAATGAGTCAATAAATGAGTACATATAAGAAACAAGTTGTATTTGATTGATTTGAAAGAAATTGGATACAAAATGGCATCCTCATGTGGAATGCTCAATGCGCTGATATGATAATAGTCTGAAACAAAATGAAAATAGCAAATTGTTTTGTAAAACTGAAAGTAAATACTATATTAATATATTTTACAAATTTATATCTTCCTCTTCCCATGTCTAGTGAAAACTAGGGGAGAGGTAGAACTAGATGATATTATAGATGAAGACTTGTAGGAAAACTTGGAAACTTGGACTTGGAGAGTACCTAGAAAACCAAATGAATTCAATTTGAGTTTGAGGGCAATGACCCTAATGGGGTCAAGGGGCAGGACCCCTCATGGGGGTCTGGGGGCAACGCCCCCAACGAGGTCGAGGGGCAGCGCCCCTCATGGGGGTCTGGGGGCAACGCCCCCAGCGGGGTCAAGGGGCAGTGCCCCTTGCAGGGTCCCGAGGCAACGCCCTGGGCGCGCTCCCTGTCGTGATACAGGGCGGGGTCGAGGGGCAGAGCCCCCGCCACCAAGCCCAAATTAAGACCCCCAAAACCACAAAAACCTTCATGGGAGAGTGTTTTTGCCAAGGAAGAGACAGAGCAACTGGTGGAAGCAAAAAATGAATGAAAATTGCCTTTATTCTAACAACGGGGGTCTTTTTGCTGAGCAGCCGAGTTTTTGCAAATAAACGGCGAGTTTTTAGGCGAGTTTTTGTGAAAAGTACGGCTGTACTTTTTGGCGAGTAAAACTTGCAAAAACTCGTTTGGCAAAAAAACTCGCGAGTTTTTTGGCGAGTGAGCCAACTATGACTGATACTATTATCTGAAATACTGATTAAATCAATTTCTTATTAATTTAATAAATCCTTAATCTTAATTGATTATTATCATCAGATAATTTAAATTTCCTAGCTTAGTGAATATGATTCAATTTTTGTCAGGGAGAAGATAGTGACAATAAGCTCATTTAATGCCTAGAGATTCTATTCCATGATTGGCTAAATAGTTCACTGCCACATTCCCTTGGCTGTTTTGGTATTTCCACTCTATAGCATCAAAGTGGAATTACCCTTGACAAGCGACTTTTTAATATTCAGTAACTTGGGTAATTTCAAGCCTCCTACAATACCTGCTCTTCAGCTTTGTGTATGAATCCACCCCCAGTGGAAGGGGAAAAAAATGTTAATACAAGACTCCAAAGAGCACCAAATAGAGTCCCTTGTTCTTTTAGAGCCTGGAGTGCACTGGAATGTGATATCAGCGTGCAGTTTTTTAAATCTAGGGGAGGAGGTTCCCACTTTATAAGAGAGCAATTGTCTGCATTATGATTAGACTCTTTATTGGGCCGTTTTCTTGATTTAGCCTTGAGTATTATTTTGTGTTCTGACAAGTTAATATTGGTAGTGTTTGTAATTCTTCTTTCTACTAATGGCTTGGACCATATAGTTCCCAACTAAATTTTAAAGTTATGTTCACAAAGACAAAATCAAAGAAGCAGAGCTCATAAATAAATTGTGGATCAGTCTGTAGGCCAATTTTTTTCATTGAATAAAGTGTAGCTTTATGAAGAAATTGATCAAATGATCTTTGACCCTGGATATCATGAACAAGTTACGATTAAATATATATTCATATACTTCAATTTTCTGTTTTTTTTTCAAAAACAATGGGGTTTTTTGATTTTAATGGATTTCTGCAGTGATTTTTCCCTAACCCTGAACCAAACCCATTTTTTTCCTATTTAAATTCCAACGAAAAAACATTGATCTTCTGGTTTGCAGATTTATTACTATGGAAGATTTTTGCTACTTGGTCATAATATTGGTACAAAGATGTCATTGTCACCAAAGGCCTCTATCTATACAATTTATATCTAGTCTTGCAAAAAGCAACATAGAAAGTGTGTTACTGCCCTTTCATCAATGGCACAATAGATGCAGCACTACTATCTTCTTACCAAGAATATTCTTGTTGGCTAGCCATATATGTTTGAGAGAAAGGCTGATAAGGAAACAATTACTGTAAAAAACAAAAATGTTGCAATGGAACTCCTATCAATTTATTTGTGTACAATAGGGTTCCCAATAATATTTCTTGCAGCAAGTCATGATGCTGCAAACTCTAGGAGGGTTGGTACATATATCTCAACTAGTTCCTTTAATGAAGTGGGATACCAATTGACTCACTTAGAAAAATACTTTTAACAACTTAAACTTTCAACACAAATACCATTTCATAAATAACAGGTTCAATTTAAGTAAATTTTATAAATACATTGAACAATAATCCTCTCCGGATGCATAAATCCACGTACTACATGGTGTCCAAATTCAAGATAAAATTATAATATTATCTTGGCGATTTCAATGACTGTATGAGTGGGACGAAACATTTATCACTTTAATACAGTTTGTTCTGGTATTTGAATGCATTGAAATGATTAATGTTGCTTTTAGTTTTTTATATAGATTACGGAATGCACATGCAATAAGGTTTGCTCATTTCTTTTTGAGATTCTGTTTTCACAGAGGCTTGAATAATTTACATTCATCAAGATGCTTTTAGACGTGTAAATGTGTAGAAGCAAAATGATCTTTGTATAGAGTGAAGTCTCCATTATTATGCTTTGTAATAAACACTTTCATATATGACAAAGGCAGGACATAGCATTATCTGTATGGTTTAGCATCCACAATTTCTGAGATTGGGACCCACCCTAGTTGCTGCCCTCTTTTTGTTTGATATTGTACGAGCCATGAGTTTGCTTGTTCATTAGATTAAGGCAGGGAAATAAACATATTTCGGTTTCTTTTTATCACAAGTTTATTGTTTGTGCATTCTTTCTTTGAGTGGTCACTGTTTCATTGTATAGCAATTGTTGTTTCAAGATTGTAAGTAGTAAAGGGGCCATAGGGGAGAGGACCCAGTAGTTGAGCATCCTAACTTTGCGCTTCTAATTATCCTACGTGGAAATTTCAAATCACTCCCAATTTTTTACAGCAACTTACTTGGCAAGTCCCCTGCTTATAGCTTTCGTTTTGGGGCCACATCATCAAATATGATGCCACACCAGCATGCTTTTTGTCAAGATGTAGTTGACCAATACTTGTGCATTCTCATCATGGGTAGTTGAGCGCTGATGTGGCATCACATGGTTGGTTGCTTTTTAGATCAAAGGAATACATTTTGTTTAATTATGGGTAGTCATGTCACAACTATTGGTCCAATATTGATGAAATTATTGGGCATTATATAAACAACTACTATCACAACTATTGAAACATGCTCAACTACTGGGTCCTCTCCCCTAAATCACATTTGTAGTGTGGACCTCAGATAGTAATCCTATCTAGGGATCTAATTTACAATTTTCATAGTTTGAAAAGATAAGATTTTTATCAACTAGAGGATGTTGAAAGCTCTTGAACTATGGTTTGCTGTACCTGTTATTTAAGTTTCTATAATAAGTTGTATAAGAGGAAGTGAAGCGTTATGGATAAGTATCTAGGACATTATTTGGTCAAGACTTGTGTGTTACTTATAAACTCATATTTCATTCATTTTGTAGGAGATTGAATGTGCTGCAATACAATCAGAGAACTACTTGAACTCTATCAGTGAGGTTAATGCTATTCAGAATTTCTCAACAGCCAAGGAGACCAACATATCTACTGATGACAGTAGAAATGCCATCCTAAACGCCAAAAGGCATACAAATGAGGAATGCCAGTTGTTCCTAGATAACTCTCCGTTCAAAACAATTTGCATCAAAGAAGAGGATTTGAAGAAAGTAAACCTTGATGAGCATCTTCACTTAAAGTCTGGAACATGTAAAAATTTAGAAAAGCCAGAGCAACATTCCCATGAAATCAAGACTGTGGAAAATGAAATTTCTAAAGGAATGCTGGGAAATGAAATTCATCCAAAATGTTTGCAAGAAAAACAATTCCTAATTCCACATCTCATTTCCAGCAATGAGCATAATGTTGGTGTTCCGTGTGTTCGGGCAGCTAATGATGCTGCACATAATACACCCAGATCTCTTGGTGTATGGAAACCTATTATCAACAAATCAAGTGTTGGAAAGACCAACAAGATTGTGAGAACAGATTTGAATGTCCAAAGCCCAGGTCCTCGATGTATAGGTTCAAGAATTATCAAGACTCCTTACCGGAAAAAATCTCCATTGAACTGGTTTCCACGTAAGAAAACAGAATCTTTTCTTGAACGCAAGATCAGAATGTTGCAGGTATGCTTTTATTTCTTATCCATTTGACTGTAAAATTGTAAATGAAGGTAAATTTTCCAAACATATGCACATTCTTTCTGTGGTTTTGCTTGCAGGAGGCAGAGGGAATAAAGGCATCCCTAGACGAAACTTTGGTGGGTTCAAACATTATATTGCCCAGAGTTGAGAGGGAAAAACGTGCAGTACAAGCTGCAGCAAAAGAAGCTATGGAAACTCGCAAAGCTGCTTTTGTAGAAGCATCCTGGTGTCGTATCCTAATGGCGGCAGGGTTGTAATTATGTTGTTCAGATTTCTGAGTTGTACACAATTACTAATGTAGCACTCTTGAACACTTGAGGTTATATTCCATACTCAGCTTCTTTGCCTTTTCTGTGCAGAATTCCTTGTGGATTAGCTGCAGAGGGGTTGAAGAAAGCTGAGACAAAGGCATCAGAAGCTCTTGCTAAGGCAGTATCACTTGGTGTGATTATGAAGAACAACCCTAGCACTTCTAACCATTCATGTGAAGGAGGGAGTCCTCATAATGAAGAAGGCTTAAGTAATACCATAACTGCATCTTTTGAAACTGCATTTGAGGTAGACAAAGAAGTCTCAGCAGCTGTTAAAGTTGCTTTCAGGAGGTTGTCTCAACTTCCTGATTCTACCCCATTGGATACACTAAGGGCTGATAAATGCAAGTCTAGGATCTGCAATGGAGATGCACTAGGTGTTGCTCACATTGATGAATCAGAAATTCTCGAGGGTTTGGATGAAAAAACCGGTTTGCACAAAGGGTGTTTTGAAACCAACACTCAACCTGGTTCTGAGTTGAATGGAGAAAAAGATACCTCTGGTTCCACAAATAGTAAACTTGAAGCTGGTAAGCTACCATTGGGAAACAAAATACTTAAAGAGATTCCATCAAATCTTGAAGTATCTGAGGATTTGGTGAAGCTAATGCTGGAAAGAATAAAATTCCTCAGCAGTGAAGAGCTTATATCTCTAGAACAAGTAGTGTCTACTCATGGATTGGGTGCTTTGCTTCAAGAACAAAATGTGGAAGTAATTGACAAGAAGAGCGGTTGTGGCCTCGGAGATATACTAGTTAAGCATGTTTCTCGTTTGGAGGCAGAAAAGGCTGCAGCTTCTAAGTCTACTGTCTTATCTAGAGCTTCTAAAAAGAAAATCTGTCAGGAAGACGTATCTGATCTAGGGAGTGTACTTGTAAAGCATAAATCGAAATTTGAGAAAGAAATAGCAGAAGCCAAAAAGTCATACAAAGGAGAGGAGCTAAGATGCCGTCAAGAGTCAGGGTATATAGTGGAAAGTCTTGATAAAGTCCTCATTAAACACATTTCAGGCTTGGAAAGAGATAAGCAGAAAGCAGCTGCAACAGGCATGACACTTGAAGCTCAAAAGGCCACCAAATCTGTAAGATCTTGTACAAATGAGCACAGTACACTTGGATTGGGTGACATTCTGAAGAAAAAAGCTCCTACCATGAAAGACAAATTTTTTAAGGGTTATGCCAATAAAAAAGAGAACGAGGATGCAAATATGATAGGTGATATTCCTTTTGATGAAATCAAACAAACTAATATTGGCAAAAAAGAGTCTAAAGAACAAGTTGAGAGTTTAGATAAGATTCTCATTAAGAGAGTGTCCAGGTTAGAAAAGGAGAAGGCAGCAGCAATTACTTTTGCAAAGGCACATGATGAACAAAGAAACATGACATCAACAAAGTCTGAGATAAAAAATTGTGATGGTCCTGATGTTGTTTGTAACCACAGAAGGAATGACAATGCAAATGATTATGCTTCTCAGTACAGGGAAGATTGTGTTACCTCTGTAGTTGAGGAACCTGTATTCATCCAGTCTGGAAGCATTCAGAATGCAGAGAATATATTACAGCATAATTCTTCTTCTGCATCTATCCCTGATTTGGGAAGTGTACTGATCAAACGGGTCCCCAAATTTCAACAAGAAATTGAAGCAGCAAAAAGAGCTTCCGCAACATCTCAAAGTACATGGAGAAAGGAGCCCTTCCATAATGAGAAGGCCGAGGAAGGTTTGGATAAGGTTCTAGTCAGACATGTTTCAAGGCTTGAACGGGAGAAACTTGCAGCTTGTAATAGAGAAACATCAAGAAATATCTGTGCGACTGCCACAGCTTCATCTAGTGAGTTAGAAGGTCAGCATCCTGACCAGAGTGGGGAGAATCAAATTCAGAGAAATGGTGTCTCTAAACCTGAATATACTGAAATGCCTACTAAACCAGATGCAAAGATCCAAGGATTTTGCAGTGAAATTTCTCATCTCTCGTATACTAAGAGCAACCAGTCGAAGCAAGGTAATGATAATATTACTGGAACATCTGAAACCAACCCCTTTCCACCACCCATCAAGAAGATGTCAAGACTTGAGATTGAAAAGCAACAAGCAGCTGCCTTGGCTGCTTCTGGGAACACTCCTTGGCAAAGGAGGAGGAATACCAGAGACCAAGAGTTACAGAGTATATGGGGAGGCGTGGGCCTTGGAAATGTACTGAAACCGCATGTCTCTAAACTCAAGCTGGAACAGGTAAGCTGTATGTTCTTTTTTCATTCTTTTGAAAACTTTCCAACTTTTGGCTAGTTTGGCTTGCAATTAAAATTACGAATTGCTGTTCATTTTTGGCATGTATTGAAGGCTGCTTGGCGTAAGGCAGAAGAGGAAGAAAAGAGGCAGCCACCTTCTAACTGATTGTTGTTTTGGTGAAGACTTATTCAAGATGAAGCTTCTGTAATCAGTCTAGTAATGCTTTGGTTTTTTATGCAGTTCTTAAACAAATTCAAGATGAGGCTGTTTTAAGCAGTCCATTGATGGTTTGATGTTGAATTTAGTTGTGCAGCTCTTGAACAAATTCAAGATTCAGCTATTGTATATAGTCCATTGTGTTTTGGCGTGGACATTTCTGTGCTGCACTCGAATAAATTCAAGATGCAGATGCTGTAATCCATTTATGTTCTGGTGAGAACTTTCTGCATTCGAACAAATTCAAGATACAGTTGTAGTAAGTCGCACATCAGTATAGAGGTCTTTCAAGCTATCAGACATTTTCCGGAGGATGCGTCCTAGAAAGTGTTCACAGGAGAGCTAATTTGAAAAAATTGCGACTGGGCCCAGCTGAAAATTTGATTGCTCAATTTGGGTGATGGCCGATTAAGTGAAGCATGGACAAGAGCTCCATCTTGCAAAATTTAAAGCTTAAAATTGAAATAGAAATCTGGAAGAATGGTGAATTTGTTCAAATGGAAATTTTGCCAGTTGGGTTTGATTTGTTAAGCCACTTGAGAAGCCATCACATTCTAGAACTTTTAAACATCCAAAATAAGTTCTTCATCAATTTGAAATTCTATATAATTTTTTAACAATAAATTAGTACAGTGAATTCAAAGAGCAAAATTGGGAGACATTGACCAAAGAAAGGAACTAGTTAAGGATAACCTGAAATTTCAATTCGAACTTCATCATCCAAATGTTACCCAAAATGTTCCCAAACTGAGTTGGAAGATAGATTTGGAAGATATAGAATACTTGAATCAAGTCCTAAGGATGTGATTTGTAGGATAGAGGATTCAGTAGTTGAGCACTTTAATTTTGTACTATTCAAAATTATTTGCTATGATTTTGAACCTCTCAATTTTTACAGTAATTCACTTGGGGAGATCCTTGCTTATAATTAAGGTTTTAGGTCCACCTCATCGAATACGATGCCACATCAGCATGCTTTTTGTTGAGGTACACAAACAACTTTAAAGTCACAACTATGAGTGATATACTATTAAAAATGTTGACCATTAAATCAACAAATGTTATCACAACTATTAGAAGATGCTCAACCACTAGGTTCTCTCCACTAAGCTTATTTAAAAAGAGAGAGCAAGATTTAAAGACATTCCAAAACTAATGTAAATGCCTAATTCACAACAACAATGTTGGGTTCACACAATTATTAATTTTAATTCAATTATTTATAAGTATAAGCATTTTCATAATGTATTAAAATATAAAGTTGTATTGGGGTTTAATTGTATAATTTTGAATCTAATTCAATGATCCATACTTTATTTGTAGTGGTTCACACAAACCCATTTCTCTTGAATATATACATACCTTAAAATGTATGAAGATTCAATTTATTTAAACTCAAACTATTTAGCAACTTTTAACAAAATTGTATTATTCAAATACTAGTCATTATATTAAAAACAAGTGTCATGTAGTGATGAGTACTTGCCTATCTAGTATTACGATACTTGTGTTTGTTGGGTAGTCAATAAATTATTAGCGGAATACCAATTTCGAGACAAGTTAGATAATAGTTTGAAATAATAGATTCTTGAAGTCATATATATTGTAGTCACACATAACAAATACTTATTTTTGTAGGATTGTAATACAAGTATTTGTTGTGTAGTTGATGGATGAGTCATGCCAACAATTTAAAGGTAGACTACACAATAGTATGAGATCAATAAATTATTGCAAGTTGAATGTATCATGATTTTAGTAGGTTTATGAGCATTATGGTTGTTAAGGTTGACCTTGACCTCGATTTGATTCATTCTAGATGCAATTATAATTGACATAATTGTAGTTGAGATTGTTTATCAAGATAAATAATTGTTAAATAATTATGAGTCAATGATTTTTTTTCAAGAACCTTTGTAATTTGATTGGTTGATTTTGAGTTTGATATCAAATACAATAAAATAATTCATCTGTTCTAACATAAATAAAAATGAAAATAACCTTGAAATAACTTAATTATTAATATTTTTTTAAGGATTTTGTATAAAGAACACCCTATTTCACTTTTGGACATCTTGAGTCTTAATAGATTCTATTAATAGTCAAGACAATCATTTGATCAAACCAAAATAGCATCATATTTCATTATCAATTTACTTCAATATTTGCACCATCAGTGTTAGACTAGGTATATTGTATGGTTGCTTAGCATGTTTTTAATTATTATTCAAATAGTTAATCTTAATCTAGGGGTTTGACATAAGATCTTTGGTTAGCAAACTTTCAAAGCTGTTTGTCCATATTACTTATATTTGTGAACCGAGATTCATTTTTATACAATTGAATATGTGAGATAGGTTAATTTCAACAAGCATGAGCATTCATTTAGTAAGTGCAAATTTGACCCAAAGCAAAGAATAAAATAATTAATAATTTTTCAAAATTTATTACTCGCAAATTTAATCACTAAACGAAGTTTTGGATCATTAAACAATCTACAATAAAAAACTATTACCATTTCCAAAACTAAATCCCTCATCATCATTTATTGTTTCAAAAAATATATTTAATGTTATTATGTCAAGAGATGTAAACTATAGCTTTAGCAAGTGTAATGACATGATTGTATTAAAAAAATTTAATTATTTCAAAATATAAAGGCACCAAAATAATAAAATCTCTAAAGTAATAAAATAACTTGTAATAACTAGCCATGGAGATTTTATGTTTTGAAAGTGAACTAGCAAAGTAAACACAAGAACCATTTTTAATTAGCAACATGAATATGAATGTGACATTATTTCATTTATACCACAATGTATAAGTGGGAATCAAAGTGCAATGCTCATAACTTAAGAGTACTTGGTGAAGAATACGAGCTTGATTGATCATGTGTAGTAATTTGGATGTTTGGGTTCTCGTTTACTTGACTTGAGGTACAACAAACCCAACCATGTGGACCACTTCTCCATCCACCCTAACCAATTGGATCTAGCAAGCTATCTCAAAGAAAAATCTTGTAGTGATGGGCTTAGGTGAGGGATGAAGTTTGGATTTTCAAGGGAGCGATTAGGAAGAGGACTTTGATGCATCCCATACTAGATTGGAGGTCCATCCTCATCTTGACAAGGTCAAGCATACCATTAGATAATTGGGAAGAGGACTATGGTGCATCCCATACAACATCGTGGGTCCATCCTCAATCCTTATGGTCATGTAGGGAAAATGTGATTTCCACAACTAGTGAACCTTTCTAGGTTGGTGGATTCCAACTTAAATCGCCCTTAGGCCACCATCAAACAAGTCTGTCCACCTAGGAAGGAGTAGTACCAAACATATACCACCTCGTGGTCATGATGATATTGTCGACTAAACACTTCACAATATGGGTAGCACTCGACAATAGTCACCTCCATGCTATATGTGATTGCTCGTTAACCCTCTCAATACGATGATCAACTCCAATTTTCATTACTTGCGCATAAGGGGTAACAACGAGCTCAATCGCTCCAATATCAACTTTGTGATACAAGTCAATGCCAGCTAGTCCATAAGATACAATAGTACTCTAGGCATTGGCCATTGTCAGGATACAATGATAGCCTACTAATTACTTCAATATTTTGAAAGTTCAAACTTGAGGTTATCTACACCCCATAATTCACTAGATTTATATCTACAATTGAATCAACATGGAGGACATTCTAAATTGAACAAAGAGTAGATCTAGGCAGCTAGAGATAGAGTGTTATAGAGCCTTCAAAACATACTTTGACATGAACTAGAAATGTCCAACACTTATATTTTTAGGTTGATTATGTTGTTCGCCATGTTTAGTAATTATATGTATATACATAATCAACACAAGGTGAAGGCAATGACATAATGTCAAGAACTAAGGATATGGTATCCCTCTTTCAAGTATAAGAATACTAGTGTGCTTGTGAGAGGTGAGCCATAATATGTGGTAGAAATGATGAATTAATGTAACTTTGTCATTTAGTATTATATCGACCACCCGAACTTATCTAATTTCTTGTATCATATTTTACTCATGAATTATAATGGTAGATTTAGACCTTCCCTATACGTTTAATGGCCAAGGTGACTTAAGGAAAGTCAAGGTAACACTATCCCCTTATTTTATTTGGACATAAAGTATGCATGGCAGCAAACACCCACCTAACAAAGACAAGAAGATTTTAACAAGTCTTATTTCCCCAAACCTTAAATTGAGGACAAACTCAAGGGTCCGTAGCTAACCTCCTATTCACATCAAATAAGGTTCGGTTCCTCTATGTTTATTTTTGATGGAAATCATTCTTATTCCCCTTATTTTGTTCTTGCAATTTCTTATAGTCATCTTAACTAATTTATTTAATTTTTTAGTGAAAATACCATTTTCCATATTGGAACAAAGAATTAGATGAAGGGGTAGTTTGAATGAAAGCACTAATTTATAGAGGCTTGTAGGCATAGTATAATAAGAGAGCTTAGTGAATTTGTCATACATAAGAATAATAACCCAAATCTTTTCTAGAGGATAGGCGTAGAAACAATCACCTTAACAATAGCTATAGTGGAGTGCCTCCCAAATTCTCTCACACTTCCTAATTCATAGAATCTATTCAACTATATTTGCTACATAGAAATTTTCAAACCAAGAGAATTTAAATAAAAAAATTAATCCCTATGTTTGGTGTAGTCTTGAGATTTCCAAGGGACATCTATTTTCAAGTAAAATTTATTCATCTTTTTAATGCATTTGTATGTCTTGAGATTTCCAAGGGACATCTATTTTCAAGTAAAATTTATTCATCTTTTTAATGCATTTGTATGTAGGGCCTAGTCTATAGATTGATGAACGCATCCTTCTTACTACTAGGTATGGTATATTATGATCTAACAAGTCTGCCTACTCCTTTAGTCTCCTTCTATCGTCGTGACTTTCACAATATAATTATCAGCGTAATAGCTCTCATTTTCCACATGCCTTAACATGATAAAGCATATATCTACTTTGAATAGGTGATATTTAGATGCATTGTCAACTAGACCCATGTATACTATTTGTTCCTCACTGTTTTTGATAAGGTAAGCAATATTTACAGGGTGTTGTACCCCTAACACATAGAGCCACAAGGGCCAATAAGGTCAAGTCCAAAAAACATAGAAACTAGCCAAAAAACAAAATGCAAATTGCGGATCAACATCAAATAGCCAAAACACAGATAAAACAACAACTAACTGGCATTATCCCAGTTCTTTGACAGGAGATCAACAACATCATCGTCAACCCATTCTTGATCATCATCAACATTCTTCCCATCCAACTCATCTTTTATAACCGTTGAAAGAGTGTTGGTAACAAAGTGGACCAGCTTAACAGTAAAACGGGTCAAGCCACGAAATCACTTATCCAATTTATCCATTCTATCCTGCAGCACACGACGCTCCTCCCCATCATCAACAACTTTCTCAGTCATAGTATGCTCCACATCCAGCGGGTGTGAGGACTGGGAAGCCGAGTTCTCTTTCTCCTCTTTACTATTACCAGGAATGGTGTGGGGCCCTCCAACATACTCCTCCTCCTCATCCCCAGACACCTCATCACCCTTATAATCTTTGCTGTCAGACCACTCCTCCTCTAAGTCCAAATCCACCTGCCTTTTTTTGTTGTTCTTAGCCAATCTCGTAGACCTCCGAATGATGGTCTCTCCACCGGTCACAATCGTTGCCTCAACCACCGTGTCACCCTTAGAATCCTTACTCATAACTTTTTTACCTCTGCTATCCTTCGTCGGAGGCTCCATCAAACCCTTCATATCATCTTTGCATTTCTTCTTTGGGGTGGGTTTGTTAGCAGTTTTGGCCGAGGTCGACTTGAGGTCACAAAGACTAGCCGCAACACTAGTCTGGGCATTCCCCACATTCCCCTT
>CM021103.1:560732290-560911361 GCA_007115665.2 Sequoiadendron giganteum
CTAATTCAATTAGATGCTTCACATGCAATACTATTGGTCACACATTCAAACATTGCAAACAAGGTAAACAAATCACTGAAAAGGTTTGGAGACCCAAATTTGTTCAAAGCATAGAACAATCCATGCTTGTGCAAACTGCATTTCTTTCCAAAAAGAAGGCATTGTGGGTTTTGGATAGTGGTTGTTCCAATCACATGACAAGAGATAAGGATAAGGTTTTTAAACTTGAAGATTATGCAGAAGGTTTTGTAAAGTTTGGTGACAACACTGGAATTCAGATTAAAGGTAAAGGCTCTCTACTTCTAAATGATGACACACCCATTTATGATGTGTTTTATGTAGAAGGCCTTAAACACAATATTTTAAGTGTTGGTCAGATTTGTGACAATGGTTACAATGTTATATTCAATTCACAAGGATGTGCTATAAAGAACAAATCTGGTAAAACAGTTGCAACCGGATTAAGGACACAAGGTAATGTTTACAATCTTCTTGACTCTTCCAATCATGAAAGCAATGAAGGCATATGCCTTATGGGTCAAGTTGAAGAGAATTGGTTATGGCATAAACGATTAGGACATGTTAACTTTGACAATCTAGTTAGGATCAGCAAAAACCGGAATGTGAGAGGTTTGCCTATTCTAAGCAAACCAGAAAATGTTGTTTGCAAAAAATGTCTAAGAGGTAAGCAAACAAAGGTTACTTTCAAATCCAAGGAACATGCTTCAACTAAACCTTTGCAGCTTGTACACACTGATTTGTGTGGTCCTACTACGACAAGGTCAATAAATGGTGAGAAGTACTTCATGTTATTTGTAGATGACTACACAAGGATGGTTTGGGTAACCTTTCTCAAACATAAGTCAGAAGCCTTTGACAGATTTAAAATCTTTCGTAAAATGATTGAGAAAGAATCTGATATGAAGCTTAGATGCTTGAGGTCAGATAAGGGAGGTGAGTTTACCTCTCAAGAATTCATTGATTATTGTGAGCAACATGGTATAAAAAGGCAATATGCTGCTGCAAGGACACCTCAACAGAATGGGGTTGTAGAAAAGAAAAACAGAACAGTGAAAGAAATGGCTAGAACAATGCTTGATGAGGCCAAGTTGCCTGATATGTACTAGAAAGAAGTTGTTCATACAGCTGTCTATATTCTGAACAGAGTGCAAATAAGAGTGAAATCCAATTTCACTCCATATGGTAAATCGGCCTCTATAAAGTACTTCAAAATATTTGGTTGTAAATGCTTTATCAAAAGAGATGATGAAAACTTAGGAAGCTTTCAATCAAAATCTGATGAAGGTATCTTTTTAGGATATTCTACACATAGCAAAGCTTATAAATGCTTCAATAATAGGCTGAATAAGATTTTTGAATCTGTTAATGTCAAGTTTGATGAAAAATTGCTTCTAGATGATGATCATGTGCAGGATGTTGAAGAGGAACCTATGGTAGGTCTTGACATCTCTCCCAAATCTGGTGAAGCAGATAATATACAACAGGAGGATGCTTCAAGCTCTAAAGTAGTAACACCTCCGAAAACACCCTCTAGGATTGTTATCAAGAATCATCCACGAGATCTGATAATTGGGGATAGAAGTGCAGGTATCTTGACAAGGAGAGCAAAATTGAGGAACAAGCTCAAATTGCTGAACAACTCTGTTTAGTAACTGAGTTTGAACCCAAGACATGCAGTGAAGCATTAGATGATGACTGTTGGTTGAAAGCAAAGCAAGAAGAATTCAGCCAGATTGAAAAGAATAAGACTTGGGAGTTAGTCCCAAGACCTAATGACAAGAATGTCATTGGTGGAAAATAAGTTTTCAGAAATAAATTTGATGAATGTGGCAAAGTTGTAAGAAACAAGGCACGATTTGTGTGCAAAGGCTATGCACAATAGGAAAGTATTGATTTTGGTGAAACTTATGCACTTGTTGCTAGAATTGAATCCATTAAAATATTTTTGGCATACTCATGTTTTAAGAACTTTAAGGTTTATCAAATGGATGTCAAAACTGTTTTTTTGAATGGATATCTTGATGAGGAAGTGTATATGGAACAGCCTGAAGGGTTTGTTGCACAAAACAAGCCTACTTTTGTTTATAGGTTGAAAAAGGCCTTGTATGGTCTTAAACAAGCTCCTAGAGCTTGGTATTCAAGGCTGGACTCACATTTAACAGCTAATGGCTTCACAAGAGGTGGTGTGGACAGCAACCTCTATGTCAAAATGGAAGGTAATGATATTTTGGTTGTTGAAGTTTATGTTGATGACATTATCTTTGGGTGTAATAATGATGCATTACCCAAAACGTTTTCTAAGATTATGGAATCAGAATTTGAGATGTCCATGTTAGGTGAACTAACATTCTTTCTTGGACTTCAAGTTTCTCAACTTGAACATGGCATTTTCTTATCTCAAACTAAATATGCAAAGGAAATGCTTAAAAAATTTCAGATGGATGATTGTCATGCAGTAAGCACTCCAATGGTAACTGGTTGTAAACTTTCCAAAGTTGATGATTCTCCTGATGTAGATCAATCTAAATATCGGTCTATGATAGGTAGTTTATTGTACTTGACTGCATCTAGACCTGATTTAATGCAAGTAGTTTGTATGGTTTCTAGATTCCAATCTACTCCTAAACAGATACATCTTACAGCTGTAAAAAGAATTTTTAAATACATTCAGGGTACTCTTAACTATGGTCTTTGGTATCCCAGAAATGATGATTTCACCTTGTTGGCCTATACTGATGCAGATTGGGTTGGTTGTTTAGATGATAGGAAAAGCACCAGTGGTGCTGCATTCTATCTTGGTGATCGTTTGGTTACATGGCATAGCAAGAAACAAGATTTTGTCTCACTTTCTACAGCAGAAGCAGAATACATTGCTGCTACATCTTCCTGTACACAATTACTTTGGATGGCACAAACTCTTTCTGATATGGGTATTCCTGTTGAAAAACCTGTCTCTACTTTTGTGACAACATTAGTGTTATAAATTTGTCTAAGAATTCGGTTATGCATTCAAGAACCAAGCACATTGCTATTAAATTTCACTTTCTTCGTGAAAAAGTGTGGTTAATGAAGTTTTTGTGCAATATGTCCCTACTCAAACATAGGTTGTAGATATTTTTACAAAGTCTTTGGCTAAGGAAGTCTTTGAAAGACTTCGTTCTCGATTGGGAATTGTCTCTCAATCGTTGCTTTCTTAATGCTCTATCATGGATTCAGGGGGATCTTTTTAGCTCTCTGAGCAGCTTGTTGCTGCTTCATTCGTTTTTTATTTGCTGCTCCATTGCTACATCTGCAGCTGTTTCAGTTTTATTTCTTGGCATTTCACAGGTTCTCCTTTGTCCTTGTGACAAAAAGGGGGAGAAATATGCAGTTTTGGTTATGATGGCTCCGTTTTTTGTTTTTGCCATCAAGGACAAAGGGGGAGTTTGTTGACTTTCTCTTTGTGGCATTTTGTCCTTGATGTCAAAACTGATAAGTTGGTTTGATTCAGTGATTCACACTTATGCAATCACGTGATGTTTACAGTGATGATGACATATTTACATGTTGACTCGTGTCAATTTGGTGGTTTGATCTTCATGGCATTTGATGCTTTACACAGTTGATTTTATTTGCCACATGCATATTCAGCAGGGATAATATTCAATTCAAGTTGTCTAATGCTTGGCATTATTATTCTCTTTGAGTTCATATCATTTGGCTCTGTTTCTATGCTATGCATATCATTTCAGCATTCACAGTTTGGCATATTCATTTGTTATTGGCACAGTTGGCATAATTCTTGTTTGTTATCTTGATTTGTTGGTGCTCAGTTCACTTTGATATGGTTGGCATTCTATTCAGTTCTACTATCCTTGGCTGGTCTAATCTGTTGAGTTCATGTGCAGAGGTTATATATGTCACATACAGGTGATATCATTCAGTATACTTATATCATTGGTTCTTCATTGATATATAAATGTGTTGCACTGTTCTTACACTGATAAGGACTCACATTTGTTCATGTATACATCAAGTTGTTGGTTCAATGACATGTGTATATCTGCAAAGCTTTTGAGATTATGTCATTGGCAATATGGTTGTTCACTTTGGCATTTACAGGTGCTAGTAACAAGTGTATAAAATGGTGTCTACAAATTAAATTGGCACTTTGTTCTTTGGGTTTCAATCTTTCTATTGGTTACTTGGCTTCACCTTGGTTTTACTTGGTGTTACAATCTTTTTCAAGGAGACATATTATATTTGCCCTTGGTATTTATCGGGCTCTTCTTTATATTTGACATGGCTTCGTTATCAAGTTTTAATATTACTCCTTGGCATTATTTTGTGTTGGCCTAATCATAAAGTATTGCTTGCTTTGACTTGGACAGTCGAAAGCAGTGAATGATTTTAGACTCTTCATGAGTCATGTGGATAGTGACTTGGCATTTGCAAAGGCATAATAATTTTGGGTATTGCAGCTATCATTCACCATGGATTAATGTTTGTTTGTCTTATCATAATGATGTTGGCATTTTGAGCAAAAGATATTCTTTACAGAATGTGTGATGGACTTCAAAAGTTTATTAATTATCTTTGAGTTCGGTTTTAGGTATTTTTGTTGGTTCTTTATCATGGCTAAGCATGGAACCCTAGCCGCCATGGAGTGCATGATGATCTGCAGGTTTTTGGTGTCTTCACACAATGGATACATTGAGGGTTTATGATCTTGTTTTGCTGGAGCTTACTGCTAGTAAGTGTTGTTTGGATTTCTTCATCATTTTGGTTTCGAAATTGGAATACTAGCTGAGCTAGTATGTGTGAGACTGTGGAATTTAGAGGAGTTTCTTTCAGCTGGGTCGTTATGAGTTTACTTGATAGACTGTGGTGGTTTCTTTTGTTTCATCCTTCATGACCAGGTACTGATAACTCTGTATGTTGTTTTTGTGGTTTAGATTTTTTTAAAGAAAAGATGTTGGATTATTTTGTTCGGGCATCTGAAGAAGATTAAGTATTTTTTTGTGAAGATTGAAATCTGTTAGGGTTTCACAAAACCCAAGTTGTTTTTTAATTGAATGTGGTGATATTTGTTAAATGAGTTTACTATTGAAGGAGAATGATTGACGGTTTGTCATTTGAACCCTAACCCGAGTTATTGTTTCAATTATATAAACTGCATACAGAGGTGGTTCTTTGTGGGGTCTTTAAAAGATGACTTAGAGCATAGTTGGAAAACTCGGCATTTGCAAGTACTCGGCAAGCCCGAAAAACTCGGCTGGGCAAAAAACTCGGGAACTTAAAAAATTGCTTAAACTTCACTAAAAACGCAATTTTTTTGCAAAATTCAAAGATAAGATGCATCCAATGAGTCAATAAATGAGTACATATAAGAAACAAGTTGTATTTGATTGATTTGAAAGAAATTGGATACAAAATGGCATCCTCATGTGGAATGCTCAATGCACTGATATGATAATAGTCTGAAACAAAATGAAAATAGAAAATTGTTATTGTAAAACTGAAAGTAAATACTATATTAATATATTTTACAAATTTATATCTTCCTCTTCCCATGTCTAGTGAAAACTAGGGGAGAGGTAGAACTAGATGATATTATAGATGAAGACTTGTAGGAAAACTTGGAAACTTGGACTTGGAGAGTACCTAGAAAACCAAATGAATTCAATTTGAGTTTGAGGGCAATGACCCTAATGGGGTCAAGGGGCAGGACCCCTCATGGGGGTCTGGGGGCAACGCCCCCAACGAGGTCGAGGGGCAGCGCCCCTCATGGGGGTCTGGGGGCAACGCCCCCAGCGGGGTCAAGGGGCAGTGCCCCTTGCAGGGTCCCGAGGCAACGCCCTGGGCGCGCTCCCTGTCGTGATACAGGGCGGGGTCGAGGGGCAGAGCCCCCGCCACCAAGCCCAAATTAAGACCCCCAAAACCACAAAAACCTTCATGGGAGAGTGTTTTTGCCAAGGAAGAGACAGAGCAACTGGTGGAAGCAAAAAATGAATGAAAATTGCCTTTATTCTAACAACGGGGGTCTTTTTGCTGAGCAGCCGAGTTTTTGCAAATAAACGGCGAGTTTTTAGGCGAGTTTTTGTGAAAAGTACGGCTGTACTTTTTGGCGAGTAAAACTTGCAAAAACTCGTTTGGCAAAAAAACTCGCGAGTTTTTTGGCGAGTGAGCCAACTATGACTGATACTATTATCTGAAATACTGATTAAATCAATTTCTTATTAATTTAATAAATCCTTAATCTTAATTGATTATTATCATCAGATAATTTAAATTTCCTAGCTTAGTGAATATGATTCAATTTTTGTCAGGGAGAAGATAGTGACAATAAGCTCATTTAATGCCTAGAGATTCTATTCCATGATTGGCTAAATAGTTCACTGCCACATTCCCTTGGCTGTTTTGGTATTTCCACTCTATAGCATCAAAGTGGAATTACCCTTGACAAGCGACTTTTTAATATTCAGTAACTTGGGTAATTTCAAGCCTCCTACAATACCTGCTCTTCAGCTTTGTGTATGAATCCACCCCCAGTGGAAGGGGAAAAAAATGTTAATACAAGACTCCAAAGAGCACCAAATAGAGTCCCTTGTTCTTTTAGAGCCTGGAGTGCACTGGAATGTGATATCAGCGTGCAGTTTTTTAAATCTAGGGGAGGAGGTTCCCACTTTATAAGAGAGCAATTGTCTGCATTATGATTAGACTCTTTATTGGGCCGTTTTCTTGATTTAGCCTTGAGTATTATTTTGTGTTCTGACAAGTTAATATTGGTAGTGTTTGTAATTCTTCTTTCTACTAATGGCTTGGACCATATAGTTCCCAACTAAATTTTAAAGTTATGTTCACAAAGACAAAATCAAAGAAGCAGAGCTCATAAATAAATTGTGGATCAGTCTGTAGGCCAATTTTTTTCATTGAATAAAGTGTAGCTTTATGAAGAAATTGATCAAATGATCTTTGACCCTGGATATCATGAACAAGTTACGATTAAATATATATTCATATACTTCAATTTTCTGTTTTTTTTTCAAAAACAATGGGGTTTTTTGATTTTAATGGATTTCTGCAGTGATTTTTCCCTAACCCTGAACCAAACCCATTTTTTTCCTATTTAAATTCCAACGAAAAAACATTGATCTTCTGGTTTGCAGATTTATTACTATGGAAGATTTTTGCTACTTGGTCATAATATTGGTACAAAGATGTCATTGTCACCAAAGGCCTCTATCTATACAATTTATATCTAGTCTTGCAAAAAGCAACATAGAAAGTGTGTTACTGCCCTTTCATCAATGGCACAATAGATGCAGCACTACTATCTTCTTACCAAGAATATTCTTGTTGGCTAGCCATATATGTTTGAGAGAAAGGCTGATAAGGAAACAATTACTGTAAAAAACAAAAATGTTGCAATGGAACTCCTATCAATTTATTTGTGTACAATAGGGTTCCCAATAATATTTCTTGCAGCAAGTCATGATGCTGCAAACTCTAGGAGGGTTGGTACATATATCTCAACTAGTTCCTTTAATGAAGTGGGATACCAATTGACTCACTTAGAAAAATACTTTTAACAACTTAAACTTTCAACACAAATACCATTTCATAAATAACAGGTTCAATTTAAGTAAATTTTATAAATACATTGAACAATAATCCTCTCCGGATGCATAAATCCACGTACTACATGGTGTCCAAATTCAAGATAAAATTATAATATTATCTTGGCGATTTCAATGACTGTATGAGTGGGACGAAACATTTATCACTTTAATACAGTTTGTTCTGGTATTTGAATGCATTGAAATGATTAATGTTGCTTTTAGTTTTTTATATAGATTACGGAATGCACATGCAATAAGGTTTGCTCATTTCTTTTTGAGATTCTGTTTTCACAGAGGCTTGAATAATTTACATTCATCAAGATGCTTTTAGACGTGTAAATGTGTAGAAGCAAAATGATCTTTGTATAGAGTGAAGTCTCCATTATTATGCTTTGTAATAAACACTTTCATATATGACAAAGGCAGGACATAGCATTATCTGTATGGTTTAGCATCCACAATTTCTGAGATTGGGACCCACCCTAGTTGCTGCCCTCTTTTTGTTTGATATTGTACGAGCCATGAGTTTGCTTGTTCATTAGATTAAGGCAGGGAAATAAACATATTTCGGTTTCTTTTTATCACAAGTTTATTGTTTGTGCATTCTTTCTTTGAGTGGTCACTGTTTCATTGTATAGCAATTGTTGTTTCAAGATTGTAAGTAGTAAAGGGGCCATAGGGGAGAGGACCCAGTAGTTGAGCATCCTAACTTTGCGCTTCTAATTATCCTACGTGGAAATTTCAAATCACTCCCAATTTTTTACAGCAACTTACTTGGCAAGTCCCCTGCTTATAGCTTTCGTTTTGGGGCCACATCATCAAATATGATGCCACACCAGCATGCTTTTTGTCAAGATGTAGTTGACCAATACTTGTGCATTCTCATCATGGGTAGTTGAGCGCTGATGTGGCATCACATGGTTGGTTGCTTTTTAGATCAAAGGAATACATTTTGTTTAATTATGGGTAGTCATGTCACAACTATTGGTCCAATATTGATGAAATTATTGGGCATTATATAAACAACTACTATCACAACTATTGAAACATGCTCAACTACTGGGTCCTCTCCCCTAAATCACATTTGTAGTGTGGACCTCAGATAGTAATCCTATCTAGGGATCTAATTTACAATTTTCATAGTTTGAAAAGATAAGATTTTTATCAACTAGAGGATGTTGAAAGCTCTTGAACTATGGTTTGCTGTACCTGTTATTTAAGTTTCTATAATAAGTTGTATAAGAGGAAGTGAAGCGTTATGGATAAGTATCTAGGACATTATTTGGTCAAGACTTGTGTGTTACTTATAAACTCATATTTCATTCATTTTGTAGGAGATTGAATGTGCTGCAATACAATCAGAGAACTACTTGAACTCTATCAGTGAGGTTAATGCTATTCAGAATTTCTCAACAGCCAAGGAGACCAACATATCTACTGATGACAGTAGAAATGCCATCCTAAACGCCAAAAGGCATACAAATGAGGAATGCCAGTTGTTCCTAGATAACTCTCCGTTCAAAACAATTTGCATCAAAGAAGAGGATTTGAAGAAAGTAAACCTTGATGAGCATCTTCACTTAAAGTCTGGAACATGTAAAAATTTAGAAAAGCCAGAGCAACATTCCCATGAAATCAAGACTGTGGAAAATGAAATTTCTAAAGGAATGCTGGGAAATGAAATTCATCCAAAATGTTTGCAAGAAAAACAATTCCTAATTCCACATCTCATTTCCAGCAATGAGCATAATGTTGGTGTTCCGTGTGTTCGGGCAGCTAATGATGCTGCACATAATACACCCAGATCTCTTGGTGTATGGAAACCTATTATCAACAAATCAAGTGTTGGAAAGACCAACAAGATTGTGAGAACAGATTTGAATGTCCAAAGCCCAGGTCCTCGATGTATAGGTTCAAGAATTATCAAGACTCCTTACCGGAAAAAATCTCCATTGAACTGGTTTCCACGTAAGAAAACAGAATCTTTTCTTGAACGCAAGATCAGAATGTTGCAGGTATGCTTTTATTTCTTATCCATTTGACTGTAAAATTGTAAATGAAGGTAAATTTTCCAAACATATGCACATTCTTTCTGTGGTTTTGCTTGCAGGAGGCAGAGGGAATAAAGGCATCCCTAGACGAAACTTTGGTGGGTTCAAACATTATATTGCCCAGAGTTGAGAGGGAAAAACGTGCAGTACAAGCTGCAGCAAAAGAAGCTATGGAAACTCGCAAAGCTGCTTTTGTAGAAGCATCCTGGTGTCGTATCCTAATGGCGGCAGGGTTGTAATTATGTTGTTCAGATTTCTGAGTTGTACACAATTACTAATGTAGCACTCTTGAACACTTGAGGTTATATTCCATACTCAGCTTCTTTGCCTTTTCTGTGCAGAATTCCTTGTGGATTAGCTGCAGAGGGGTTGAAGAAAGCTGAGACAAAGGCATCAGAAGCTCTTGCTAAGGCAGTATCACTTGGTGTGATTATGAAGAACAACCCTAGCACTTCTAACCATTCATGTGAAGGAGGGAGTCCTCATAATGAAGAAGGCTTAAGTAATACCATAACTGCATCTTTTGAAACTGCATTTGAGGTAGACAAAGAAGTCTCAGCAGCTGTTAAAGTTGCTTTCAGGAGGTTGTCTCAACTTCCTGATTCTACCCCATTGGATACACTAAGGGCTGATAAATGCAAGTCTAGGATCTGCAATGGAGATGCACTAGGTGTTGCTCACATTGATGAATCAGAAATTCTCGAGGGTTTGGATGAAAAAACCGGTTTGCACAAAGGGTGTTTTGAAACCAACACTCAACCTGGTTCTGAGTTGAATGGAGAAAAAGATACCTCTGGTTCCACAAATAGTAAACTTGAAGCTGGTAAGCTACCATTGGGAAACAAAATACTTAAAGAGATTCCATCAAATCTTGAAGTATCTGAGGATTTGGTGAAGCTAATGCTGGAAAGAATAAAATTCCTCAGCAGTGAAGAGCTTATATCTCTAGAACAAGTAGTGTCTACTCATGGATTGGGTGCTTTGCTTCAAGAACAAAATGTGGAAGTAATTGACAAGAAGAGCGGTTGTGGCCTCGGAGATATACTAGTTAAGCATGTTTCTCGTTTGGAGGCAGAAAAGGCTGCAGCTTCTAAGTCTACTGTCTTATCTAGAGCTTCTAAAAAGAAAATCTGTCAGGAAGACGTATCTGATCTAGGGAGTGTACTTGTAAAGCATAAATCGAAATTTGAGAAAGAAATAGCAGAAGCCAAAAAGTCATACAAAGGAGAGGAGCTAAGATGCCGTCAAGAGTCAGGGTATATAGTGGAAAGTCTTGATAAAGTCCTCATTAAACACATTTCAGGCTTGGAAAGAGATAAGCAGAAAGCAGCTGCAACAGGCATGACACTTGAAGCTCAAAAGGCCACCAAATCTGTAAGATCTTGTACAAATGAGCACAGTACACTTGGATTGGGTGACATTCTGAAGAAAAAAGCTCCTACCATGAAAGACAAATTTTTTAAGGGTTATGCCAATAAAAAAGAGAACGAGGATGCAAATATGATAGGTGATATTCCTTTTGATGAAATCAAACAAACTAATATTGGCAAAAAAGAGTCTAAAGAACAAGTTGAGAGTTTAGATAAGATTCTCATTAAGAGAGTGTCCAGGTTAGAAAAGGAGAAGGCAGCAGCAATTACTTTTGCAAAGGCACATGATGAACAAAGAAACATGACATCAACAAAGTCTGAGATAAAAAATTGTGATGGTCCTGATGTTGTTTGTAACCACAGAAGGAATGACAATGCAAATGATTATGCTTCTCAGTACAGGGAAGATTGTGTTACCTCTGTAGTTGAGGAACCTGTATTCATCCAGTCTGGAAGCATTCAGAATGCAGAGAATATATTACAGCATAATTCTTCTTCTGCATCTATCCCTGATTTGGGAAGTGTACTGATCAAACGGGTCCCCAAATTTCAACAAGAAATTGAAGCAGCAAAAAGAGCTTCCGCAACATCTCAAAGTACATGGAGAAAGGAGCCCTTCCATAATGAGAAGGCCGAGGAAGGTTTGGATAAGGTTCTAGTCAGACATGTTTCAAGGCTTGAACGGGAGAAACTTGCAGCTTGTAATAGAGAAACATCAAGAAATATCTGTGCGACTGCCACAGCTTCATCTAGTGAGTTAGAAGGTCAGCATCCTGACCAGAGTGGGGAGAATCAAATTCAGAGAAATGGTGTCTCTAAACCTGAATATACTGAAATGCCTACTAAACCAGATGCAAAGATCCAAGGATTTTGCAGTGAAATTTCTCATCTCTCGTATACTAAGAGCAACCAGTCGAAGCAAGGTAATGATAATATTACTGGAACATCTGAAACCAACCCCTTTCCACCACCCATCAAGAAGATGTCAAGACTTGAGATTGAAAAGCAACAAGCAGCTGCCTTGGCTGCTTCTGGGAACACTCCTTGGCAAAGGAGGAGGAATACCAGAGACCAAGAGTTACAGAGTATATGGGGAGGCGTGGGCCTTGGAAATGTACTGAAACCGCATGTCTCTAAACTCAAGCTGGAACAGGTAAGCTGTATGTTCTTTTTTCATTCTTTTGAAAACTTTCCAACTTTTGGCTAGTTTGGCTTGCAATTAAAATTACGAATTGCTGTTCATTTTTGGCATGTATTGAAGGCTGCTTGGCGTAAGGCAGAAGAGGAAGAAAAGAGGCAGCCACCTTCTAACTGATTGTTGTTTTGGTGAAGACTTATTCAAGATGAAGCTTCTGTAATCAGTCTAGTAATGCTTTGGTTTTTTATGCAGTTCTTAAACAAATTCAAGATGAGGCTGTTTTAAGCAGTCCATTGATGGTTTGATGTTGAATTTAGTTGTGCAGCTCTTGAACAAATTCAAGATTCAGCTATTGTATATAGTCCATTGTGTTTTGGCGTGGACATTTCTGTGCTGCACTCGAATAAATTCAAGATGCAGATGCTGTAATCCATTTATGTTCTGGTGAGAACTTTCTGCATTCGAACAAATTCAAGATACAGTTGTAGTAAGTCGCACATCAGTATAGAGGTCTTTCAAGCTATCAGACATTTTCCGGAGGATGCGTCCTAGAAAGTGTTCACAGGAGAGCTAATTTGAAAAAATTGCGACTGGGCCCAGCTGAAAATTTGATTGCTCAATTTGGGTGATGGCCGATTAAGTGAAGCATGGACAAGAGCTCCATCTTGCAAAATTTAAAGCTTAAAATTGAAATAGAAATCTGGAAGAATGGTGAATTTGTTCAAATGGAAATTTTGCCAGTTGGGTTTGATTTGTTAAGCCACTTGAGAAGCCATCACATTCTAGAACTTTTAAACATCCAAAATAAGTTCTTCATCAATTTGAAATTCTATATAATTTTTTAACAATAAATTAGTACAGTGAATTCAAAGAGCAAAATTGGGAGACATTGACCAAAGAAAGGAACTAGTTAAGGATAACCTGAAATTTCAATTCGAACTTCATCATCCAAATGTTACCCAAAATGTTCCCAAACTGAGTTGGAAGATAGATTTGGAAGATATAGAATACTTGAATCAAGTCCTAAGGATGTGATTTGTAGGATAGAGGATTCAGTAGTTGAGCACTTTAATTTTGTACTATTCAAAATTATTTGCTATGATTTTGAACCTCTCAATTTTTACAGTAATTCACTTGGGGAGATCCTTGCTTATAATTAAGGTTTTAGGTCCACCTCATCGAATACGATGCCACATCAGCATGCTTTTTGTTGAGGTACACAAACAACTTTAAAGTCACAACTATGAGTGATATACTATTAAAAATGTTGACCATTAAATCAACAAATGTTATCACAACTATTAGAAGATGCTCAACCACTAGGTTCTCTCCACTAAGCTTATTTAAAAAGAGAGAGCAAGATTTAAAGACATTCCAAAACTAATGTAAATGCCTAATTCACAACAACAATGTTGGGTTCACACAATTATTAATTTTAATTCAATTATTTATAAGTATAAGCATTTTCATAATGTATTAAAATATAAAGTTGTATTGGGGTTTAATTGTATAATTTTGAATCTAATTCAATGATCCATACTTTATTTGTAGTGGTTCACACAAACCCATTTCTCTTGAATATATACATACCTTAAAATGTATGAAGATTCAATTTATTTAAACTCAAACTATTTAGCAACTTTTAACAAAATTGTATTATTCAAATACTAGTCATTATATTAAAAACAAGTGTCATGTAGTGATGAGTACTTGCCTATCTAGTATTACGATACTTGTGTTTGTTGGGTAGTCAATAAATTATTAGCGGAATACCAATTTCGAGACAAGTTAGATAATAGTTTGAAATAATAGATTCTTGAAGTCATATATATTGTAGTCACACATAACAAATACTTATTTTTGTAGGATTGTAATACAAGTATTTGTTGTGTAGTTGATGGATGAGTCATGCCAACAATTTAAAGGTAGACTACACAATAGTATGAGATCAATAAATTATTGCAAGTTGAATGTATCATGATTTTAGTAGGTTTATGAGCATTATGGTTGTTAAGGTTGACCTTGACCTCGATTTGATTCATTCTAGATGCAATTATAATTGACATAATTGTAGTTGAGATTGTTTATCAAGATAAATAATTGTTAAATAATTATGAGTCAATGATTTTTTTTCAAGAACCTTTGTAATTTGATTGGTTGATTTTGAGTTTGATATCAAATACAATAAAATAATTCATCTGTTCTAACATAAATAAAAATGAAAATAACCTTGAAATAACTTAATTATTAATATTTTTTTAAGGATTTTGTATAAAGAACACCCTATTTCACTTTTGGACATCTTGAGTCTTAATAGATTCTATTAATAGTCAAGACAATCATTTGATCAAACCAAAATAGCATCATATTTCATTATCAATTTACTTCAATATTTGCACCATCAGTGTTAGACTAGGTATATTGTATGGTTGCTTAGCATGTTTTTAATTATTATTCAAATAGTTAATCTTAATCTAGGGGTTTGACATAAGATCTTTGGTTAGCAAACTTTCAAAGCTGTTTGTCCATATTACTTATATTTGTGAACCGAGATTCATTTTTATACAATTGAATATGTGAGATAGGTTAATTTCAACAAGCATGAGCATTCATTTAGTAAGTGCAAATTTGACCCAAAGCAAAGAATAAAATAATTAATAATTTTTCAAAATTTATTACTCGCAAATTTAATCACTAAACGAAGTTTTGGATCATTAAACAATCTACAATAAAAAACTATTACCATTTCCAAAACTAAATCCCTCATCATCATTTATTGTTTCAAAAAATATATTTAATGTTATTATGTCAAGAGATGTAAACTATAGCTTTAGCAAGTGTAATGACATGATTGTATTAAAAAAATTTAATTATTTCAAAATATAAAGGCACCAAAATAATAAAATCTCTAAAGTAATAAAATAACTTGTAATAACTAGCCATGGAGATTTTATGTTTTGAAAGTGAACTAGCAAAGTAAACACAAGAACCATTTTTAATTAGCAACATGAATATGAATGTGACATTATTTCATTTATACCACAATGTATAAGTGGGAATCAAAGTGCAATGCTCATAACTTAAGAGTACTTGGTGAAGAATACGAGCTTGATTGATCATGTGTAGTAATTTGGATGTTTGGGTTCTCGTTTACTTGACTTGAGGTACAACAAACCCAACCATGTGGACCACTTCTCCATCCACCCTAACCAATTGGATCTAGCAAGCTATCTCAAAGAAAAATCTTGTAGTGATGGGCTTAGGTGAGGGATGAAGTTTGGATTTTCAAGGGAGCGATTAGGAAGAGGACTTTGATGCATCCCATACTAGATTGGAGGTCCATCCTCATCTTGACAAGGTCAAGCATACCATTAGATAATTGGGAAGAGGACTATGGTGCATCCCATACAACATCGTGGGTCCATCCTCAATCCTTATGGTCATGTAGGGAAAATGTGATTTCCACAACTAGTGAACCTTTCTAGGTTGGTGGATTCCAACTTAAATCGCCCTTAGGCCACCATCAAACAAGTCTGTCCACCTAGGAAGGAGTAGTACCAAACATATACCACCTCGTGGTCATGATGATATTGTCGACTAAACACTTCACAATATGGGTAGCACTCGACAATAGTCACCTCCATGCTATATGTGATTGCTCGTTAACCCTCTCAATACGATGATCAACTCCAATTTTCATTACTTGCGCATAAGGGGTAACAACGAGCTCAATCGCTCCAATATCAACTTTGTGATACAAGTCAATGCCAGCTAGTCCATAAGATACAATAGTACTCTAGGCATTGGCCATTGTCAGGATACAATGATAGCCTACTAATTACTTCAATATTTTGAAAGTTCAAACTTGAGGTTATCTACACCCCATAATTCACTAGATTTATATCTACAATTGAATCAACATGGAGGACATTCTAAATTGAACAAAGAGTAGATCTAGGCAGCTAGAGATAGAGTGTTATAGAGCCTTCAAAACATACTTTGACATGAACTAGAAATGTCCAACACTTATATTTTTAGGTTGATTATGTTGTTCGCCATGTTTAGTAATTATATGTATATACATAATCAACACAAGGTGAAGGCAATGACATAATGTCAAGAACTAAGGATATGGTATCCCTCTTTCAAGTATAAGAATACTAGTGTGCTTGTGAGAGGTGAGCCATAATATGTGGTAGAAATGATGAATTAATGTAACTTTGTCATTTAGTATTATATCGACCACCCGAACTTATCTAATTTCTTGTATCATATTTTACTCATGAATTATAATGGTAGATTTAGACCTTCCCTATACGTTTAATGGCCAAGGTGACTTAAGGAAAGTCAAGGTAACACTATCCCCTTATTTTATTTGGACATAAAGTATGCATGGCAGCAAACACCCACCTAACAAAGACAAGAAGATTTTAACAAGTCTTATTTCCCCAAACCTTAAATTGAGGACAAACTCAAGGGTCCGTAGCTAACCTCCTATTCACATCAAATAAGGTTCGGTTCCTCTATGTTTATTTTTGATGGAAATCATTCTTATTCCCCTTATTTTGTTCTTGCAATTTCTTATAGTCATCTTAACTAATTTATTTAATTTTTTAGTGAAAATACCATTTTCCATATTGGAACAAAGAATTAGATGAAGGGGTAGTTTGAATGAAAGCACTAATTTATAGAGGCTTGTAGGCATAGTATAATAAGAGAGCTTAGTGAATTTGTCATACATAAGAATAATAACCCAAATCTTTTCTAGAGGATAGGCGTAGAAACAATCACCTTAACAATAGCTATAGTGGAGTGCCTCCCAAATTCTCTCACACTTCCTAATTCATAGAATCTATTCAACTATATTTGCTACATAGAAATTTTCAAACCAAGAGAATTTAAATAAAAAAATTAATCCCTATGTTTGGTGTAGTCTTGAGATTTCCAAGGGACATCTATTTTCAAGTAAAATTTATTCATCTTTTTAATGCATTTGTATGTAGGGCCTAGTCTATAGATTGATGAACGCATCCTTCTTACTACTAGGTATGGTATATTATGATCTAACAAGTCTGCCTACTCCTTTAGTCTCCTTCTATCGTCGTGACTTTCACAATATAATTATCAGCGTAATAGCTCTCATTTTCCACATGCCTTAACATGATAAAGCATATATCTACTTTGAATAGGTGATATTTAGATGCATTGTCAACTAGACCCATGTATACTATTTGTTCCTCACTGTTTTTGATAAGGTAAGCAATATTTACAGGGTGTTGTACCCCTAACACATAGAGCCACAAGGGCCAATAAGGTCAAGTCCAAAAAACATAGAAACTAGCCAAAAAACAAAATGCAAATTGCGGATCAACATCAAATAGCCAAAACACAGATAAAACAACAACTAACTGGCATTATCCCAGTTCTTTGACAGGAGATCAACAACATCATCGTCAACCCATTCTTGATCATCATCAACATTCTTCCCATCCAACTCATCTTTTATAACCGTTGAAAGAGTGTTGGTAACAAAGTGGACCAGCTTAACAGTAAAACGGGTCAAGCCACGAAATCACTTATCCAATTTATCCATTCTATCCTGCAGCACACGACGCTCCTCCCCATCATCAACAACTTTCTCAGTCATAGTATGCTCCACATCCAGCGGGTGTGAGGACTGGGAAGCCGAGTTCTCTTTCTCCTCTTTACTATTACCAGGAATGGTGTGGGGCCCTCCAACATACTCCTCCTCCTCATCCCCAGACACCTCATCACCCTTATAATCTTTGCTGTCAGACCACTCCTCCTCTAAGTCCAAATCCACCTGCCTTTTTTTGTTGTTCTTAGCCAATCTCGTAGACCTCCGAATGATGGTCTCTCCACCGGTCACAATCGTTGCCTCAACCACCGTGTCACCCTTAGAATCCTTACTCATAACTTTTTTACCTCTGCTATCCTTCGTCGGAGGCTCCATCAAACCCTTCATATCATCTTTGCATTTCTTCTTTGGGGTGGGTTTGTTAGCAGTTTTGGCCGAGGTCGACTTGAGGTCACAAAGACTAGCCGCAACACTAGTCTGGGCATTCCCCACATTCCCCTTGATATTTTTAGCGGCAGGCTTGGGCTTGTGAGTATTAGTAGCACCCGAATGGGAACTTTGGACTCAGTTGGGGAAATATTTGTAACAACAAGAGGTTTGATTTCCTCCACACAGACAAAAAATATGGGTTTGGGTGGGCATAACGCAAGATGGAAATAATAGAGTCTCATGATGAGACCTTGGTGCAACAGTAGGGGAGGGGTATCATCAGGGTTAAGGCCAACGACTTCAATGCATTTTTCCATAGAGCTTTCTAAATCCTTAAGCAGGAAGAAAGGAAAGCTTAACATAACTTTATGCCTAAGGTGATTTAAAAGAGGGAAATGGTAGAAGAATGTTTTGTATCTACCTTCGAGAGTCACGTACTTCATAAGGGCTAGGAAAAATTGGTCCCATGGCTGTGGAAGGGCCTCTTGCTCGAAACCCAACTAGTTACGAACCGACTTCTCATTCCCCACAAAAAATGCATTCATGTTGTCATTATCCTTGGTCTCGGTATGCTTTAGATACTTCTTACATTAATCTACACCCCCGTCAACTGCACAATCACATCTTCATTCACTTCAAAAGAAATCATGCCTAGAGTCACTCTTCAGTCCTTCCAAGAGTTGGCAAATTACACAGACAAATTAGGGTCGTGACCCACCGGACTCTCCATTAGGGGAGCCAAACCTCCTTCAACACATATATGCCACACCAATGGATTTTTGCGGAATTCACCACAGTTATCGGGATCCGTTCGCACACGATCACCACCCACAATGCCTCTCTGCACAAGAAAAAACTAGAGAACCTGTGAAAGTAAAATGTTAGATAAAATGGTTAGGAGAAGGGTCTCCCACACACAATGGATATTTAGCCGAACATAGCAACGTTGGTTAATCAAGGCAATGTGTAGGACACACATGTGAGGAGGTAAATCTCTTAACGCAATCTTGGCGGTATCATTAATGGGAATCTTCAAGCGATTGCAGCTAGGTAAGCATGACATGATGGGAAAGCAAGGTTTTCCAGCCACGTTGTCCTTACACAAAAAGCTAGGTAGAATGGTCACGGGGCCAAATTTAGTAATAAAAAGGAGCTTGGGTTTTAGAAGCGGAGATAAAATAGCGGAAAGGAAATAGCCAAAAAGGATATTTTCCTCATAATGAGCAGTCAAATCATTATTTAAATCAAAGAACTTAATGAAAATATGATAGTTTAGCGCAATCCCTAGAAGGAGATAACGTGAGGTACGACCTTGCCCAGTCTTAATCACAAAGTACTCGCCATACTTCCTCATAATTCTCTTTTTTTCAAACATGGAATTAACCTTAATTTTCAAATTCTGCCACTTGTAGGCCACCTCAACTTTTACACCCGTCCACCTAGCCCAAAGGACAAGCATGTGGACTCCCCATAAAACCCCAAAAATCTCATGTTTAGTTATCATCATATTAAGTAAGGGCTTTGTTCTTTCAATACTAGGCCTTGAATACTTGGCGGTAAGTTCCCCAAATTGCACCGGCACTTAGAGAAATTTCAAAGAGTGCCAAAGTTGGCTAAGGCATCAACCACTTGCTTGCCTTCCCAATAAATGTGGGTAATATTCCTTAAATTTAACATAGACACAAATAACCTTATATCTAATAGGATATCCTTCGTACTCCACCCAAGTAATCTGCTAAAGTTAACATCATCAATAATGGACTTAGAGTCACCTTCAATGTGAAAGTTCTCTATCCCCAAAGAAACAACAATTTGTAAGCCCTTGAGCAATGCACGGGCTTCCACAATCATAGAAGATTGGAAACCTATTCCTCGAGCATAACCAACCACAAAATTTCCTATGGAATCTTTGATAACACCTCCTATACTAGCTCTACTCGGGTTGCCTTTGGCAGCCCCATCAAAATTGAGTTTAAACCAATCTCTATCCAGAGGTTTCCAATTAGTATTACTCCTAGCTAGGGATCTGGAGTTGTCATAGGAGCTTGCATCCAAGTTTTGATGCCAAGCCTTGGCCATTAAAATTTCTCTCAATTGGTACCTTATTCGAAATTCTCCCTTTGAAGAGAGAGATGTTTTCCTCAATGAGCCAAGAACCTATACCAAATACCTCCACTAGACACCTCTCAGTATTCCTGAAGATCATGTTGTTTATCTCTTTCCATAAGCACCAACATATAATGGGAGGAACCTGGTTCCAAATTTCCCTAGGCAAGGGGTGAATGTACGGTCCAAACCAACTCAATATAAAGGATTTAATATCCTTACACATGGTCCATTGTATGCCCAATCTTTCAATAGCCATACCCCACACATCAACAACAAACGGGCAGTGTAACAACAAGTGGTCAACAAATTCTTCATTGCATTTACATAAGAAACATTTGTTGGGGATTTGGAATCCCCTTTTTCTCAAATTGTCTTGGGTAAGAATCTTGTTGTGACAGGTGGTCCACCAAAAGAAGTTAACTTATCATTTGTCAGTTCCAAACCCTCTTCCAAAGGTCAATGGCAGCACCCTGGTCCGTCTACAAATTGTAAGCCGATTTGACTGACAAATCACCCTACTTATCATGAGTCCAGAAGAATTCATCCCTTAAGGAGGTTGAGGGAAGTCTACTAAGAGAGTAAATCATGCAGAGACTTAGCTAGGCGGCATATTTCAGGTGATAAAGGGAAGCATAGAGCCAAATCATTCCACTTCCTATCCCCAAGAGGCCCAAGAATATAGTCACTGATGTGGACACCAAAGAACCTTTGAGCCAGCCTCTTGAGAATCCTAAATTCAAAATTTTCAAGTGGGGTGTCCAGTAACCAGGGATCTTCCCAGAATCTGATATTATTACCATTACCAATCTTTCATTTCATCCCACTCTTGAGGAGACCCTGTAGGCTGCAAATGCTCCTCCATGCCAAGGAACCCAGAGGATGAACCTCAAATAGGCAGCTAACCAAAGGTTTGTTTTGAAGATATCTAACATTCATAATTTTACACCAATCCTTTGTGTTCCTCAGTTGATCCCAACCAACTTTGGCCATCAAGGCCTTATTAGTGTAGGATACAATCCTGATCCCAAGACCACCACAATGTTTAGGCTGACATAATTTTTCCCATTTTACCAGAGCAAATTTCTTCTTGTCCTTGTTCTCGGACCAGAGGAAATATCTTTGAATTTTCTCAAATTTCTCAGCTATATATTGGGGATCTTGAATATAGAAAGAAAGTAAATTGGGATACCCTGAAGAGCAACAAAAATGAGTTAAATTTTACTAGTATGGATAAGGATGGAGCCTTTCCACCTAGCTAGTTTTCTTTGGATCCCTTCAAAAATCAAATTCCAAAAGTCAGGAGTGACCTCCTTGACAATGAGGGGGAGACCAAGGTAAACTGAAGGAAGAACACCACTCATACAACTCTGCTCATCAGTCACCCTAGCTTGCAAGTTAGGAGTGTTGTTAAAGAAGTAAATCATACTTTTATTGTAGTTAATGCATTGACCAGAGCAAGCAACATAGTTGTTAAGACAATTCTTCCATTTCCTAGCTTCAATCACAAAGGCTTTACCAAATATGAAAGTATCATCCACAAATTGTTGTATCACAATCGGACCTAAAGAAGAGGCAACTTTGATTCCCTTTATAGATCTATTCAACAACATACTAGCAAAGTTCTCGCTCAACACTATTTATATCTTATGTTATTGAAGGTAATATTTTGAGGTAAATAAGTTAATCTACATTGTGTAAGTAATATATTAATTTATATTATACATTTATATTAAAGATTATAATATATATTAATCTAAATAGATAAAATTATAATAATTTATATAATATATATTAATATATATAAAAATATATTAAAGAAGAACCTATAAAATAAAATAGCGTATCATATATATTAATATAAATGTATAATATAAATCAATATATTACCTACACAATGTAGATTAACTTATTTACCTACAAAATATAACCTTCAATAACATAAGATATAAATAAAAATAATATATATAAATTCTACATCAATATAGGTTATATATATATAAATTAATATTATCTATATTAAAATGGGTTGTATATTATATATAATAAGGACCTAAAATAATATAGGTTATCTTATGTGCCAATATATTATAGGTTATAATTTTTTTTATAACCTATATATATAAATTAATATAAAAATATACATGATGAAAAAACTTTATTAATGAAAACAAGAAGGAGGGCACATAATAATTAAACTATACCAGAATGATAATGATTAGATTTGATTATTAGGCCTCCACTGTACAAGATGGATGACTTGATCGATCGATTTTAATATGTTGTCAAAAATCAAATCATTATCAAATCTCATTATACATCTTCCAATGTACATGATGTGTAGCATTATTGGAAGATGTGTACCATTATTTGATATTGGAAGGTTAATAAATTCTTGATTTTGATATAGTTTAATTATTATCATGAAGTTATAGTTTAATTATTATTGGAAGATGTGTAGCATTATCTTTTAGTATTATAAATACATCTTACTGTATGTATATTTTATCAAATATAATTATTGGAAGATGTGTAGCATTATTTGATATTGGAAGGTTAATTAATAAATTCTTGATTTTGATATAGGAAGGTTAATCAATAAATTCTTGATTTTGATATAGTTTAATTATTATCATGAAGGTATACTTTAATTATTATTGGATGATGTGTAGCATTATTGGAAGATGTGTTGCAAAGGTTACAACCTGGAAAGCCCAAGCAGAATGATGTTGACTCTCCCACTACTACACAAGAGGACGTATCCCCAGAGTTTACTACTGATATAAGTTCTTCATGGGAAATTGTGCTATATAATATGGGAAGTGTGCCCATTTCAATAGTAGAACCTATATATGAAAAAATTGGATTAAAAAAATGATAAAACAATAACATGCATTACCTTATCCAAATCCCCAATACCTCAAATAGATGCAAAGATGGATGACTTGATCAATTGATTTTGATATGTTGGTTGCTCGATTCAGCAACATAACAATATGATAAAGGTGATAGATGGAAGATGTGGAAGATGACAGATAGAAATGGATGAAGGATTCAAGAATGATTTTTGACAGAGTAAGGGTACCTGAAGAATACAATCCTAATGGCTTCTGAAAAGCTATATTTATAGAGCTTTGGTGTGGACGGAGATAAAATTTGATCTTGGAGATGAGATTTGATAATGATTTAATTTTTGACAACATATCAAAATCAATCGATCAAGTCATCCATCTTGTACAGTGGAAATAAAAATGAGATTGCCTTGGGTAAACAGAGGAAATTGGATGTGTCCTCCAAGAAAGGTAAAAAATAAAGGTCATGTCATGGAATGTGCATGGGCTAAACAACTCCCACAAGCAGCTTGCTTTGAAGAACTATGTTTTAGAACATAAGATCGATGTGTTACTTTTACAAGAAACCAAGATGAAGAAAGAAAAATTTAAAAATATTCCAAAGTTTGTTCCTCATTGTTATTAACAAGGGCTAAGCATATAAGTAAAAATAGGAAAACATATTTTAGTAACATATGACAATGTTTCTCCCTCTATGCTATGTTATAGGTGTAGTTTTAGTTTATGAACATGTAAAGTTGTAAGAGAATGTTACTAGATCATAGAAAGGGCTTACCAATAGGTGTAACACCTACCCTCAATTCAATGTGAGGATCTCCTTGAATTACCTCCAATAGTCCTAATGCACTTTGAATTGCGTCCAAACTACCATATTTAGCACTTATGCACCTTCAAACAACCACACCTATCTTTGGTTCATCCTCCTACTCTTCTTCCAATCCCATTCAACCCCTTCTACTCATATTTTTTATTTATTGCCCATTATCTACCCAACATCATCTTTTAAAGAAGTCATGGGTCTTGATTTTGCCTTGCATGCCAAACACCTCCCTTGAATTGTGATTTCTATTGTAAAAGAATGGATGCCATAACCTCTTTATGGCATAGAAACCCCCCTCTTTCACACACACCCTTCCTCTACATACCCACACCATTCCCATTTAATTTAGATTTTCTCCCTTGTTGGGTCATTAGTGTAAAATGTCGTGGCCTAGCTAATTTTATTTATTTATTCTTTCTTTAAAATTTAGTTTATTTATAATGTTGTTTCTAATATTAACATTTAGGAATGTGAATAGGTTGTGTTGATTGGAAATATCCTTATTACATGCCTTATTTTATTTTCTTCACCTTAATAATCGATTAAGAAAAAGTGTCCATCACCAAAATAATTATTGACACTCAAATGACAGAGCTTGTGAATCCATTGACCTCTTATTGATGACTCTTATAGTACATTTATGGGGAGGTGAGAAGTTTAATAATCTATAGTTCTAGAGTGAAGTGATCGACTATGTATCAAAGACAACTTGCATTCGATGGGAAAATTCACAATTGGGTGATCTATCCAGGGTATGTCAATCTCCTAGTGATAAGGTAGGGTTAAAAGGCTTAAAAGGACTATTCTTGGAATAAGTTGCTGGGTCCTCTTTTTTTGCACCCTTAGCACCTAGAAAACCACTTCAATTCTCATACACACACATTACCACAAAATATTAGTAGTTGGTTGGTTCAAAACATAACTTACATGCATAAATATATCCTTGTTGTAAATTGAAATGAACCAATTAATTCACAACTTTTAATTATTTGACAATTGTAATAATTAATGATAAAAGTGCTAAATCTAAAGAATCAACCATGAAATTCATACAACATTCAAAATTTCAAGCACGATTGTAGTTTCAAAGTTAGGGTTTTTTCCTTAGTTCAAATTATATTGGGACATTAGGGCTTTAACACAAAAATAAAGCATAAAATTTGAAGGGATGTGACATAAATTTTTAAATATATATAAAATAATTCTAAAAAATCTAAAATCTCTCAAATAAATAATAAAAATTGTTCCTTTTATCTATTTAAATATTTTTACATAAAAAAATTAAATAGATATTTTAAATATTTTTATAAGATTTTTAATTTTTTAATATATATTAAGGCATTTATACTAATTACCAAGGGAGAGGATCCCATAGTTGAGCATCATAACTTCATGCCTTCCAAAATCTTATGTGGTGATTTCAAATCACTCCCAATTTTTTAAAGCTACTTACTTGGCAAGCCCTTGCTTTAAACTAAGGTTTCAAATCTACATCATCAAATATGATGCCATATTGCCATGTCTTTTGTTGAGGTGTCCAAAAAGGCCCCCCAAAAAGGGTAGACTAATAATTATGCATCAAGTCATGTTTTATTGGTGTATTAATGTGGCATTACATGATTTGTTGCTTTTTAGATCTAAGGAATACATTTTATTCAATTATGAGAACTCATGATCAAAACTAACAACTTTAAAGTTAGAAATACTAGTGGTATACTATTAAAAATATATGGCATTTAATCAATAGATGCTATAACAACTATTGGAACATGCTCAACTATTGGGTCCTCTCCCTATCTCAACTCTTTAATTTAAATTCTTAACTATTTATTACTCATTTACATTTAGCAAGTGGATTTTTGTGCTTTATTTCTTTTGTATATATTTTCTAGCATGTCGAAAAATTATATTGAAATTTTTATACATATAAGTTACGATTTCAACATTTTACAAGGAGATTAGAAGGTATGCAATTTTTATACATAAGAGGTAAGAGGATTGAATGTATTTGTGACTCTTGGGTGTCGTATCCTCCACCCACTCAGTTGACACATGGCACTCATGTTAAGTGTATGTTCAACTTAGTGGAAGATATCTTGACTCTGTCATCGATCTTTGAGAGGTTGGTGACCCTTGTCTCACAAGAGCTCGACGAAGAGGACCTTGATGGGCCCTATTCTTTGGCCCTTGTTGCAAGTGATTTGGATAGTACAACCTTTTTTATCCCTCCCCTTCAAGCTTGATATCCCTCCCCCTACAATGATCTAGGTTGGGAGCAAGATGACTTGTTAGTGGAATCGGATTAAGGTGGTACCTTTTCTACATCTATAGATTAGATTTGTGGGATTTCTTGTGTTCCCCTGTACTTATTTGTATGTGTTTTGTGCTCTTTCCTAAGGACCCTTGCTAGCCTTGTAGGAGCTTGGATACATGCGCAAGAATATTTTATAAACTTCTTCTATTTTTCTCATCATTCTTCCATGTGTCGGAAACTTTTCTTTTCACGTCGAGAACAATGCAAAGCGTTGGGGGCATTTAGGCCTTCTTCTATGTTGAACCGATTTTTATTTTTTATTTGTCTTCATGTGCTCTTTCGCATGTTCTGATACATTTTGGGATTGATGACAGTTTATATGTTATTATACTATATCCATCTATTTATATCTATAGATAGTTCTGACCCCAAATTATTAGATCCCCCAGTCTCTTGATTTCTTCGTCTCTGCTTATTTGCTTCATGATGTTGTGGTTTTCGATGTGTTTCCCCTCATGTGTGTGAAAAAATACCATGAATACATCATTCCATGACATCTATCATCTTTCTTTTCTCTCCATAGAATGGCATGTGATCCTCTATGTAGCATACATCATTCTGAGGGGGGCTCTCATTTTTGCTTTAATTTTCAACAAGGAATATTCTTTGAAAAGGATTCCTTGGTAAAATTTATTTTAGAAAGATCCCTTAGTGAAATAATTTGAAAACTTCCTTTCAAAAAGGATAATTCTTTCCAAAGGATTCCTTGACAAAATATCTTTCAAAAGGATTCCTTGATGACATAATCACTTGTGGAAAATTCTCTTTCAAAAGGAGTGTTCTTTCAAAAGGATTCCTTGGTGTCTTGATGTCTTATGAAAAGGATTCCTTGATGAAAGAACCTCTTTGTGAAATTTTTTTTCAAAAGAATTATTTGGTGTCTTACAATTTGTTCCTTATATATGATATTTGACATCTTGTGTCTTGGTGTCTAGATGTCTTATATTTTGACATCTAGTTTAGGGGCATCTTGACTAGACCTGTCTTTTCTACGACTGTCCTACAATGCAGTTTGTAGTAGCCACAGACCTAAATACTTGTCATATGGACTCTAGCCATGCTAGCCATACCTATCAACATCATCTTATATTTGATCAAATTTGTGTCTTATTGTGTCTTATAATTGTGTCTACTATAATTCTCTTTTTTATAACATGCTTGTTTATAACTAACATGTTTGTGGTGAGATTATAGTAGGCTTTGTAGGATTGAAGACCCATTTCCTCTTTGCATTCTGGTGGATCTCCCCTTTCATGTCAAGTTATACTGGATCGAAGGATTGCTTCCTCTACTTTTCGATATATCCTCTTCAATCTCTTTCTACTTTAGCTCACATATGCACTGGCACATATGTTCGCTAAAGTGGGGGTAAAATGTTGAGGCATAAAATTGCACTGTATTGCAATTTACCACAATATACCTCCACTTTAGCCTTATAAGGATCACAATGCAAAAATTTGACACCTTTACCCTTCATTTTTGTGTTAGATTTTCATTTTCCATCAATGAGGGATTTTTTATCGTGGATTCCTACACATCGCGCAAACATTTGTGTGACACACTAGCATATTGATAATATTCCTAGGTCAGTGGATGTTGGGATGCTATGATTCTCTGTCAACTTGCAAATGTAATGCCTCCTGTGGACCTTGACCACCCAAAAATTTCTCTTTGCCTCCAAAATTTTGAACCCACTTGGATTCACTTCAATTCATTCGATTCACTTCACTTCATTCTATCTCTTTCTATTCCATTCCATTCACTCAATCTCACTCACTTCTTTCCCATTCACTCTACATCTCTTATTCTACACCATTGTTCTGGTTTCTTCTTACTTCTACACCATTGTTTCTCACAAAGTTTCAAGCTCTACGTTATTAGAACTATCATCTCATCCTCTCAAGGTTCTCTTCCTTCCTCTCTCAGTTTCTCCAAGCACACATAAGAGAGGGTAACATTTAATTTATTGCATTGTATTTCTTATAGTTGAGCATCTAGATTGTCTTTGCTTTCTATAAGTTATACCTATTTATTTTCTTTATCATTTTTTGAGCTCTATCATTGCATATTAGTTTTCCATGGAGATGGAAACACCACAAGCAGGGGTTTGACTGAGGCAAACTCCAAAACACAACCCCAATATTTTTTGTGTTTCTGTGTGTAGGTACTTTGTTCGTGTGGAGCTTACGGGAGAACTGGATTGTCCGTAAGTTAAATTTCTACTACCCTTTCTCATCATTTTGTTATAATCCATTTATCTCTTAAGTTATAGTGTTATTCCTATTGTAATTAGTTAATTTTACACATTATGTTATCTTTGTTCAAACTATCAGATTAAGGTTTCTAGGTCATTAGCACGCCCTACAAGTTTCTAGTTGCAAACTCTATTTTTGGTCCCTATGAGACAATAGTGCACCGCAGTATCATTTGAATCCTGCGATGTCATCTAGATCCTGTTCATCTTGGGACTTGGGAGTAGCAAATCCCCTCCTCTACAACATGGTTTATGTAACACCACTTAATTGTTTTGTGTGAGCTTATATCTATGGGTAGTTTTCTAAGGTTGGCTAATTGGTCATTTTGTCTAAGGGTTTGAGAGAATCTCGTTGGAACTTGTGAGGTTTCAAGCATTGCATGGGATGTGTGGTTACATGCTTGTTCATATGGAGTGCTTGTAGAGGTTTTGATGTTTCGAAGGTGATTCATGGAGGACTTTGAAGATGTATTGTAATCTTTATTGTTGAAAAATACATGAGTCATGGATGTTTTTGGAGGCTAGGTTTTCCCAGGGTATATCTTGTGTCGTCTTTGATGGTATGTCATCTATTATTTTGCATATGGATTCTAAATACTTGTTTGCATGGATTTATCTATTTAGGTTATGTGGAAATTATCTTGGGTGGATGCATATTTATTTTCAGGCAGCTACCTTTTCCCATGATGTTTGGGGTGGATTTTGTGGTGGTGATGGGTTTACACTTCTTGTAGTTGTGTTGGCTTGATTTTTATTCTTCCCAAATATCAGATGTAGTGAGATCTACATCTTTGATAATGTGGACAGGTATTTAGTACCTTGTTGAGCTAGCATTTAAAGGTAATGATCAGGGTTATAATTGAATAAATATTCCAATATTTTCATTTCTTTAGGGTGTTGCTCAAATTATTGTAGGTCCTCTAATGTTGGGTCTCAATTTTGTATCTTCATCCTCCACATAAGGTATTGGATTATTTATATGGAATATGCATGGGTTTGAAGGTGTTCCTTTCTCATATTGACCCATACTTATTGAAATGTTTGACTCATCTTGAAAGGATTCTATGTTCTTCTTATATTGATATCTTGGGATTGGCATATGTGATTTAAAATCAGATAAAATTACATTTGATTTCAATAATTTTATTCTTGTTGCTTAAAACCAAAATAGGCCAAAGTTAAGTTAGATATCCAAATGATGATAATGATATTGATTGTTAATGGTAGATTCCTACTTGAACTAGACATGTGAGTCCAAGCAAGATGATCAAGATTGATAGACTCTTACTTGAACTAGACTTGTGAGCCAAGCAAACTTAATAAAGAGAAGAGGTTTCCAACTCAAGAGTAGTTTTTGAAGCTCTCAAGCTAGTATATACACACATAACATAAGATAAATATTAAAGATAGGAGATCCAATTTGAACTTTGAAATTTTTTGATAATGATATAACAAGATACATAAAGTTATCCACTCCTCAAATATTATCAAGGACAATGAAATAATGCCAAAAAAAATCTATATTAGCTCTATTTATTTGATAGTTTAATATTTATGATAGTTCGATATTTTACCTTTGATTTTTTATTTGTTTTGGAATGTTTTAATTTTTAATTATTTTTGAGTTTTTGCAATTTTTTCAAAGATTAGAAACACACACATATCTAATGAAAATAAAAATTCCTACGGCTCAATTTTGAATGGATATCCCCCCTTCGGTTTTAAGTGAATGTGGTGATCTAAATAATCAAACACACAAGACACATTAACAAGCCTACTCAAGTGGGTATGGTCAATAAGTTTTGACTAGACTTTACAAGCTCAACTAGGGGTATCCTCTATATACCTCAAGGTTATGTGAGGCCTAATCCATAGATGAAAAGGAATAATACCAAATAGTCGAGAGGAGAGGGTAATCCACTCTTCACCTTCACTTCTCTAAGGTATAAATTTTTTATAGGCTTAGCCTAGGTTGAAAAGATTCCACTTCCAAGAGGTGTGTATTTTGATTCATCCCCTACTCTTTATACTTCATTGGAACATGGGAATTGAGGTTGTCCCCTAGAGTGATCACTTCTCTAGGCACACCCCCTAAAAAGGAAAACAAGATTACTTATTTTTGATCCTCAAGATCACCCTAAGGCGCGAAAAGAGAGCATAGGTTAGTAGATCTTGGAGATTAAAAGAAAATGTTTTATTTTAGATCCCAAATCCAATTGTGGAAGATTAAATTTAATCCCACTTTCCAATGTGATACGACATTCCAAGAAAGATTGTCTAAAACAATGATACCAAAAATGATAAAGAAACAATGATTACTTTGAAATTTTAAGATAAAAATGGTGATTAGAATGCGGGTACCCAAAGTCCAATGCTAAATTTGAGAAGATAATTTGATTCGATGTGAAGAACTTCAAAATAGCTTTTGCAAACCTTCGAATTTTCAATATCTGCACACAAAGACCAACAAAAAAGACTAGAAAAGAAAAACAAGATCACTTAATTTTTATCCTCAAAATCACTATAAGGTGTAAAAGAACATACATAAGTAGATTCTGGGGATTAAAATAAAATGGTTCATTTTAGATTTGAAATCAAAATGTGAATGGTAAATTTTAAGCCCCAATTTCAAATGTGTGAAAACATGTCAAACAAGATAGTCTAAGAAAAACAATGATAGCACCAATGAATTCCTTATTATTTCAGAAATGATAATATAACTCTTGCAAAGATCATAAAATAATATTATAATGCAACAAATAGATGTTTAGAAAAAGATATGTTCATCACAAGGTTGCAATTTTTTTTTCACTTAGTCAAAATACATTCAATTATTTTGTAATATTTTTTGTCCCAAAATTAAAAATGCAAAAAAAAACCCTACATTAAAATATCTGAAAAATTCCTTAATTTGTGCCATAGAAAGCATATTTATGGTGAAACCCTAGTTGACAAAGATCTATTTTTTTGTCATTTTGTTGACCTCAAAAATTAAAACCCAAAGAACAAACCCCTGTTGAATATTTGAGGGATTTCTAGAATTATCTTTTTTTTTTTCTAAAAAATCAATGAAATGCAACTTAAAAACTAGATTTATGAAAATTCCTAAAATGAAAATAAATCACCAAATATTGATGATCTAAGTCTAATTTTTTTACTATAGCCTCTCGAGATAATTCCTAACCTTTGATTAAAAAAATTGTAGAAAAATTCCAAGCCGTTTGAAGGATATGATAAATTCTTTAAAAACTAGGTTTTTTCTTTATCTGATAATTTTATCACTATTTTGATCTCAAAAATTAAAATACAAAGAACAAACCCCTATTTTATTTAAAATATCTTTTAAAAAATATAAACGTTTTTTAAAATATTAATTGATTTGTGACCTAAAAGTAAGATTTATGAAAAACCTTAAAATGACAATAACACCAAATATTGATGATCTAAACCTTTTTTCATTGGAACATCTTGAGATACACCCAAAAATTTCCATAACAAAATTGTAAGAAAATTTGTAGTCATTTGAAAGATATGATGGAATCTTTGAAACACTAAGGTTTTGCCTTCAATCTACTCCATTTTTTTGCATAAAAGATTTAAAAACAAGCACGATTGGGTTAGCAAAACTTTCAAAAATAAAGATCAAATAGGGATGTGGGTCCCATCACGCACGAAAATGTGGATGATGAAAATGTGAATTACAAATAGTAACAATACAATGAGTACAAATTCACCGTTCAAAAATCACTCAATGAAGCTCAAGATCTTGGCTTAGAAATGAATAACAAACAGTCATCATACCAAAGACCTTGATTTTCTCTATTGTGGGTTGCTCTTCAAAGTAACAATAACCATGAAAGAACAATAAATGTATGATAATGATAATGATAAATTCTTAAAGATAAATGATACCTATACTTGATAATGATAATGTTAACTTGATTTCTTGATAATACTCTTGATAATAATCTTGATCTAGTTTCTAGGAGATATGAATGAATGAAGGTTTTGTATTTATTTGATTCACTCGATATTTGATCAATAGTGGAGATTAATTAAAAGATCAATGGATGGGAAAATTCAAGATAGGGTAAAAACATATACTTTGAATTTGATGAAAGAGGGAAAGTTAGAATAATTAAATAAATAAATTTATTTAATTTAAAATGATACTTGGAAAAAAAAAAATAATAATAATAATTAAAAGATGAGTGTTACCTAATTAATTTTTTTTTTTAGAGGATCAAAGATAAATTAAATTAAATTAATGTTGGAGGGAAAACAATAAATTAATTAAATAATTAAAGATAGAAGAAATGACAAGATGAAAATGTATTAGTCATTTTTAGGTGTGTACTACCCTCTCTTCAAAAAATGGTAAAAAGGTTTAAATAGCTTATTTGGAGGAATTGATTTGCTTGGTATTGTAATTGGAAAGGAAGGCATTATTGATGTGATTGTATTGCATGTGGATTGTTTCTCCAAATTTGTTTGAATTGCATGAAATTGGCATTGTTTGAGCTTCAAGAAGTGAATGTATTTCTCTTGCATTGCTTAGTTTTGGAAGTATTCAATTCATGCTTTTCCATGCCCACTCTATTGGTTGCATATGGTTATATATGTAGATTGAAATTATTGAAATTATATTATCTTTAATTTATTATTTTTAAATTTTAAAAAGTAGATTCTTTAGTCATGATTATGGTTAAAAAATTATAAATTTCTAAAATGTCAATTTATTTGAAAAGAATGTTGTTATTCATATTTGGATCAAAAGGTATTATTTGATTTTAATTTTGTTTGTTAATTTAGAAGTTACAAAATTCAAGATTCATCAATGGTGAAATTGGAATTTGTATGGTTTTATATTGAAAAATTATTTAGAATATTTCAAATTGTTAATGCATATGCATGAATTAAAATGGGAGAAAATATGAATCCTTAAAAAAATCTATTTAAAATCATTTTATATTGTTCAAAATTGATATTATATTTTTGTTGCATTGATTTGTGTTCCATGTTTAAATAGTGATTTGGCATGATGATCGTAGGATTTGTGGTATAGAGTGTAGGAAAGGAGTGGCTCACAACATTACCTTGGATCTAAAAGTGATTCCAAGGCTACAAAATCTGTAGAGTTATTAATTAAATGATAATTAAAACTCATGGGGTAAATAAAATGAACCAACATGTTAATTCCATGACACACCTAGAAGCACTTGTAAAGGCTTAGTGTGAGCACACAGGATGTGATGCAATACAATAGTTCTTGGGAATCATGGTAAAACTAGGATGCAACTATGATGGAAATCTTTGTCCTAACTCTATGATTTTTTCCCTTCTATCCATTGAAATTGACATTTGATGTGAGACTTAACTCTCACCATGTGAGTGTTTGATTTGGTTGATATCTTGGTTGTGTGTGTTCATACCTAAGGTGTATGCTTAATTTTTGGCATGTGTATTCTATGTGATGGGTTTTATCTCTTATGCCTACATGTTGGTTATGTTTCCCCCTTAGACATGTTTATGTTATGTTGGTTGATCATAATTATTGGTGTGTTATACTATGATGATTTATCATAAGTTTTTGGAATGTGTATATGATGATGGTTAGTCATACTTGTTTTCATGTCTATAGTTGATTTAGAATGGTTGGAATGTGTGTGTAATACTCCCTTTATTTTGTGTGTGTGTTTTCTTATGCCCAAGTGACTATCTCCTAGTATGGGGGGTGGACCTGTACTTACCATATGGTTGGGTGGTGTGGAACAATCATTGGGACTAGCAGATCCATTAGAGTGGCTCAAGATTACATGTAGGTTGGAAAGGGTTTCATTTCCTTATATTTTTATTTCATGTACAAGAATATAGAAAAATAATAATTCAATACATTTGAGACCTCATGTGTAATTGTATTATTTATATTGGAACTTCTAATTGGATGGATTGTAATACACCCACATAAGTGGTGACAAAGCTATTATTGTTGTTATAACATCTTGATGTTGGTGTCAAATCTACATGCCATTTCATATGTGTTTCATCATTTTGGATATGTTGGTAATATGGACTTAGAGCATCTTTGATTTGGGCATAAAATGGTGTAATGTTTTACAAATATTCAATTATGATCTTATTGAAATGTTAGATTATTTTTATATCCTCAAGGGTTTTTGTATGTGAACTCATTATAGGGGGTTGTTTTCATTTCATTTTGGTTCTCTTTGTGAAGGGAGAGTGAGTGGGGTGTGTTGGTAAAATTCCCCTTCACCCTCATGTCCTTGGACTCATTTTAGAGTGTTTTATAGATCTATCGACCTTTGGGAAGCATATCTTCTAGTTTTTCACATTTTGAAGATTGGGTGTGAATTTCTATCTTGGTCTTCCAATTGTTTGTGGGTGTTTTGAGGTTTTTATATTTGAATCATGTTTTTGTGATTTTGGGGCATAGTCCCTAAGTGTGATCCCCATAAACAATCATTTATTTAGTCTCTAGTTAGAACTATTGTGCTAGAAAAGGACTATAGCACAAAAATATGACTCTAATGCAAAATGAGGAGTTTAGCTCTAGAAATGAACTCCAACAATTAAAGTGGGCACCTAAGTAGTTAGATTCTAGTTTCTTTCCTAGGTTTTAGTGTCTTTTCTAGAAACTAGTGTCCTCTCTGGGTATTGTAGTCCTCTAATGTACTATAGTATTTTAGATCCTTGGATAGTGGGTATTTCTAGTCATTTACTAGGGAAACATTGTATACAAAAGTTGTTCTTTGGTATTTTGATTATTTGTATGTCATAAAATTATCAACAAGTGTCACAATATTGAATTTATTCCATCCTTGGAATCAAGAAGCTTGCCCTTACATGAAATGGCTATTTGTCATTCTTGTTGGTGGGGGGCTTGTACCTCCTAGTTGATTAACCTCTTGTGAAGGTTTATCAATTTCATTTGGGTATCATTTGAATGATTTGGATTGGGTTGGAGATAGGTTTCACCCTCATCCTACTCCGCGTGAAAAAATGGCGGTTGTTCTAACTAGTTGAGGAATTGTATCTCCTAGTTGTTCCACCTCTTTCATAGGTTTCATTTGGTGTTGTGGGTGTCATTGGAGGTTTTTAGAGAGTGTATTTGAGGTATATAATTCCCTCATCCTACCCTTGTGTTGTATTTTGATAGAGCATGATCATGGGTTAAATTTTGATCATCATTGAAGCTCCGTGCTCTTGTAGGATCATTGTGGTGACTTCATCACATGATTTCTAAGTTTTTCACTAGTGCCACCTTTCTTCGAGCAATGGCCATGTATTTTATTTTTATGTCTTGTGTTTTTTGTGCTTGAAATGTCTCTTGTGTGCATGTTAGTTTTTAATGCTAAATTTCAATACCATATCTTAATTTATAGTCATTCTTATATTCTTTCAAAAAAATGTTTTCTTGGCTTATATTCTAGGTGTGTGTCTTGGGGAATTACAATTACACACAATGTCTATCATGTATTAAAGTGTTGTTACACATAAAATTTCCATTACAATCATACCAAAAAATATGACATGGGGAAGACCGAAGCTAAGAATAACCTACACACTTCATCACTTGAAATTTCTCTAAAGTTCCATAAATGACCAAGGATGCATTCAAAATATATATATCTATGAAAAAATAGCTCTCTTTGTGACTTTCATAATACATTGCTCTACAAGTGATTGTACTAGAAAGATTTGAAACCCTAGAATCCCTTGGGAACTTGCAAATATATAAAATGGATAAATGACCAACCCTTACTCAAGAAAATGAATTGATATATATGTATAAGAGTGAATTTGCACCCCTCTTGCAAGTTCCCCTTTTACACCCTTCACCTTAGAAAAATAAAACCCAAAAATGTAATTCCATGTCCTTCATCTGTACTCCATCCACTTGGCACCTGTTTATAGTGTCGGTGGGGGAATTTCTGTTGAGGATGCTTGTGCAGTGTGTGGACGTTTGTGCAACATGCTGTCATCCTGACAAGATTTCTGCCTCTGGAATCTGTAGAAGCGTTACATTTTCCATTGGGGTCGAAGTGTAACGTATCGGTGCCTCCTAACCGACCTTTGAATGGATTTTTCCCTCCTAAATCATCTTCAAATACCTATCTTTCACATTCATCTCATATTCTTCACTCTTAACACATTCTTGAATAACTTCTTCATAATTCTCGGACTCTCTCACACTTCTTGGCTACTTGTTGCACTATCAACTTTAAGATTCCAACATCACAACATTTTTCACATCTACCATAGAATCTTCAACTTGGTGTCTTGCGAGACTTCCTTCAGCATCGTTGCGGCCACGTTGAGTTTGCCACGATTTTATAATTGCATTCCTCTCTCATTGGACTTGAGTGCCTCTGGTTGGGGGTGGTATTGTTCACTTACTATTGCATTGTTGTTGGATTTGAATAGCATAGTGTTTCTTATAGTGTTTGATATTCTCTCTTTCAAGTACTTTCTTTATCGCATTTCTATTTCTCTATCTATCTGGTTGTCCATGAAGGTGGAAACACCAAAATGGGGGTTTGAATGTAGAAAACCTTGAAACAGCCCCGACATTTTTCCCCACTTTGTTGTGTGTAGGTAATTTTTCATGTGGATCTTGTGAGAGAATTGGGCCTTTCATGAGTTGAATCCTTACCTTTCTTGTTATTATCATTTCTCATAGTATATTTTTTAGTATTTCAGTTATTCTGTCATTTCTTGCTTTCATCATCACTTTAAAATTTAATAGCTAAGTTGTTAACTTAGGTTTTTTAGTATCTTTGGCCGTCCTTTTCCACTATTTTTTCGTACGGACAATAGCACACCGCGTCATCGTCCCTGTTACATGTTGTTGTCTTCTGGCAGAGAGCTGATAGAGTTGTGATTTGGGTTCTAGAATCCTACTTGATTAGTCCAAACATAACCTTCAGGTTAGAAAATTGACAGAAGCATTGAGAGTGATCCTCATTCTCTACCCTTAGCATCAAACACTTGTCCAAATTGAGGTAGATTAGGGTAGCCTTTAGCTCTCAGTTCTCTTTGACCTGGAGCCACTGAGTGGTCGATCCAGCTCCTCTACATTTTTGTGAATCCGATGTGAACAACATCTATTTGTTTCTTTGTGTTGAGACTCTCTCACACTCGGTGACCATTATAGACTTCGATGTTGTGGGGTTTTATGAGCATCACAACTGTAATGCCCCGCCAAGTAACCCTAAAGGAAGTTGTAATTAACGTCTTAAGCGAACTAATTTTTTTTTTATAAAGTGCATTTAACATACACATTCACTTACTAATTAACAACAACCTCTAAGGCTACAAGGTTAGGATTACTTAAACCCACACATACATATTACATATAACCATAGCATTATGACCTTTATGAAATAAACATCATACATCATAAGAATACCACATAACCTAATAAGATAATCAACCAAGATACAATCTCATAAACATTATCTTAATCTAATAGTTACATCACTCATTCCCAGAATGAGGCAATAGTACATAAGGTTACAATTACAGAATTCCACCTCATAAACATAAGAGGGATAAAATAACTTATACAAGTTAAAATATTACAATGCAAGGAATTACAACAAGAACCGTGAGCTGTCCATCTGGATGTCTCGCCACCAAGTACTGCAGATAGATGGGGACCCAACGGTTTTGGTGCATGTTCCACCCAACCAAGTGGTACCCGAAGGCCCACCCCCCATGCTAGGAGATAGTAACTAAGTAACATGAACAAAGATTCTACTACCTCTAACCAAAGGCAAACTCATATTGATATAACCAAACAAATGAACTAACAAGTACAAATCAAGCACAACTCCAACATCACTGACATAGGTCACATTGCTTCTAGACATAAAATAGATCAAGTATGTTCAAAGAACCATACACATAAAACAATTAACAACAATTGTCCTAGATAGAGTGTCATCGCATAGTAGTCATGAGATCTCCTCTGGGCATCCTTCATAGGCTCCGGTAATCCTGGTGGCCTCAACCGAATCCCGACACTCATACTCACTCATGCGGCATCAAATACCTCTCGTACTGACAAGATAAATGACTATGCCATTCTAGGCCTTCTCACTCATCCCAAGTCTATACGAGCCCTTGTGTCTATGAGTGAGGATTAAATTATCTTGATTAGTGTGAACTGCATCCTAATCATCTAAGTACATTAATTTAATTATCACTTGATTAACTCACTTCTGAAGGTTACCCGGTTTACCACTTTGGGCTCCGGCCCCTAACAAAAGCCACTCTTCTATTCGACAACACACACCCAAACAATCCACCAAGGGAAACACAAGTGCATATCAACTAGGCATCATAATCCACTCCAAAACAATGAGGAAACAAAAGATAGAACTCACTCCAAACATCTTGGAGGCAACAATCACATAGTCCACTCCTTTCACAGGAGGTACAAAAGATCCCCGTTCATGAAAACCGGGTAAACTGAAAAGACGCCTCACACTACCCAAGGGAAAACAACTAGATGACATAAAGGTTCAACAACCCTCATCCTCTAAGTTCTTCTGGAAGACTTATAATTTAGGACTAACACTAAATCCCAAAACCAACAATGCAACTTGACGACATAGCAACAAAAGCATTCAAGTCATTAATTTGGATTTCCTAAATCCATACTCATTCAATAGGTAGTGCTGACAAAGTCAAAGACACGATAACTAGATCATCTAAAATAATCATAACCCCTATTTCCCCTTTCATTATTGGAAATCTAAAACAATTAAACTTACTTCCCTTTACTGAATACAGAGAATTAAATCCTTTAAGATAATCATGAGGAAGATACTACTTTTGGATATACTAAATCCATATCTCTTCCATAATCCAATCACAATGATTCAATTAATCTAAATAGAAATTAATAAATAACATAATTGATTGCCTCATCAATAAAATGATTTCTTAATTTATTTTTAAATCGACACAAATCCATGCAAGTAAACTCTTTCCATTTCCTAACCAAATCTTACATTTCATTCAGTTTCTTATTTAGAACATGCAATCACTTTAATATAATAAAATATTGTTTCTCTACCCATTTACCCATATACACTAATCAATCCATTTTAAATCTCTATTCAATTTCCTATTTAGAACATGTGATCTCTTTAATATAATAAAATATCGTTTCTCTATCCACTTACCCATATACACTAATCAATCCATTTTAAATCTCTATTCAATTTCCTATTTAGAACATGCGATCTCTTTAATATAATAAAATATCGTTTCTCTATCCACTTACCCATATACACTAATCAATCCATTTTAAATCTCTATTCAATAATATATTGCATACATCTTATTAAAACAAAATACGATAATGAATTTACCTTTAACATATTTTTATATGCTCCATATTATATATACACCAAACATATATATTAATAAACTCAATTATATAGATTCTTTAATATTCCAATCACAACGATTAATTTGCTCTATGGAAATAAAACATAATAACTATTGCCCTTTCAAAATTAATTGAAAAAAAAACTAAATAAGTGCCTTTATAATAAAGGATAGACTAGTTCAAATAATTTAAGTCGAATCCATTGTTTTCCTTTAAAATTAACATAAATAAACTACAATAATTCTTTTCAATTTCCTAACCCAAACTTTATATTTCTTCTAATTTTCCAACAACACCCTATGTTAATCTCATCTAAAAGTTTCCCTTTCCAAACTCTTATTACATACATCCATTTATTCAAACCATAAAATATACATTCTCAACAAATAAATTGTTCAAATAGAAAATGATTAAATTAAAATAATTAATTGTATCTTCATAATAATCAATTCCTGAATTTACTTTTAAAACAACACGATCCCATGCACTACCAAGAGAATTCACAACAGGTTGACATCACAACGACAACCCTCACAAACAACAGACCATCTGGAAGACTTATAAACTAACAGGTATTCAACCCATTCTCAAAGCATAAACATGAAAGACATAATCATTGAAGGCAATAGAAGAAACTACATTTGGATACTCTAAATCCATTTCTCATTTCATTACGTAATTCATTATATCGATAAAACTGAATTAAGAATTCATCTTTTCAGATAGGAGAGAAATTACACTAATATTTTATTCTCTAATTGTTCTTATCAAAATAAGTATTTTCAACTATAACTCAAAACATTTCGCTTTAAATTAAATAACCAATTGCCCTTGCAAATTAAATCATTATAAAATTAATCAAATTAACATTTGGTCTCTTCCATAACTTATTGTGTTAAAATAAAATCAATATTTGGACTATAATCCAATATCATATATATATTTTTCCAATTAAATCAAATTAATAATTGGACCTTTTACACATGAATTTAAATTCCACAATTAAATTTTAAATTATGCATTCTTTAAATCAAATATTTAACTCCTTCAATTAAACTTTAACATGCCATTTTAAAATAAACAATAATTTCCCCATATGTTTATAATTTTAATTCCACTAATTTAATATACAAATTTTATTTAAAATAATATAAATAAATATAATACTTTAATATTATAATAACAATACATAAAATATTAATATTTATAAATATCAATTTATTATTATTTTATTATCAGAGCAGCCATGAGAAAATAACTTAACAGGAGTCTCGTGTTTCAAGCATAACTCAAAAACTATGATCTGGGTATTTACGATTTTTTGACAAGAATAAGAAAATTTCAAGGTGCAGAAACTCTTTAAATTTCCTGACAACTCAGTTTGTGTAAGTGGAGTTATACGCGACACAACCAGACCATTTTACCATGAAAAATATAACTACCCTGCGGATTTTAAAATCCCGATTTTTAATAATAAACAGAGGGTTTCATTTTCTAAAAACATTCTAAAAACATTTCTCAATCTCTATGTTTGAATCCAAAAACAAAATAATCGATTTCCTTAAACAAATTAAATTCAACTGAGGTTTTCACAATTTTCACTCAAAAATTTTCACAAAACAAAAGCTGCAAATTTATTTGATTCTTTTCTTCTAATAATAAATTTATTTTCTAAAACAGATTTAACAAACAAATCTTTAATCACTACTATTTTAAAAACAATCAAGAACAATAAAAAACACAGAAGAAAACCTGGTTCAAGAAACTACAGGAAGAGATGAATTTTTGCTACAAGCCTCCTCCAAAGATTTCCTGAATTTTCTTCAATCATCCAATGAATCCAATCCAAAACCCAACAAATGCAAACAATCTTTCCTCCAATCAATTCTACAATCAAACTTTCTTCAAACCCTTCCTTTGTGCAAATTTTTCCAAAATTTCTTCCCTGCTGTAAAAATGAATTTTTTCTAAAACTTTTTTGCCCTAAAATTAAAACATGCATTCCTTATAAATCAAAAATACCTAATTCAACCCTAATTCACATTACATGCAAATTAGATATTAATTTCAATTTCCATTTCAATTTTCAAAAACCCACTTTGAGTGCAATTTCAAATAATAAATTAATTTCCAAAGTTGCAACTAATTTTCCAAATAAACATTTAATTACAATTTCTAATTTAATTCTCACACGTTGAAATTAAATTCCAAAATTAATTTTAAATCTTTTATTTCCTTTCATTCTCTTACATCACGTTTAATTAATTAATTAAATTATTTAATAACTAAATTCAACCCCCTTGGATTAAATTTAATTAATTAAATAAATTAAATATAATTAATTAATTTAAATATAAACTTTTATCCACATTGCATGATTTAAATTAAATAACCATCAACATGATTTAAATGCAATTATTCTAAATATCTATTTCCAAACCAAGAATCCTTCAGAATTAAATAACATTAAAGCAAGACAGATAATGACTCGACACACACAACTGACGACACACTAAGGCTAGGGTGTAAACTTGACACATGTTACCTAGCTACTATCTCCCGTTCAACTTAACCGTTGGATCGACATGCTTGAACCTATGAAACCAAGTGGAGTCGATGTCATGTACCTGCAATCTTGCAACCAAGTAAACAACATCATACAATATATCCAACATATAATACACACCGTGAAGAAGAAATTGCGGATTCGCAGGGCGCTCGCAAGCGAGTGATGCGAACCCGTCTTCTTCACCAATACACTCATCGAAACTGACACTTCCAAAATACATCAAATATTCTCATATACACTAACATGTTATATCAACTAACATCTTCATTACACCAATTAAAACATGCACAATAAAGCATCAGATAAATCAAATCACATCACATAATATAGTATATCGCTCAATAGTAACAATCAAAACATCATAACAAAATGTATCTAGTATCAAAGTAACTGCAACCAAACATAGCATATAACAAACCGAACAAGAAGCAAAACGGAGGGGTATTACAACAACCTAGATTATGACCTCCAGGTACGTTGTTATAAGAAGTCTGTGACACTTACAAATGGATATGACAAAGGTCACTACTGGCTTTACCACAGGATTTACCACATGCTTTATTACCGGTCATCTTTCTGAAGAGAAGATTTTGGTAGCCGAGATGGGTTTCGCTAACGAGACCACTCATGTACACATTCCCATAGAACACCTTTTGGCATTAGATAGAAGACTGTTAGATCTCAGAAATCACTTGGGAAGAGCACTAAATATGGAAAGAGACACTAGGCTTATTAACAAGGTGAGATACATGTTAGGAAAATATTGGACGGGCATACAATTCTTATGCGGCCTCACTGATCTAACTAAAGCATACATCCCTTCGTATAACACTAGATCGAGTACTACCCGAGGTACGGTGCTCGATGCCTATGACTAATAGATAGGTGTATCGATGCCTACAACATTCCTATGCATGGCTGAAACATGCCCTTCAATTGGTGTTTCCTTTGCTCCTCAAACATCCCACATAATCAAGGTGATTCGAATACCCCTTGGCTTTAGCTTCACTCCTCCTAATGCCCTTGGTGGTGGGGGCTCCGGTGGAATGAGTGGTGGTGGCTTTGGTAGCAGTGGTGGTAGTGGTGGAGGCGGTCATAACAGTGGCTTTGGTGTTGGTCATGGTGGTGGCTTCAGTGGTGGCTCTGGCGGGGGCCATGGCAGCAATCACGACAATGGTCATGTTGGAAGCTTCGGTGGGGGCTTGGGAGGCGATTTTAGAGGTGGGTTCGGTGGAAATCCTGGTGGTGGTTCTATTGGTCCTACATCATCTAACAACCCTATTTTGAATGCTTTTCTTCAAAACATGGGCTAGATGCAAATCCAGTTAGCAAGCCTATCTTAGGCTTGTACTCAACCCATCTTCTAGCCTTTCTTCTAACACAACCCCCTATCTGTAGCAATCTTAAACACTCCTTTCCCTCAAGGAATGGAGATCCCTAAGTTTGAGAAATATGGTGGTGTGAGCATAGTCTTTATACACCCTAAATACACCAGATCCAATACAAATTAGACTCTATTCAGGTGTTTAAACTAGACGCCCAAAAAAATGTATGAAAACCATTCAAAGAGGCGGCCATTAGACAAAACAACGAAGAAACGAATAAAAACCTACTTTAATGACCCATATTTCATCACGTTGGAGGATTGGTATCACATACGATGTGGAATGAAATCCTTTCCCAACCCTTTGGATTAAGCAAGCCTTTCCAATCAATTTTATTGATTAAAATCGATGGAAACTGATGAAAATTGATGCAATATGACCAAAATATGGATGCATAAGCTATATTAACATGATGAAGATGAATGCTAAATGCTTGATGGTAATGATGCAATCTATGCTAAATGGAGTTGAAGTTCAAAGATGAAAGCTATTGATGCAAATTAGACTAAAATGATGCAAACTAAGCTAAAATGGAAGCCATTAATGGATGCTTAAGCTACTATGATCAAGATTTAAAATAAAAATGCTAAATATATGCTAAATATAGATGAAAGTGGATATTAGTTTCAACAACATAAGTTTTCTATCAAAAGATGGATCCCTATTCAATAGATGCAAGGTCTATTTATAGAATAGGAAAAAATGAAGCGATGATCAAGATTGAAAGAATCAATCAATGGTTAGGATAGAAGGAAAATAGAGGCATGGATCATGGATTCCCATCAAGGGTTGAAAATGCAATATGATATTTAATCAAGGGCTCACAATCATGCAAAGAAGCACACTTTCAAAACTTGCACAAGAAGTTTGTTGAAAGTTTGTTACAAAGAAGAATATTCCTTTTTTCAAATGAGTGAAGAGGGAAAGAATATTCCATGAGAATATTCCCTTTTTGGGGGAAAATTAACATTTAATTAATTAAAACCAAATTTTAATGTGCAAAGGGGAAGGAATATTCCATGAGAATATTCCCTTTTGGAGGAATGTGCAAAGGAGGGATATTCTCAAGAAATATTCCCTTGCAAGTGGGAGAGTTAGAATTAATTAGTAATTTGATAATTAAAATAAAGGTTCAATTATGCAAATTAGGGGAATTTAGGATATTCATTAAATAATTAACTTATTTAATGAAAAGGGGTGAAAATGACATTTAATTAAATAATTAAGATTATTTAATTTAAATGAGAGGATTTAAGGTGTTAAAATTAGATATTTTGATTTATCCAATTTAACAAGATGAAAGGTTAGAATGAAAGGGGTAGGAATAAACCAAATTAGATTAATCGGATTAATAGATGAAAATGATGTGATTAATTAAATAGCTAGGCTAATTTAATCAATTAAGCGAAAAGAGGATGGGTTTTAGGATGAAACAATATTAGTATATCATATTTGAGTGTGTTATATCATTCAGGATATTTTTAAGTGTCTACAGGTGGTAAAGGGGATCCTCAAACACACGTATCTGCTTTTAACGCAATTTGTATGGATTTATTTCACCACGATGCTCTAGTGGCTAAATTTTTTCCTTGATCTCTCAAGGATACAACACTAGAGTGGTATTGTTCCTTTCCTGACAATTATATATTCTCATTCGAACAACTTGTCAATCAATTTCTCCCACAATTCTAGGCTAACATCGATTTGAAGATGACCTTCTTGGATTCCATCTAATGTAAGAAAGGAGAGCATGAGAAGATCACTGATTTCATTGCACGATACCAAGTGCTCTTTTCAAAAATATCTTACCCGCTACCTGACTCGGATGTATAGAAGGTATTAAAAGGCAACCTGCAACGAGCTTGGTAGGAGAAATTTTCCTTGATGAAATATCCTTCTTTTGCAGATATGTGTGCTGCATTGCGGGAGTATCAACAAATGGTTGTTTAGTTCGGGGAATCCTCCTCATGCTCCCATTCTGAAGGAAGATCTATAGTATCAATTTCAAGGAAAGAAATTTTTGTTGCAAATGTAGTCGCCACGACTAATGACCGGGGCCTCAAATGCAATAAGAAGCTCACTAAGCTATTTGAATCTTGTTCTTCTATTCTACAAAAGTTATCGAAGGTTAAGATTATAACATTAGAAGATCCTCGACCTTTGAGGGAGCCTTATCCTGATTGGTACAATGGAAATGCATTTTGCCAATTCCATCGTGTCCATGGGCATGATATCGAATGTTACATGTGCCTGCATCTAAGATATTGGACCGCATCAATGATGGTACCATCCACCTCAATGGTAAGAAACAAAATGCGAACAAGTTAATGGCTAAGGAAAATAATAAGTTGTAGATTTAAATGGACACGTTTCTATCTCACTCTGCGAACTTAATCATTGATGCATCCAATGCTTCTCCTAAAGCCTCAACATATGTAAATGTGGTCTCGTTCACTCCTAGTCCTCCCCTCAACCTGCGATTGGTTCACCAAATGTGACCTCATAGGTCTTACCCATGAATAACAAGGCCTCTCCCCTATACATTCCTGCTTGCCTCAATGGGAACATTGTGACAAAAGTCCTAGTCAACCTCGCAAGCCACGTGAATGTTATTACAGAGGAGACACTATGGCTAAATTCATTACAAAGGGAGGAATATGGGAAGACAAAAACTACTATACGTACGCATGATGGCCTCTCTCTTGCTTCGTATGGTTTTATCTCTTTCCATCCTAGTAGGACCTAGGGTTGTGGATACTACTTTCGATGTCATTCCAAAGTTTGATCTGTTCAAGGTGAAGTCGGGCATCCCTTGGCTAGCTTCCATGAACGGAATCACTTCCATTATTCACAAATGTCTGAAGTTCTCTCATGAAGGTGTCGTGCATGTTGTACACAACACAAGATATCAACCATTGGTATCCCGTGGGGGTTATTCCTTGGATCATTTTTGGCCTGCTCTGGTTGGTCTGCTGCCCCCATAACGGACCTACTTTATCGAAATTATATTAAGTACAAAACCGAGGGCAAAGGGCATCCAAAAATGACCCACCCTGTAGTGTAGTAGTAGGTTGCCTCTTCCTCTTGAAAGGGGAAGGGAAAGCCTACCACACTCAAGGCTCTTCTTCTTCTATTGTTCCACCTATTGCTTTCTCTCGCCTTGCTATGGAACCATCGACTTACGCTCTTATGTGCCTGCTAGGGAGTCCGATGGTGCCTACTTGGAAAAAACCCAAGTGCCTAACATTTGAACTTCTTGTCTTACCCACGATGCCTTAGCTCGTTTTGTATGGTAAGGGGAAGGGTCCTCATGGAGAGTTCTTTATGTCTCAACCTTTGTGGCCTCCTATTTATCCTGCCTCTAAGGAAATGAATGGGAAGAGGCCCGCCATTGAGGAACTTGAGCACCTCTCCATCTCTTCCTCCTGTTCTCGTCCAAGGGTCCCTCCCTCCATTGAAAATGGCTATGATGGATACTTTGATGGTCGAACATGAGTCTTTTGTCCCTCCTCAAGCTACAGCCTCTAGCTTCTGGAGTCATAGAAATTGCCTTGTGTGAGCGCAAGCGTCAAAGGAAGGCTTTGGCCATTGATCAGGCCACCTTAAAAAAGAGGGAAGGGGGAACCGACAACACTTTCTTCAACAACTTCTTTTGTGTCCTCCTCTTTCGATCTTCCTGCTTCAGTTCCCTCAGCCTCAGTCTTACTTCTGGCTCCCCCTGCGAGCATGAATGATCCTCACCCAAAGAGGGTGCAATTATGAATTGCTCCTTTGGTTGAGCCTCCCCTTTTTATGTCCCTCCCGGACATCCCGTTGTTTTCAAAACCCATGGAAATGTCAAATACCTTAGTGGTGTTCATTGTGGTTTTCTCCTATTCCTCTGCACCCTTTGCTTCATCTATGGGGATCTCACATCCTCCAACGAAGTAGAAGATAGAGGACGAACCTACTAGCAATGTGGGTTGGAAAGAGGGCTTGCCTTCTTTGGAGGGTGGTTCTACATTGGCTTGTGCCATCCTAGTGATGAAGGAAGCCCTAACATCCCAAGAGCTCTTCATTGCTCCCAAGTTTTTCGGTGAGGCTAGCAGTGGATCTCAAGCACCGCCTCCATCGCTCGTTGAGTTGACGCATGGAACTCCTATAAAGTTCATGTTCAACTCTATAGATAATGTCCCGACCCTATCAATGATTTTTATGAAATTGCTGACGTTCACCTCACAAGTACTGAGGGGAGAAGACCTCAAGGGGAATTCTTCCTTGGCTCTTGTTGTAGGAGGTTTAGGGGGCACCCCCCTTGATATTCCTCCCTTGCAAGCTCATCTGCCCTCCCCTTACAGTGATCTAGATTGGGAGAATGACGACCTCTTGGTTGATGAGGACTAGGGGGGACCTCTTCTTTATCTGTAGATTATATTGTGTGTGTGTACATACTGTGTTCCCCCTTGCTTGTTTTGTATGTTCTTGGATGACCCTTGTCACCCTTGTAGGTGCTTGGATACAAGAGTTTTCTTTTGTCATAAGACTTCCTCTATTTGTCACATTATTCTTCTCTTTGTCGTACCTTTAATTTTTGATAATTAGGAATGATGTAAATTGTTGGGGGAATTTAGGCCTCCCTTCCATGTTGATCCATTTTTTTATTTTCATTTTTTCTTCATGTGTCTTCTTCACATGGTTTGATAAGTAGGGGGTTGATGACAGTTCATTTATATATTATTATATCTACTTATCTATATTTATGAGCAGCTCTAGCACCGAAATATGAGACCCCTTGTCTCTTGTTTTTCCTTTCCTTTTATCTCTCTGTCTTCTCTACTTGTCTTGTGATGTTGTGGTGCTCATGTGTTTTCCCTTGCGTGTGTGGAAACATTACCACAATTACATCTCGTCATGTTTTGTGGACCACAAAATCACTTTCCTTCTTGCTTTTCTCTCCTTAGGATGTCGCATGCCTTTGTGTTTGACACACACCATCCTAAGGGGGGGCTATCATATCACTTTTATTTTTTAGAAGATGTATTAAGTGGCTAATGGATCCCTTCTTGAAAATCTCTATTTTTCAAAAATTGCATTCCTCAACAAGGACCCCTAGCAGAATACCTTTTCCTTCATCATGGGTTCATAAAAAAAGAACTTAAGAAACTTTCCTCCGATGAGGAAGCACCTTTTCATGCGGATGAGGTTCTGACCTTCCCCTTGCGAGGGGGCATTCTTCCTTTCAAATTCCTTGATGAAGTGAAAATATTTCAAAAGGATTTCTTGATGTTGGATTGATTTGCAAAAAATATTGTTGCACTTTCAAACAGAGTGTCCCTTGAGTGGACCCCTTTTCTTTTGAAGGGTTCATGAGGGACCCCTTTGAAAGAACTTCCTTCAATTGTTGACTGTTTGCGTGACTGTCTATCTTCGTGTTTGCCTACTTGGCTTCTTTTTGATATCCAACATGTTTTGTCTGTGGATAAACATGTTACTTTGTAGGTGCTCCTGTGAAGCTAATTTTCAATATGACTCTATAGATTCCCTCCTACATCAAGCTTCCTTTAGGACCAAGCAACTAGGGGTGCCTTATTTTCAAGTACAAGGACCTGCAAAGCACTTTCATCTTGCGGAATTTGTTCCTTGTTGGTATGTGGGCCTCTAGTGCACTTTTCTCAACTCTCCTTGGGTCTGAGGACCTATGGAGCCATTTTCCTACCTAACACTTTCGAGCATGCCAAATTGCAGTCTGCTTCCTAAACGGTTCAAGTATACTTTCTTGGAACTCTTTCAACCTACTTTATCGAACACTCATTGGAACTCATGTTCGCTAAAGTGGGGGGAAAATGTATAGGAGTGAATTTTCACCCCCTTGCAAGTTCCCCTTTTACACCCTTCACCTTAAAAAAATCAAACCCTACAATGTAATTCCACGTCCTTCATTCGTACTCCATCCACTTGGCATCGATTTATAGTGTTGGTGGGGGAATTTTTGTTGGGAATGCTTACGCGGTGAGCGAACATCTGTGTGGCATGCTACCATCTTGATATGATTCCTACCTTTGGAATTTGTAGAGGTGTTATGTTTGCCATTGGGGATGAAGTGTAACGTATCTGCGCCTCCTAACTAACCTTTGAACTACTCTTTCCCTCCTAAATCATCTTCAAATGCCTATCTTTCACATTCATCTCATCTTCTTCACACTCTTAACACATTCTTGAATAGCTTCACAATTCTCACACTCTCACACTTCTTGGCTACTTGTTGCACTATCAACTTTACGATTCCAAAATCACAACATTCTTCACATCTACCATAGAAGTTGCAACTTGGTGTCTTGCGAGACTTCCTTTGGTGTCGTTGTGGCCATGTTGACTTTGCCACGGTTGTAGACTTGCATTCCTCTCTCATTGGCCTTGAGTGCCTCTAGTTGAGGTTGGTATTTTTCACTTACTATTGCATTGTTGTTGGATTTGAGTAGCATAGTGTTTCTTGTAGCTTTCAATATTCTCTCTTTCAAGTAATTTTTTTATCGCATTTCTACTTCTCTATCTATTTGGTTGTTTATGGAGGTGGAAACACCAAAATGGGGGTTTGACTATGACAAGCCTCGAAACAGCCCCAAAATTTTTCCCCACTTTGTTGTGTGTAGGTACTTGTTCATGTGGAGCTTGCAGGAGAACTAGACCTTTCATGAGTTGAATCCTTACCTTTCTCATTATTGTCATTTCTCATAGTATCTTTTTTAGTATTTCATTTATTTTGTCATTTCTTGCTTTCATCATCACTTTAAACTTTAATAGCTAAGTTGTTAGTAGGTTTTTAGTATCTTTGGCCATCTTTTTTCAACATTTGTCTATACGGACGACAACACACCTGTGAGATGCCAACGCGTCGTGTTGTCATCCCTATTGTGCACTGATGTCTTCTGGAAGAGAGTTGATAGAGTTGTGGTCTAGGTTCCAGAAACCTACTCAATTAGTCCAAACATAACCTTTAGGTTAGCAGATTGGCACAAGCATTGACAATGCTCTTCATTCTCTACCCTTAGCATCAAACACTTTTCCACCTTGAGGTAGATTAGGGTAGCCTTCAACTCTGAGCTCTTCGTGACCTAGAGCTACTAAGTGGTTGGTCCCCCTCCTCTATATATATATATATATATATATATATATATATATATATATATATATATATATATATAACACTTTATTTGGTCATTGAATCCTTGTAGGATTTGATTGAGAACCAAATTTCATTGATATGGTGTCTAAAACAAGTTAAAATCACTTCAAATATGCCAAATTGGTGGCATGGAGCTATTTGTCTTCATCATCAACCATTTATTTTGAACTTGAAACTACACACTTTGAATAAAATAATTTTTCAAGGAAGGAAAGACCAATTTGATAGATACATGAGGTGGATTGGAAATTAATAGAACTTCTAGGACATGCAGGGGAGCAAAAAAAGTGATCTAGAAGAATTTTTTTTTAGTAGAACAAGATGTGAGAATAGGACATATGAGGTTTTGAGTTAAATTTGGTAGTTAGAACTAAACAAGGGATGCAAATCCTAATGTTCAATGAAACTTTACAAAAGGAATAAATGAGTGGGAAAAGGCCTAAGAAGACCTTTGTGTAAATCTAGTACAAAAGTGGAGCTGGCATTTGAGTGAATTTTGGATGTCTTGGGAAAGTTTGAAAAAAATATTCAAAAGTTATAGGGAAAGATTGTAGAAGTGGATGCAAGAATGAGGAAATCTAAATCCACAACAAAATTTTGTAAAGGAGAAAAGAAATAATTTTGTGAGGGATAAAAGGGGATTCAAACATTTGGATGGGAAGGGAGATTAGGATTAATATCAATATTTTATAAAAGATGAATGGAAGGAAAAGAAGGGAAAAGTGGAAGGATGGGAGGTATAGAGAAATGTCCAAGTCCACAAGATCCCACAAAAGGGTGAAGCAAAGGGAAATGAAGGGATTGAAGGACCAAAAGACAATGCAAAAATTTCAAGCAAGAATAGACATAAGAATTGGATATTGCATGTACAGGAAATGTCTAGTAGTCCACCAAAATTTGGCAACTTCACATAAACATTAGAATGCGACAAAAAACTCTAGAATTAGAATATTCTTAGGATTTACAAAATTTTGACTTGATAGGCACATGGGGGATAGAGGAGAACAACACTTAGTAAAATTTGACAAATAGAGAACCATATAAATATTTCTCATATTGGTTATATGTGATGGGAAAAATGAGGCCTAAATTTACAAAGGAGCTAGGACTCAAGAAAATTTTGATAATTATGAATTGAGTCCCTATAGATGCACTTATATCCTTAAATATAATTAATTCTACTTTCAAAGTGTGTTGGCCATTAGATGAGAAATTTTCATGGAAGATCAAATAGTCCAGATGATTGTTGGTGAATTTTTTCTCCATACAGTTCCTACCAATGGCACAATTATATCATGTTGTAAAATCTAAAACAGTTTGAAGAAGTGAATTTATACCATGTGTCTTCTCAGTACAATAGTATTCTTTCTTCTCTCTTGTTATTGATTTATTTGAGGGACAAGAAGGGGGACCCATAAACATGCCAAGTTGTCACAATGGAATTTTTTTGTCAAACTAATAACCTCTTTTGGATGCACAAGGCTACCACATATCATGTTATTGTGTCAAATATACCTTTTGATTTCATATATGCTAAGTGAGTGGTGGGGGGCACCTTCATTACCTCATGGATCTATGTAGCAATTGTGCAATAGTACAAAGTTGTTAGACTAAAAAATTATATATCATGTTTGATATATTGATCTTAAAGAAGATTGAATAGTGTGGCTTTGTTATATAGAGCCTTGGAGTGGAGGGATCCACTAGTGATAACATGCATTTATGGACCAATGGTGCAATATCATTTCATTGTCATATATTTGGAGATGTGAAATCTTGTTGTGTGGCCTATGGGCAACTTGAACTCTCTTCCCCTTAGCTTGAGGTTGACTACAAAATATTAAAAGGAGGCCCACCATTTTGACACATTGAATTCTTTGGCCAATGATATAAATGATCAAATTGACAACTGCTTGAAAATATTTTTTTCCTTATGGATAAGTTGACGTTATTGTTTTTTACTTTTACTCACGTGAATGGCATGACTCACCTTGCGGATGTGGGTGATCTAGAAAATGATGCACCAATTCTAAGTTGTTAGACTAACAAATTCAAACTAATGTGCATAATGTTCATCTCAAAGAAGATTGAATAATTCCAAAGTTCTACATTCTTTGGCTTCATTATTTTAATAGAAAACCTCTAGAAATCCTATTGTAATTTATGCATCAATAACCTTTTTTTTTGAAAGGGAAGCACTAGTCACTAATGATCAATAAGACCATGTAAGAACAACTAATCCTACCACTTCACAAAATTTAGAAAAAAACTACGTCAAAGAGAAACAAAACATGTAAAGTTCATTGAAGTGATGTTGGGTATATGGAAGCACACAAAAAAATTGTAGGTGAAGGAGAGAAGCGTATGGACTAAAGTAAGCATGGAGTGTAAGAAGATCTACAATATACATGTATGTAAAGATCACTTTGCTATTATGCTTCATGGTTGGGGTGCTTCTTCTCCTCCTACACCACTTATTATATTTTTATTTAACAAGATCTCTCATAACCATTATTATGGTCCATTCTATGTTAGTGGTAACTGTTGGATGTTGTGGTTGTGTTGCTAATATGTGGTTGTCATTAATGTCAACACTATTAGCATTGATGATTCTGAAGGTTGTATATGTTGAGGATATTGAGAAAATTAGAATAAATATATTGCAGGTAGTCTGTGAAGCTGTGTTGATCAGAATGGTGGAAAGTTGTGTATGTTGATAATCGGAAGTCGTGCATTAAAGGGTTTGTTGCTGAGCCTATCTAGTATGTTGTCCGAAAGTTTCAATGGTACACATCAAGATTGGAGAAAGTTATGATTTTTTGAGTTCCTACAGTTATTTTGTTACTATAGTAGGTGTTTCTGGAAGAAGAGAATGCAATTCTGGTAAAATGAGTTGTTGCGTATGCTGATCAGTGATGTTTCTAGATCATGCTCTATCATTTTGGTACATCCACATTGATTGATGTGCTCGTGATTGAAGCTTTTTGTGTTCAAGTTTTATGTTCTTGGCCGACATGATGGTGGTAGTGTGTTGTGGATCCTTATGGATTTTTTATTGTTTGGCATGTTCGAGGATGTTGTTTTAGGTCTTCATTATGTTGTGACCAACTTAGGTTGGTGCGCATTGAGATTTGTTCATGAATTGGGCCGACAGTTTGTAATTTATTCTTTTATTTGTGGCCAACAAAGTTGATGTAAATTCATGTAGCGGATATATAAGAGCAATTGTTTCTTCATTTTGGAGTGTGTGAGGTATGCTTAGTGAATGTATGCAAAGTGTATGTGTGAATAAAGATCAGATCATTCGATTTCATAGCAGAGTGTGAAGAAGATTGAGCGAAGTGCGAAGAAGTGTTTATGTGCCTAACTGAAACCGTCATCAAGCTTTTGTAGAAGCTAATTTATTAGTTCAACCTCATCAGATGAATTTAATCTGATTGTTTTATGTAAGGTAGTGAGCCTTCCCTTTGAGCAGTGAGATCTAGGATGTGTGCCTGAATACATGTGCATTCCTTATTCATTTTTCATTATACTTCTAACAGGGTATAATCTTGTGGACTAACATCCATCATGGTTTTTCCCCTAACAGGGTTTCCACGTATAAAATCTTGGTGTTCATGTGTTTCTGATGTGATGTTGATTCATGCTTTCACTGTTAATTATCAGATTTGAGATTAAAGGTTGATAAAGGTTAAGTAAGTTTAAATTTTGTAACAATTGATTCACCCCCTCTCTCAGTTGTTTATCCTTGTTTTGCCAACAGTAACATATTTAGCAATTACTTTGATGGTATTCTTATTGATCTAGCTTGTTAGAAGTGTAATACATGTGGAAAGAATTTATTATACAACCATTGTATTCATCAAGAAGCTCATGCACATTCAATATTTTCCTTGAAACTGATTAAAGGAATTTTTATTGAGACTTTGGTTTTACATTGGAGGTGGGTCCAAAAGGAGTGCCAAATTAATATCATGTCATTCTTTCTTCAAATAGATTTAGAGTTTCAATTGGTAGACCATAGATAGAGCAATGCAAAGTGGTACAATCTGGTTATAAATTAATGTATTAAATATAGTTGTGAAAAAAAGGTTATTACCATTCCTAGAGATCTATATAAGCTTATTTTAGAGTTGAGTTACTTTACATTTGATACATTTTGAAAACACCAAAGGAGTCTTTATATGAGAGAGATGTTCTTGTTCATTATTTTTATAAATACAAAAAAGGGAAAATAAGCAATATAAGAGGCCACAAGAACCTACAAGAGTACAATAAAAATGTGCAAATCTTCATCTTATAAAGTAATTTAAAAAATACGGATGCAAGTCATATGTTACCTCAAGTGGCACATCCTACACAATCAAAGCATACATGTTATGATATAATTAAACTTACACAAGATACAAAGGATAAATTACCTACATGTGTACCAAATAAAATAATTATGAATGATATAACTACATTTTTCACCTTCAAAGCCCTTAAAATCAAGTACCAAAGAAAGTTTCCAATATTATGTAAGTTCAAAATCTACACATGGAACCTCCTTCAAAAAATTAAGAACAATAAGAAAAGAAGGAAAATAAAAAAGCGGGTCTCTTTCAAGCATGTTTGTCAAGAGAACTACTTTGTAGAATCACAAGAGTTTTCTTCTTGAGGATCTTTAGAAAAGGCAAGTGGATATTTATCATGATCAGGATAAGGATGATTTATTGGAGGAAGATTATTCCCCCATTATTGGTTGCAAATTTTAGCATTCAAGCTTTATTTATATATCTATATTTACATAATCTTTGTTTTTATGTTATGTTGTTTCATATTCCATATTAGAATGTGGATGATGCAAAGACACCTTTAGTAGTGAACAACACACGTGACTAAGAACACGTGTTGGGTGGTTATATATCACTTATTTCTTATGTTGTGTATGTATTTCTTCTATGGATTTGGGATAATGTGAAACATGAAGTCCTTGAGAAAAACTCATCATACTGACCAAAAACCTAGCTTCTTTTAGTTTGTGTTGACTTTGGCCTTTTTGATTGATCCTTACTTGTCGCATTCCTCATTTTATCATGTATTATATTATCTTATGTCATATTTGACCTTGTGCCTTGTTATGTGATCTTTTCATTCTCATTTCACATTCTATATTATATCTTATTTACTTATATAACTTTTGCATGTTACCTTTATCTATGTTTCCCCATTTGAGGGCATCTCCTTCATTATTTCCTATCTTGGATGTTACATATTTTCTATCTTATGATGTTTGCATACTTACATAATCCTTATTCTTACGTATGTGTTGTGTGACTTGAATAACGATAATCATAATTACCTCTCATGCTTACATGCTTATCATGTTATGTCTTATGATCACATATTTATGATTATTACATTTTTATTCTTATCATGATTGCATCTTGCATTTATCTATGCTTACATGCTTCTTATCTAGCACTTGTTGGTATAATCATTTGTTTATGAATCTCATTCAAAATAAAATTTGGAGGCATCTTGTTTCCCCTCCTTATACATGCTTTTGTGATCACATATATCACATGATGCTATCTATGACACTAATTACATGCTTGTTGGGTTTTCAAAGATGATATATTTTTCTCGTCTCCAATTCCTCGCATCCTTTGTATACAACCAATTGAAGGGGGCATATATTATCACTAATGTTTCATTGATTAGCATGACAACTTTATGCTTTGTATTTGTATGACTCCCACCATTTTTGGGATTTACCAATAGGATACAACAACAAAATAAACCAATTTTAAATACAGATACAAAAATCAAAGAACAGAAGGAAATTACACATTTTTTCAACGTGGTTCATCCAATGTGGGCTATGTCCACAAAAAACGGTCCAAATTTATTAATTCTTTAGCAAAAAATATAGAGCACATAAATCTCATACACCTACAACAATATTCATAGATGTGTGCAACTTAAAATGCCTACAATTTGCCTATGCACAACTTTTGTTGCTATGTGTTTTCTTTATCAACTACACTCTTTTCCCAACACGCTGTTGTGTGTAACTCCAACGCCCAAACTATTCAAAACCTCGATCTTCAAACTTCCATCGCGTGTACCTCTTGGCCTTCTAAATCAACAACAAGAAACCACTCATTTCAAGTAGTTAGAAAATTGTTTTAAATCAAAATTACAAACAAATTTCTTTAATAAAATATAATTAATTTTTGCACCCCCATTAATTATTTTGAGGGAAAACCAAGGCTGCCAAAGTCACTAAAATTTAACATCAAATTATGATCAAGCTCCACAAACTAACAAACCATGTCTTGCAAATATGTCTCCTATCATGCCTAATGGATATCACTTTCTTTATTTGGTTCCCACCATGCCCAACATATATCATTTTCTTTTTAATGGCTCCTACCATGCCTAATAAATATCATTTTTTAAACTATACGCTTTGTTGGCATTATTATTAAGTAATTGTTGTTTGTGTCTACTTTAAATGAATGTTTGATGCTCCTCATTGCAATTGCTCATAGATTTCCAAATGGAGCACTCTTTATGAGTATGCATGGAACCATCATCCTTATATGTATTTGTTTTATAAGTGAATATTTTGCTTCTTGTTGCCTACTTGTTTACTTTGACATGCATATTCATAATAGTTCACATCCAAGTCAAAGTGGTGCAAAGTGTAAGGGTGAAAAGTTCACAACCGAAACATTTTCCCTTCATTTTGAACTCTCCCCATTTTCCCTAAATGTACATAATGCCTAGTGTACAAGTTGCATGTTTCTATATTAAGTGGTTGAATAATCATATCCCTATCTAAATCCAATTTCCCACATCCCAAGCATTCAAATTCAATGCACAATTTAACTGTTCCACTACCTAGCTCAAATCTATGCCCACTAAAATAAACCTAATTCAAAATTGTATTGGAGATTTCACCCTTGAACCTTTAAATTCAAGATTCAAAATGGTCCCAAGTTGATTCCCTTCCTACTAGTCATTACTTGCTAATGTAAGCATGAAATGTGTGATTTGCAAGTTAGAGTGTTGTATAGAAGGACAAACCTTAATTCACTTTTAAGCATCTAACAAGTCTAATAATCTAATCAATTCAAGAGAAATCCACATAATTACATTACATCTCGAGCTTATATGAACATCTTGCATCAATATCAACACACTAGGCATAAAGCATGATTGTTTGACATGTCTTTAATCATTATTCAATCTATTCATTTGGATTCAAGGGTTTGACAAAGAAGATCATCACATCACAAAATCCTAAAGGTGTTCATTAACACTTCCATTCTTTAGACACGAGTCAAAGCATTGAACAAGGAAGTTTCAAACATTAAAAAGGAGTGTGTCGTTTGTACAAGTACAAAGTGAATTTACAAATCAAGTTCATGTTTTTTGGAGCAAAGATTATTTCCATAATAAGGAAACAATCTATCAAAACTTAGCAATTTCAATTCAGATCATAGAGCACTTATTATAATCATTGAATGTCTTCAATAAATTACTTCATTGTTACAATCAAAGTTAAGTCTTTATCCCTCTTATTATTTCAAAAAACGTATGTAATATTGTTACCATCTGATCACTCTATTATTAATTAATTGCTTATCATTATATAATTTATTACTCTACCCTAAGATCATTGTAAAGACAACTATGATCTTAGAGTAAAGTAATAAATCATATAATGACAAACAATTAATTTATATTATATATATATATATCCACACTTTACAGAAATTTTTAATATATATAATATCTACTTTTATAAAATAATTGGCATGGAAAAGTTTATTTTAATTAAGGTTTAGTCATTGTAAATTGAACATACAAACTTTTTCATCCATTGCTTTGGTTGCGAGTAATGACCTTTAAAAAGTCTGTCAATTCCACTATTTAACCCTCTGGGCTTTTTCCCAAATAACTTTTTGCTAATCACCCTTGCCTGCTCTATGATTAGCAGAACCTTTTCTAACTATTAAGGAATATACCAGAGTTAGTTGACTCGATGTCCCAAAATTGGTAAAGATCAAAATCTCAAAATGGAACATATTTTACCAAATAATTGTAAGTTATTGACTGATCTTAGAATTTTTTTATTTGTTCAGCATAATTTATCATATATTTTACAACGAAACTCAAAGTTTTTTGGTAAGGAAAATTCTTAATATTTGGTATTTGACAGCCTTAATCTTTCTTAATTTATTGTTCCATAAGTTATGGCAAAATATCAAGCCTGATTCTTCCTTAAAATCTGCAAACTAATTAAGCTACTGGCCTTGAACACACATTACCAAATATTGAAATATTCAGCCAGTCTAGAATTACTTCTACGTAATCAGAATGATATATAAACAAAGGTTAAAAAAAATCATATGATATCTACGAGGCCAACTTCACATCAAAATTCATTCACCTCTATAATAAATGAAAAAAATAAATAAAAGCAATTGTATAAAATTATAATGTACCCTTAGCTATAGCTCTTTAGAGTATTATATATTAACTGTTCTTTACTTGGGGTCACTCAGGCTCCCTAACTTATAGGTGGAATGGATATACATTGGTATGTCAACGAGCTACAGGCTAAAAACAATCCGATATTTGCTGTGTGGTCACAGGTTTGAGTCTCAAATAGCCTTTAACTTGTGAAAGCCAATCCCCTAGACTACAAAGGTTAAAAAGATTGCTCCAAAGTAAAAAAACTGATAAAAAACTATATAGTTATTTTTGGAATACTATGATTATTCTTAGAAACTGTCCCATTCAAAAGACTTAAGTCCCAAAATACATTGGACTGCTACACCTTCCTAAACAATGCAGAAACTTAAAAGGAGAAAACTATGAAGGGAATCCGTCCTAGTTTACAAACTGACTTTTTTAACTCTTTATTTTGATCTACAAAATCAATATAATCATATCATGATATCAGTGAGATAATATCCATGATCTCTTTGTGACAATAAATAGGCATTAGTGGTACCCCTGCAGCCAATTCATATAAGATAAACCCCACATTGTAAATATTTTCTAACTAATTTATTAGATCCTGACTTATGATGTTGAGATATTTTGTGGCTTGATCTGGAACTGACATGAAAGAGAACAATTTTATGGTTTCTCTCAACTGTAGTAGATGGAGAAGTGCATTGAACCCTCAAAACTCACTTTGCAGTCACAACTAGAAACTCCTGCACAGAGTACCCAGAAACCCACATTGTTGACATGAACCTCAGATCTGTAATTCACTATCAATTTGAACCACCCACATCTTGGAAGGATACCTGGTTGAGCTAAACAGTGCCTTAATTTATGCTCTAGACGATGACTACCGATATCGAACATCAAATCTGTTAGTGAAATCCATGTGCAATGTGTAATGACTCAACATAACAGCTTTTTTAAAAGACCGGAATATTCATTTTCATAGATTTTTCAAGTCCATTAGACTGACGATAAACTTAATCAATGGATCACTGAGCTATACATGATCATCTTAACAAAACTTGACAACTTACACTTTGCAAGTTTTGTGCTAAAAAGCTGAAAAGAATATATCAATCACAATTCTTCTATCAAGGGTCATTCTTTTTTCTTGTTGCCCTAAATATTAATGCCTTACTCAAAAATCCCTTATGAAGGCAACATACTAGAACTATAATTCCTCCTACAATGGTCCATTTCCATCTGTTCCCTTGTGCATTTGATGAATCTTGAGCTACATCCTCTGTTTCTATGGGATTTGCCAAGTTGCTCAAAAATGAAGCAGGCACCTTTGTATTTATCCTAGCCATGAATGCACAATGTGACAGAGGAGCTCCTGACATTTGTTGGTTTCGATAAGTATACAACCCACAACATAGCTTTTTAACACGAGCCCACATTCCTTGACGGACACCAAACTTCACAAGCTCTTTGGGGATCCCTGTATCTTCCTGATGAAAAAGAATCACCTCACAAGCAGTTAATTGCCCATCTCCTTTCCTTGACTCCACTGTAGTGCAATGCAAGAAACAAGTAATATGGTCAAGATGAAAATTAGGGGAGTGAATCAATTCACCGAAATCTACTACTTTACTAACAATTTAATGTCTATGTCATGATGAATCCTACCTGCCTGAATTCTCCAACAGGAATGGTAAGTATCAACACGTTTTGGTTTGTTGCGCCTTGGTAATGAGGGATATGGTACAGCCTGTAAACATTAAAAACAAAGATCAATGCCTACCATCACCCACAAAGTCAATATTTTGAAAAGAGATTAATGCTTCTAATTTACCATTTCAAGAGTCCACTATGTTAATAATACAAAAATATCACCATTTATATAGGACATTCACAGAGTGAACAATTTGCTGAGGAGAAGAATGATTTGGAGATTTTCTATTTGCACTAGCCATGTATAGATGTTTGGTACATTGAATCAATAGCCTCACAACGTATGACCTACAAGGTGTGAATCTTGAAGTTGAGAAATGTAAATCTATAAGATACATGATATTTCCACAGTCCATTAGATAGTGTAGAATTCTTTCTGATGAACTGCAGAAATATCATATCTCTTATAGATTTACATTTCTCAACATCAAGATTCACTCCTCCTTGTAGGTCATATGTTGTGAGGCTATTGATTCAATGCACTAAACATCTATAAAATGGCAGGACCAATGCAAATACAAAATAATCATCCTGCTCCTCAGTAAATTGTCCACCCTGTGGACATCAATTCTACACAACTTTTACCAGAAACAATTCTACACAATGTAAATCTACTCTACTCAAATCACTCTAGGAGATGGGAGGCAACATCAGATACAAGGTCTTCCGTCACATACAAATCAAATTTAGAGGTGCAAAAGTGTTAAAAATAAATAAAAATCATGCCTCTTCCTGAGATGAACCATAATCTTCAGTCAGTCAATGAGATGGCAAGTGAGATTTGAAGGTTGAATTCCATCAAGAGGGGGGCCTTATCAAGGATAAAAATAGGTGGTGCCATCAGCCATGTTTCCTGCCAGGACACAAGAAGTGGACTTCCTAATCTTTGATGCAACCACGCAAGTGTAAAAATATATTGTAATGACTCAAACTTCCTGACATTTTGTGGCATTAAAAATTTGAAGTTGTAAGTTTCAATCTCTTGATTCTCTAAGGAGAGACTAAATGTTTCAAGAATTTACAAAGATTGAATGTGGCAATGAAATTTGCAGAACTTTTCTCAAATAGAAGCAGGAGTAAAAGACTTGAGAGTACTTGTTCACTTATCTACAATTGCAGGCCAGATCAATGGGAAGACTTGTTTATTTCATTACCTTCAATGATGACTTGAAAAATAGGGTAAACTCTCAACACACAAGTTGCATTTGAAGCTTTCAAGGCATTTAGAGCACTCCTGGAAAGGTCCAAGAGTCACAAAATAAAGGTGGTAAAAACAAACAATGGACTAAAATATATCTTTGATGAATTCTAAAAAACATCAAAGCATAAGGCATCCACATACTCCACAGCATGGAATCACAACAAGAAACAATGGGTTGATAGCAGAGACAACTTGTAACATGTTGAAAGAAAGAATCTTCCTAAAAGTTTTTCTGAGAAGTGGTGAGTACAATAGCAATCTATTCGCTAAATCAAAATCGTACCAAGAATGAAACATGATACTCCAAAAAAGGGCTTGGTCTAGAAAAAGTGCTGGGTAAAATATCTGGAGTTCTTGATGTCATGTATGTGCACTCACTCCTAAAGGAAAGCCACATAAGGTATGTTCCATGGGATTCCATGTACTGGGATTGCAGGGACAGAAGCGTATATATGTAGGAATATTTTTTAATACATATTATATATAGAGAGAGAGGAATGCTCAAGTTCTAAAAAAAAAATTCTTTTCAATTGAATTATTTTTTCTAAAATAGCAGGTTACAATATAAGGTGTGTCAAAAAGAACACACCATAAACAAATATATTCAGTCAGTCCAAATCTGATAACCAAAAAAGATCCTAGATCCAACAAAAATGAATCACTACCAAGGCCTACTGCATACAAAACAACTACTTAATTATAAGTCATGTCTGCAAGATAACAACAGAAATACAGCATTCAAAGAGACCATTCACAATATGCCTCATTCCCAGCAGCATTTTACATCATTGCTGCATTTATAAGAGAGCCAAAAGCACCAATGGGAGGAACAAGTAGGACATTGCTGCCATCAATTTTGTCACCAACATCTTGCATATCCATCATAGAAGTCTGATGAACAACTTCCATCTCAGCCTGCTAGTTATGGGCATTGTTAGCCTCATGCTATTCTGGAATGTTATATTTCTGAGTTTTCAAGTATTATTTTTGGAATACCATGTATTCTTGAACAAACTGTTAATTTACTTTCCTCCTATCATGCGCCAGAATTGTGCACTTTTGATCTCTTTTTTGTATATAATAGTGGTTCCTTCTTCAAACAATTTAAAGAACCCATCTTTAGGAATTCCGAATTTCCATTACCATTGGAACCTGGATAACAACATGGACAAACGTGAGCCCACTGAGAGACTCTGTAAGATACCTTCTTCTGTTCTGGAATACTTCATCATTTCTTCTTTTCCAAATATGCCACAAAACCTCAGTAGTCAAAATCAAGAATATGTTGAATCACACCAAAATCATTCACATAATCAAACAGAATTTCCTGCCCACTAAAACCATTATTGTTGATCCAACCCAAACAATCACCAAAAAAGGAAGACCGGACATTTATAGCATAGATAAAATCAAAAAAGAGCATTCCCAAGTTTCAACCACATTACACAAACTACAAGTGTAAGGGGCAAGACCAACATCAAGTTTTTTTTAGTAGAAAAAGTCGTTTCAAGCATGCCTTTTAACTTTCCATAGCTTTAGACCAATAAGTTTTTATTACATTAGAACACTATTCCTTATCAATGTTAAGATTTTACTTTTTATTATGACTAGGCAGTACCTCATGGGTATTGATTAACATAGTATATAATTTTTTAACATTGACCTTGGAGGAAACAGTGCCTTCAATCCTAGAGAAGTTATCCAAAATCTGAATAATAAATTTTAAAGTGATTGGAAATTTGATACTATATGAGGCCTTTTACAAAACTATAAATGTACTTCTGTGAGGATTAGGAGAAGAGAAAAACTTGTGAAATTTATCCCAACTTTTTAATTGCCCGTCTTCAAATATATCCTTGAAATTGTTTACGTATTTAGATGCCTAGTACTTTGCAGAGTGTCCTTGTAATAGAGCCAAGTGTTTATTTTTCCAAACCAGAATTTCACCAAATAAATCTGAATCTGAAGAAAAAGCCATCAGTCCTAGAAAAGACATCATGTCCCACAGTAAGGTGTTTGATAGCCTCCCATGATCTCCAACTACTGCAAAACACATTAGAACCAAAAGGCTTAACAGGAAGTTTTCCAAACAATAAGTTATGTGGATGAAGACCTTCCAAGTTTCTACCTTCTTGGGCACAACCAAGCTAACATTATTTCTTATCAAGATTTTCTGAGGTTCATTTCCATCGAAAGCCTTAATAATCCATTTCACAGCCACAACAAGATCTTGATATTTGATTTCCTTGAAAGTTGAAACCTAGACCCCCTTTTGACTTGGACAAACAACACCATCCCCAATTAACATTTCTATTCTTATTGCCTCTGCCATCTAACCAAAGAAAATGTCTAAACATCTTTTGAATTTTTTCAACTTGGCAGCTACCAAAGAGCCAAGTGGATGAGAATTAAACATTGTAAGAAGAGAGAACTTTTTGGAAAACCTGCAATCTACCTAGAAGAGAGAGGAGTTGGGATTGCAATTTGAGATTTTTATTTCAAATTTTTGTAAACATCCATTCCCGCGTATCTTTCAGCAAAGGACTAATAGAAAAAAGTATACCCAAATACTTGACAATTTTATTAGGGTCCTACCCATCGTCAATTCATCTTATTAAACCAATCTGGAGGAGAATCCTTCCAATTAACCACCACAAATTTGATTTTAGAAATCTTAGGTTCAGATGCTCTACAATATATACCAAGTATATTCAAAATATTATTAATATTTTCTTCAGTCAATTATGAAATAATATAGTATCATCAACAAATTGAACATTGATCATACTACCATTATTGGGTAGACAAATTTCTCTTACAAAACCTCCAAAAATATTAGAAATTAAAATATAATGTAGAGCATTTGAGGCAATTACAAAAAGGGCCGGAGCTGAGGGGCAACCTTGCCTTCTAGGTTTTTGCAAACAAAATGGACCAGAGCCTGAACCATTTATATCAATTGAGCTTGTGCACCTTTGAAAAGAATTTTGACAATACTACAATTTTTTGCAGGAAAAGCAAGCGAATAATAAATGACCTTGCAATCTATCATATGCCTTCACAAAATCAAGCAACATCATACAGACCTCTTGATTGGATTTATTAGGCCATTCCAACCCCTCTCAACTAGTAATTAAATTCTATAAAAAAAACCTTTTATGGATCCAGTTTGGGTATCAAAAATGATTTTAGGGAGAATATATGTGAGCCTTAAAGCCAATTGCTTGGCTAGTATTTTATAGGAGACATTTAGAGAGGTTATAGGTCTCCAATTTTTTATGTGAGCTTTATCTCCAGCCTTAGGCAACAACTTCATGATTCCTTTGTTAATTTTTCTTCTAAGGAAACATTTTTCAATGGCTTCATTATTAACACTTAATAGATCATCAAAAATCCAATCAACACTGGATTTGTAGAATTTAATTGGAACCCTCTCAACTTTTGGAGATTTTAAATTCTCAAGACTTGATAGATTTTATCAATTCCTATTTAACAATATATTTTTCCAATTCCACTACATCCTACTCATTGAGTTTCCTAGGTAGAATTTTAGCACAAAAATGTCTAGCTTCTTTGCTTTGGATATTGTTATCTTTTGCAGTAAATAAGTTATTGTAAAATTCTTTAAAAGAAAATTTCATGTCCTCCAAAGTATCATTAAGTGTCCCATTTATTAAGATAGGATCAATAGATTCTTTTGATTGCTTGGATTTCAAAATGTTAAAGAAATATTTCGTCCCTTTACCTCCTTTTAGCTAATTCATCTTTGCCCTTATTCTTCCCCCCTAAGCATAATAGTTCCAAATGCATCTTAGTTTATCCTTAACTTCAAAAGGATTATTTTGCAAGGATTCATTATTAGGATTACATTAAAGTTGACATTCCCAAAAGATGATTTTTTCTTCTAAGGCTTTTTCAATCTTTCTTCTATCTAATGCTTTATTCTTACCAATAATCTTAGGAAATTTCTCCAGCTAATCATCAGATTATTCCAATGCTCAATTGCAAAGCAAGAATGCAAGATAACATTTTGATATTTTAATAGTAAAAATACCATCGATACAATCCTAATCTTTCAACAAACTAACATTCAATTTAGAGTAGCCATCAATCTTGTTCTAATCAATATGATTTTTCCTCTTTTCTCAATAATCTTTGTTTCAATGGGGTAGTGGTCATAGTAAAGGGAAAAACTTGGACACAATTATTGTTATCACTCATTTCAAAGCCAAAAAAAACTTTTATGAACATACACTCTACCAAGTCTTGAGTATATTCTTTTACCAACATTTTGACTATTACATCAAGCATAGTTTTCAAAATCGGTGAATACTCGCGGGTTTGCTCGCAAGCCGTAGGGCTTGAAAAATCGCTGATAAAACTCCAAAAAATCGTCGATTTTTTCGCTTGAAAATCGCTGGCAGAAAATGCAGGATAAAAAGCGCACCAAGAACACGATTTTGACGTGTTTTTTCTCTTTAAACCTCAAAAATGCATTGTTTCTACACACCATCTAGGAGGGCATGATTTACTTGGCTTTGGCAATTTGAGTGAGGGAAAAGGATGTGTGATAAGAGGACGCGAATCGTGATTTCTTAGCACGATAGGAGGACGTGAATCTGCTTCATGGGGTTGGGATGCGATTTTGGCCTATTAAAACCCTAGCGAGTCAACCTTGCAAACACACAATAGTTGGAGAGCAAATAATTTTAACAAAAATGTGTCAAATACCTAATTTCTCCCTTAATTGATAAAATTGTGAAAATGGTGTGTAGAATGAAGTTTTGTGTGGTTTCAAAGGCCTTAATTTGGGCTTGGTGGCGGGAGGCACTACCCCTTGACCCCGCCCTATATTGCAATAGGGAATGTGCCAAGTGCGTTGCACCCGAACCCCGCGAGGAGCATTGCCCCCAAACCCCCACCAAACTCAACTGATTTATTTTGTAGCTGTATTTTGCATAAAGTTTATATTTTCAAAAAAAAAAAAAAAAATTAAGTGTTTTTTAAGGTGTCAAGTTTTGCTGAGTACTCTTCGAGTCAATTTTTTTGGCTTGTCGAGTATTCTCCAAGTCTGAGTTTGCAAACTATGACATCAAGTATACCAAAATACCTTTTCTATTAGCTTTTTATGCTCAATAGGGTCAAATAAGTTTAGGATTCTCTTAGTTTCAGTCCATAAATACAATTCATTACCTTTCCAAGTCATTGGATTGTTAGTTTTAGGATCAGAAATTCAATAAGCAGAAATAGAACACATAAGACAATGAACACAACAAGATACCCTGGGAAAACCCTCCTACTCGAGGGAGAAAAACCCAGCAAATATATCGCTTATATATTGAAGTAATAAGAGCAGAAATCTGCTTACAACTCAGGCCCAATGCAATGCCGAATTTGATACAATGAGTAATAGCACCTCTCCTAGATGCAAAGATACAATTGAATATGTTTTCTCCTTGAAATCGATTTGCTGTTACAAGATGATGATCTGCTGCTCAAGTGCGAACTTCTTCTAGGAATGCAAATTGTCTTGAATGAACTTGATCAACAAATGAATGGAAATGATCTCTTTTATATACAATTCGGTGGAGAGGACGCGCCCCTTCATAATGCAAGGTCGGCCTCATTAATAATAATTAAATAAGTCGGCCTCAATAATTAAATATTATCGGCTATTTAATTTATGCTTGATAAATCGTGGCTGGAAGTAGAAGCCCGACGCTGCTAACATCAACACTCCCTCTCAGCTAGGGAGGAATACTTCCTGATACACAAGGTCATGGAATCTCTCAACATGACACCCACAATGGCTACACCCATATGTGAGAAGAGAACACATCATGGAGTCACTCAATGTGATATCGTCCATCATGGCTACTCCCATGTATGGAAAGAACATGTGCACAAGTGCCCATCACGGAGTCACTCACGTGATGTCGTCATCTCAACATGATGTCCACCATGGCTACTCGCAAAGGGTGGATAGACACAAGTACAAAGAAATCACCACGGAGTCTCTCAACGTGATGTTGTCATGGAGTCTCTCAACATGACATCCACCATGGCTACTCCCAGAGGGTGGAACCAAGGGCTTTCACTCAAATTTCTCTCACAGAGAAAGATGCAACCTCAAATTTCTCTATCACAGAGAAAGATGCATTTAAAGAAAATCACAGAAGATCATTGATGCCAAGTCTCCCTCTCAGTTAGGGCTTCATTCTCCACAACTCCAAGCTTGTCTCGGAAGTACACAAACTTCACTCTGGAGAGAGGCTTGGTGAGAATATCAGCCGTCTGCTCATCAATACAAACGTATCTCAACTGGATAGCTTTCCTCAATACCATATCTCTGATATAGTGGTATTTGATCTCAACATGTTTTGTTCTGTCATGAAACACTGGATTCAACTTTAATTATCACAATGGATGACAGTTGGCTCCAATGATTGTCCAAGCAATCCTACAAGGAGGTTCTGAAGCCACACTGCTTCTTGAGCTGCCACACAAGCTGCAATATACTCTGCCTTTGCGGTGCTTAGTGCCACTGAAGACTGCTTCCTGCTACACTAGGAAATCATAGCAAATCCCAAATTAAAGCAACAACCAGAGGTGCTCTTTTGATCAGCTACACTCCCTACCCAATCAGAATTAAAATATCCTTGCAACTAAAGATCTACACTGGAAGTATATCTTAAGCCATATCCAACTATGCCACGTAAGTATCTCAGGATATGCTTAGCTGCAACTAGATGTATTTGCCTTGGTTCACTCATGAACTGACTAAGTGCACTCACTGCATAGCAAATCTGGTCTAGTATTGACTAGATACATCAATGATCCAATCAACTGCCTATACATAGTGGAATCCACCAAATCCGAACTAGCTGCAAACTCACTCAACTTCTTCAAATTGGTTTCCATCGGTGTAGACATGGATTTGCAATCCATCATACCAAATCTCTTCAAGATGTCTATAGTATACTTCCCTTGACTTAGAATGATCTCATTAGGCCTCTGCCATACTTCTAATCCTAGGAAGTAATGCATGTATCTAAGATCCTTCATCTCAAATTCAAAAGCTAACTCCTTGCATTTGATAATGAGATGTTCTTCTCCAGTAAGAAATAGATCATCAACATAAAGAACCAAGATTAATGCCTCACCATTAACTACCTTGAAGTATAGGTTTGAATCAGCATCATTCTTGGAGAAGCCCAAGCTCATCAGGTATCGATCAATCCTCTCATACCAAACACGAGGAGCCTGCTTAAGGCCATACAAAGCCTTCTTCAATCTACAAACATGAGACTCCTTCCCATGAATCTCAAAGCCATCAGGTTGCTCAATGTATACCTCTTCTTCAAACACACCATTAAGGAATGTTGTCTTCACGTCCATCTGATGTAGCTTCCATCCCTTAGCTACTGCAATAGCAATAATGGTTCTGATGGATGTATAACGCGCAACCAGAGCAAAGGTTTCTTCATAGTCTATTCCCTCTTTCTAAGAGAATCATCTGGCCACAAATCTAGCTTTGTACTTCTCAATGCTTCCATCAGCCGCATGCTTAATCTTGAAAAACCATTTAGAAGATACAACAGATTTCCCTTCTGGTCTAGGTACAATATCCCAAACATCATTCTTGATGATAGATTGATATTCTTCAGCCATGGCATCTTTCCATACTTGCTGACTTGATGCTTCCTCAACACTAGAAGGCTCAGATTCAATGATATGACTCATTAATGCAACATAGCTTGGAAACTGCTGTGGTCTTTTGCTTTCTCTGAATGTGCCTCTAGGAGCTGCAAACCTTTCTGCCTCCTGCATTGTTTGCCTAGCCCATAGAGGTCTCTTTCGACCTATGACAATATCTCTTGGCCCATCAGTTGGTTCCAAAAGCTCAATTGGATCACCATCCTCTTCTGGTTCAGTAGACTCCCTCTGAATCTTAGGAGTATGATCAATGTCCATGTCCTGAGGAGTCTCCTGATCTTCGTTATCTATCTCCATGTATGAGCCTTTAGATCTTTTGAATGCAACATCTTCTTCAAAAGTGACATCCCTGCTGATCTCTATCAGTTTCTGACCTGGAATGTAAATTTTGTAGGCTTTTGAAGATTCATTGTAACCCACAAATATTCCTTTCTTGCTAGATGGTTCTAACTTAGTCCTCTTATCTTTAGGCACATGAATGTACACAGGACAACCAAAGATTCTCAAGTGACTAATCTCAAGTTTTATTCCTATGAAGGCTTCTTCAGGAGTCATATTTTCCAAAACACGATGAGGGCACCGATTCTGAACATACACTGCGGTTCTAGATGCTTCTGCCCAAAGGAAGGTTTGCAAGTCTTGATCATGGATCATGGCTTTGGCTGCTTCAACAATGGATCTACTCTTCCTTTCTGCAACACCGTTCTGTTGAGGATTGTAGGGGACACAAAACTCCCTCTTAATCCCTGCCTCGATGCAAAAATTATGAAAGACTCTAGAAGTGTATTCTCCTCTGTTGTCAGATCTCAAAACTTTGATCCTCTTCCTGGATAAATTCTCTACTTGAGCCTTAAACTCTTTGAATTTCTCAAGTACTTCATTAGATTCCTTAGACTTCAAGAAATAAATCCAAGTCTTTCTAGAGTAGTCATCAATGAAAAGTACATAATACTAAAAACCACTCAAGGAAGCCACAGACATTGGACCACACAAATCAGAATGAATAAGATCTAGAATGCATTTAGATCTACTTTCACTACTATGAAAAGGACCTTTAGTATTCTTACCCAATGCGCATCCTTGACAGGGGCCTTCATGCTCTTGACTGAGTTTTGGAAGACCAGTGACTATCTTCTGCATGGATGGAAGAGCTCAGAAGTGGAGGTGAGCAAGTCTTCTATGCCAAAGCTCACTTGGACTGGTGGAGTCATGTAATAATGCTAGCATTGGACATATGGAAAGCCTATAAAAAATTTCATGCCTAACACCAATCACTCGGGCTGTCTTGATGCTAGAGTTCTTCACCCAAGCAAGAACTTTTCCTTCAAAAAATGCAACTTGATATCCTTTGTCCTCCAAGGCTGAAATTGATACAAGGTTCCTCTTGATACCTGGTACGAACAACACATCACTCTTTCATTGATTGCATCTTCAACCTTGTTTCACTCTGAAATAATGGTTGACTATATGCTTGTGATGTAATATTTTACAGTTTTTCTAGAAAACAGTCATTGTAGCAGCCTTCAGTGATTCAAAGATCAGCATTTTTCCTCTATTTGTTTCAATTTTCTCTATGTATGAAAGAAAAGCAAGTATTATTGTGAGTCCTATGACTCCTTGATTGTTGTTGTTCTAAGTTTACCTCCAAATTACTGTTGCAAATTACTATGTGAAGCTTTAGATTGAGATTCATAGGTTGTGTTGCTAAAACGAAGTAAAAGTCTGCTATATTTACTGTATCACCTTCATTTCCCGTTTTAGTTTTAGATTATTAGATCTTTCTCATCTCTTTTCCTAGCAAGGTTCTTTAGTTAGAGTTAGTTTTTAGGTGATTTACCAAGGGGAAGCCACTCTTTAATCGGAGGTTGACCTCGAGTTTCGCGAGTCCCACAACTCAAGAGGTCATCCCATGTTTCACAGGATAGCTGGATTCAAGATTTAGCAGGGTGCATATTCTAGGTGATAAGAGGAACATTAATTATTTGGGAGCAAGCCACCCTCCCACAATATTATAGGATCGTTGAATCTAAGAATTTAAATCCTCTGTTATTCTATACAGGTTGCATTAGCACAGAAGGAAATGATCGTTGGGTTTTCAACCTGTATCATTGTGGCAATAAATGTCCCAAATTATTGCTAGATGACAGAATAACTAACCAATTATGATATGTTTTATATGCTTTTCCATACTTAATAAGCATTGGCTATAATACTTCTCAGAATCACAATTAGCTAATTGCCCTCTTTGTAAATATGATGCTATATTTGCACTACCTCTTCTCCAACCCTTTTTCCGTGAAAAATGGCTCATGGGTTCATTTTCATCACCAATTTAATACCAACAAAATGTCTTCCCATTATCTTTGTCTTTTCCCAAACTAGAGAAATAACAATTTCCCAAAACTAGCAAACCAAGGAAGAAATTTATCTTAATTACAAAGGCCTCATTTATGTGTAATAACTAATAAGTGTTAATATTTTAATTTATCTTTTTTGAGACAACTCAAAATAGAAAAGCACAAAAGAATAAAACTCTTCAAATTAACAAAGGAAGGTCTCTGAAAACTAAAAACTAAGCTATGAACAAAAATAAAAGTTATGAACACTGTACAAAATCATCAATGGGGTTTTGCATAAAGAAAATAATTGAAAATAAATGTTTGACCTATCTTCTTGGTTCTCAATGGTTGAGCACAAGACCTAAAAGGTTCTCTCAAAACATGTTTTTTTATGAATGTGTTGGCATTTCAATTCGCACCTTTGGTTTGTGTATTGGAAACGGAAAGCTATTCACAGTTAGACTACTCTTCAAATTAGGAGGGGAAGCTCCCTCTTTTTCTTTTGTGTTTCTGAGACACAATTTTCACTTTGTAACCCTTGACGAAATGCTTCAGTTTGACCTTCGTTGCTGGATGTTTGACTACTCCGGTGAACTTGCTGACGGACTCACCACGAAGCTTGATCGTAACTGAGAAGGACTTCTCGAGAGTTGTGAAACCTGAAAGCTGCATTTGGTGCTCCAAAAGGTTGGGAGCCTTTTGCTAGCAGAGTGCATTTTTGCTCAATGTTCGCCAATTTTCACGGTTTCCAACTTTTCCTTCGTTTTAGGTGTCCATTCAATCTTCACTTCCCGATGTTTGACAGGTCTTCTAAGCTAGCAAATAGATTCACTTTGGAGCTGGACTGAAGTGGGGATGAATTGCTTGGAGGTCACAAAACCTCAAAACTGAATCTGATGCTTCAAATTCATGGGCGCCCCTGGCCTGCAAGGGCGCTTTTCCCTTCTGGACTTATCCAATTTTGAGTTTCTTGACTTTCAGCATTTCCCGCTTGATCCTCGTTTGCGAGCGTTTGATCGATCCGGTGAACTGGATGTTGGATTCATCGCGAAGTTGGAAGAATTTTGAAGAGGACCCCCAAAACGACAAGTCCTAACAACTGTATCCGAGCCCTTGAATTCATGGGCACCCCAAGCCTGCAAGGGTGCTTCTGGCTCCAGTTGGCAATTATTTTCGATGATTTTGCTCTCCTCGCGCTTCGCGTTCATCGTGTCATTGACAGCGACGACTATGTTGAGCACCTTTGTTGCTGACGCAAACATGTTTAATGCGTTGTGTGTGTGAGAAACAAAAACTGAAAAAATATTCTAAGGCATTGAAGCCTAGACACCCTCTTTGAGGTAAGGCGTCCATCTCCAAACTTAGAATATTTTCTGCAATTTTCAACTTTTGAAATTCCTCTCCGTCATTTGCCATTTTTCAAGCATCTTTCTCCATAGATTCTTCCGTGAAGCGTTTGAAGCTTAGATTTTGACACCTAGTATCTGGTCATCCTCCATTGATGACCTCAGAGGTCCTAACTTTTCTCTTGAAAAAGTGAAATAGACCCACTCGAGGAAAACTGACTTTTTCATAATTCTAACTGGACCAATGTGATCGTGACAAAAGATTAACCAACCAAAACCATTTTGAGCCATTTCTAGGAAGATCCTATTTTTAGGGTTTTTCTAAAAATAGGGGCCTGAAACCCTAATTTCAAAATTTTCAAAATTTTGCAAGTATCCTTTGGACAGAAAACCCAAAAAAACCTTATGATCCGTTTGTTCAAAAATTTCTAAAAATAGCAATTTGCCATTTCAAAGATTTTGACCTTTGTTGACTTTTGACGACAATTTTACGAGATTTTGACCATTTTTATCAAAATGCCTTAATGAAGCAGAAATTTTATTTTGGGTACAACAAAATGAAAGCTTGCAACTGAAACAAAGTAAATTAAGTCATGAATGCTTCCTGACTGGCTGAAAACAGACCAATAGATCCACACATACACAAAAAAAGATTTTAACAAAAACTAATTCTAGTGATGAACCACAATGCAAGGTTTTAAAAAGATGAACCTTTAGAAGCACACACGGTTACTTAATAAAATGAATGGTAGTGTTGATAAAAAGCTCAGCGTTGTTCTTCACTTTAATCTATTTAATAAAACTTACACAAACACACACATAAAAATTTAGATCAAATATACAAATGATAATTTTTGTAGCATAAGCTTCACTTCAACTACAACTAAGAATATCTTGTGCACATATAAAGCAAGCCCTAGGAGCTATAGAGAGAGTGGAAAAGAAAGGAAATTTAAAGCAAATCTATTCTAAAACAACTAATAAAATAAAAACTAATCAAAATAGCCTGAAAAATAAGCCCTCATCCATTGCCCAAAAGCAAAAAGTAGCTGCTGCCAAATGCAAATACCACTAAAATAACAATTTGCACATAAGCACTCTCAGGAATTCTGAAAACATTTTTCACATTACAACTTCGATGAATCCTCTAATGAACTTTAAGCCTTGAAGCACAATGAGATTGTTGAATGTTCAAACATACTTGAAGTCTGAAATCCTCCCTTAAAACCCTGATTCCAAACCTGGTTAAACCAGAAAAAAGAGGTGTAAACGAGCAGAAATTCAGCCATGGGCATAGCTGCAACAAATCTTAGGAAGTGGAGACCAAACCCTAGGATTTCACTTCCATATTAGCATATGAAAAACTAAGCCTAGGGGCTGAAAGAAACTCAAGGGAAGTAAACCTTGGGGTATCAAGTGAATCAACACATCGACATCAAAGAGTCAAAATCCCTAGACAGTTGGAAAACAATCTTCGCATCAGTAGCACCCTAGGCCCTAAAACTTCCCAAATATCACAAAATCTGTACTGATCATGCCCCTCAAACTGTGGGAAAACACTGCACAATAATGATGACAGCTTTCTGGACTCTTGTACCTTTGAAATGTCTTATGATGATTCTGAAATCCTGCTTACAGACCTGCAAAATACTGAAAAGGAACAAATTTCTGCTACAGACACACAATGGCAAATAGCTTGCATCTATAGGGAAATTTTTTGAAGTTCTAGTGCTTTGAATTCTGATTTTGTTTTCCCAGGTGACTACACATCGTTGTGGCATCAATTTGAACCCAACTGATAAGCTTTCTTCAATATGGTGCCACATTTTTATGAATTTGTGGTCAACTTGCTTGATAGGTGTGCCTTAGGAGTGAAATTGACACAATTTTTTGGTCTTAGGCAGAATTTTATAGTGACTTCCATCTTCAGAATGCAAGGTAGAACTTTAACATGTCCTTGCCTAGTGGAAATTTCAAGTGACTTAAACCAGACCAAATTCTGAAATGGTTTTGCCATGGCAGAAATCTCCACTAACTTTGCCAAGTGGAGTTTCACAATGGCTCAGCCAAGCTTGACCTCCATGCCTCACTCATCTTCACCATGCTTCTCACTAGTGAAAATTTAAAAATGTTTAATACAGCCCAAGCGCATGCTTCCTTTACATTTGCCACTTTTTTCGTAAATTTGAGCAGAGGTTTCTACTGGTTAGGCCACTTTGAACACATCCCTTACCCTCTTTAGCCATGTTTTATAAGATTTAGGCAGAATTATTACTTGGTTAAGTCACTTCAAAAATGCCTGGTGGAAACATTGATTGGTTAAATCCTGTTTAAAATGCAACAAGCCGAAAAACTTGTAGACTATGCCACCTTTTTATAGCTTTGCGCAGGAGTTGTCTTCACTCGTTTATCTTTTGGGTGGAATTTTTAGATGCTTTTGCCACCTTTTTTCATCACCAAGTGGAATTCACATTCACTTATGCCACTTTGCCAAGAGGAGTTTTCACCCCATGTTGCCAGTTTTCCATGACTTAAGTGGAATTTTGTGTTATGTTTGCCACTTTCCATTTGGGCAGACCTCAGATTTACTCTTGCCAAACTTGGAATGAAGTGAAATAAAAGATGTAACTCAGCCCACTTTCCAACTCTTCTTCATCATCAAGCCACTTATATCTTATTCAAATCTTTCCCTTTTTTGACAAAGAACAGCTGAAACCTTTATCAACCTGTGAAAGTTGTTAGTTTTAAGAGTAAAATTTTAACACGAATGACCATGCAAGCTGACTGAGAAAACCACAAGTCTAATTTGGTTCAAGCACAACAATTATGGCTAAAAAATAAGTACGAAAAATTGAATTTCATAAGGTTGCAACAATAAGCATTGACCCAAGCATCTCAAAACCATAGTTGTTGGAAAGATCTGAATATTCCTAGCTTTGAAGAATTGAGAACACCTGACATATGTGTTTGGTATAAATATAAAGAAACATGAATACATCATCCATATTAATTAAGATATAAATAAACAAAATCTATTTTTAGTTTTACTGATCCATAGAAAAAGTGATAACATTTACCCTGTTCGAAGCAATTGATCTATTCAGTAACATATGGGGGTATAAATGGAAGTAAGTTTAGACCTTAAATACCGTTCTTTTAGCAGTAGATTCTAATATTCCAACAGAAGCACCACATGCCTTTTAAACTAGAGAGAGCATGCTCAAACCAGGCAGGGTTAAACAAACAACAAAAATGAATAAACTCAACATTATGGGGTAATTAGGCATACCTTTGTCACACAGAAGTATGTCCTTCCAGACTCCCAAATTCTACGACCAATAATGTATTCTCGATCACTACAGAATAAGGGAAGCTGCAAATTATACAAGCAGTTTAATCATAAGAAACTCAAAAGCATTCAGTAGAAGGAAAGAATGGAATTCTTAAAGCTATTAAGTGTTAGAACATGAGAAACTGGCATATACACTAGACAATGAAACCCTGTAAATATGAGACTGCCAAATGTATATCTGACCTTTCTAATCCAGTGACTGATCATGAATCCCGTATGAGGGTATTCCTCCAGAGTTTTAAAATAAATAAGTGTGTCATCCCACTTGGGGCGAAAGTCATCATCCCAAAAAAAGTCCCTCACTAGTTCTGGTGTCACATCCTCAAAGATTGTTCTCGTGTGGTACTGTGTGGGACCAATCTAGAAATAACGTCACAGGATAAAACAAAAATATATTAGAGTGGACCTCACCAAGTCCCCAGCAATCATTAGTTCCTCTATAAGTGCACACCAACACTAATATTCTCTCATACTATGCACCAATTATTATGTAAATACCAATTTCTATGATTACTTTGGCATCTAGACCACCTTTATAAGCGGATCAATTTGCAATTAACATGTTATAAGGACCAGCCTTATTGTGATTCGTGACTTTGAATATGGCCATAATGATTTTTGTATTCCTATGCTTTGGTGGAGATAATCAACAAATGTCAAAAAGAGTTCTCAACACAAATTAAAATCTTTAGGATTACCTCTGGGTCACGACACCAAGCTTGGTAGGTGATGTTTGGTGTGGATTTGTCCATCATTAATTGCCACACTGAACCTCCATCTTTATCTTCCAACAGAACAAATAATTTTTCTAGATCCTCAAAAGCCACAAGTTCTTGCTCCCCAAAAGTCACAATTTCTTGCTCCTGCATACTGGAAATAAACAGGCAATTGTTATATTGATCCAGGAAAAGTGTATCTTACAAACCAATGCAACCATGTAATATAATTCAAACTAATTGTATCATTGAGTCTTTGAAATGGCACAAGCACATCTTGAAATATAAAATATAACTGAAGATATAGAATGCCAATAACACACGAGATGGAAGATGACCCACTTCCACAAGCATGTAAATAAAATAAAGATGAGAAAAAACCGAAGTTGCTTTATTTGCATCTACACAAGGCAAGTGAAGAGAAGGTCCTGAATCTTGTATCCGTACCTTACACTTCCATCCTTTCTGAATGTATCTACCAAGGTGGTTTAAATTTTTAAATTGAACAGAAGAACTGCAGTTCAGTCCATTAAAAAAATAAGTGTCTTTTTTCTATTGCATAAGAAAGTGCTACATGATGACAAGCTGACCAAGCGAAGCAGTCATGTTGCCCAAATAATGTTGTATGCAAGCTAGAGCATAATCGCTACAAAGATGAGTATGACTCTTACCTATGTAACACCATAGGTACAAAAAGTATTAAATTATATTGCAAAGGACACATTCCCCCCTCTACCCACCAGCCATACCCCGTGTCCTTGTCCCCACACCCATTTCTAGTACACAGGGGCAGTAGGGGACATCCCCTATCACTTTGATCTTAGGGACAAGGCCCCAAAATGGGTTTTGAATTTGCCTTACATCTCAGGCGCATATGTGACATCCCTCACCCATCCTAGGGACATGCAAACATCCACGAAATACTTCTTATTAAAAACAAACCAGAAAAAATCAAAAGAAAAAAGAAACAAAGCAACTTGAGGGGTCTTGTGGGTCCCCCAGACCCTTTATCAAACCCTAAACCCTCCAATAACCAACCCATCCTTCCATTTGTAATCACAATCAATTTGCACTTGCACCTGCGAAGAGAAAGGAAAGATCACTCATAGTCAAGAATTTGTGATCGTTGTGTGTGTGATCACTCACCGCCACAAGTGATGAGTACGAAGGGAAGAAGTGAATATCAATGAAGTAAGTTTTAGGGATTCTTTTGAGAAAGCAATTTCTGTAAGAAACCCTTTTGAATTACCTCTATCCATTGTCAAAGATTATGCAAAAGGCCCATCAAACCCACAAAACCCTTATTGCAGTATGTGACCATATTGGACAGAAAAAATCTAAAATTTGGGGGGAAGGTGGGAACCAACATTGATTGAGTTATATACCTGAAACTGATCTCCATCGAAGTTATATTTCAGATGTCAGCATTCATTAGGTGTGAGTGGATGTGTGATTGGGATTTATGGAAAAATAACCATAGAAGAGAGGACTGAATTAGCTAAGATGGTGAAACAAAATCTAGAAAAGTAACTTTAGAATCTGTTGTGGGTTAATCCAATATGTTGTCTACTTCTAGGATGGATGTTGTGAGAGGAGAGGGTTCTAGTAAAAGGAAAAGAAAGGTCACATGTGATGGGCAAACTGCAGTCGAAGGGTTGTTAAACATGCAAGCATGTGAGGAAGATGATGATGTTTGATCCATAATCTATACACAATTCATCAACATATAGATTTAAGAAACAAATGAAGTGTTGTAAACCTGCCAATCAATTAACTTATACTTGCAAAGTGTTAATGAGAGAAAACACAATACACGCTGGAGAAGACAAAGGATATACACTGAAAAAACCCATGCATGGAAGAAAACTCCAGCAAAATATGAGCTACAACTCACTTGGAATCCACGACTTTCAAAGCAAATACAGTCCCAGGTCAATAAAGCACACAAACAGCCTCCTAAATCTCATTAATTTCTATCCCTGAGATGAAATGTCCTTTTTCTAAAATTTCTAGCAATTCCACTTACGTATTTTTTTTGTTTTTCTGACTATTCTGATTTTATTTTGATTTTCCAATGCAATATTTATTTAATTGAATTTATTGTTGCAGCCAATAACAGTGAATAAAATTTTCACAAATATTATTGCAGTACATTACTCGAATAATATTCACTAAAATCCAAGTAAAACAAAAACCTGATTTATCTAGGATCGTTGATTTTGACCTTTGGCTGTAGCTGAGATAATCAAAAGTAAAACAGCTGAAATAATCATTATACTTCAATCACCCCTTTCCAAACATGCTGAACTAACCTTTGTAGTAGTTGAAGGGCCCACAAGGAAGTGGCAGCTGATTAACATAAACCAAAACCTTTTTATTTGCTGTGATCCTTTTCCCACATCCCCTTGTATCCTCCAAAACTGCCACGTCCACTCAAAAATATGGAAAACCATAAAGCTGTGATGGGCATTGGGCCACCAATTTCCTCTAGAAAAAACTCACACCACTTTATGTGAAGCATATCCCTTTTGGAAGCCTGACATCACCTTGTAATTTATTACGGCCTCTTTTGCAACCAAAAAATTGGTACGACTCGGTTTACTTATGGTGACCAGCAAATAAAATATGATTTCTGATTTATTCTGGAATATCATGATCCTTGAAAAAATATAAAAGAAAATATACATTTTATTTTTCAAATCTCCATAGAAATTTTGGATTCAGCCAGTGTTCCATGGAGTTTCCTAAAAGGGGATGGGGGGACGCAAGGATGGGGGGACAAAGGGCCTAAATTCTAATAATATTTATTCCAATCTCTTATTCTGATTTCTAGTCCTCTTTATTTTCCAATCTGCTTTTCTTGATCCGAATCGATGTCTTTTACAAAAAAATTGACCTCCCTTATATATCCTCATATCTTCATGAAAGGATGCACCCTTTTGAATAGACATCTCCTTTCCAAAGGTTATGTCTTTTTGTTCCAACTTAATGTTATTTAATTTTATTCCCAATCACTGCCTCAAACTCTATTAATTATTAATTATTGAATTCCTTAGGGAATTGCTGTATATTAATAAGGCGTATTGCTGCATATTAATAGGAGGTAACACTGCATCTTCTCTCGTTCGCCCAGGCTGAGTACTGCGATTTGGAGAGAGCATGTTTTCATGGCGGGGGCACGAACATAAAGATTTGTCTATTGGAGGAAAAACGTATTTAAGAGAGAGTAAGCAAGGAGGAGGACCACTGAGAAACATTTGTATTATTTGATTTCTACTCGTGCAGCATGGAACTACAATTCATTTAACCTGAGGACAAAAACCCACTAGGTCTAGAGTTGGAGGAACAAAACCCACAATTCCTTAAGAGTGATTTCACACAGAAATCACCATTGCACAGATTTGATAAATTTCAGTTTGGATTAAAAATTTAAAATACTTTAAAACAGCAGCTGGTTGTGACATTCTAATGTAGATATCAGGCAGATTTGGATGTGTTTCAAAGGCATTTCATTAAAAAGTAGATTGCTGCAGATTCAGAGATAAACTAGCAGCTGCTGCAGAAGATAATTTGGCCTTTTTTGAGCTAGATTCTATAATTATATCTGGATTAGATAATGAATTATTAAGCTGCAATTTCTGATCGATTTCATCTTTATGTTTAATTGTGCAAACTGTTATTGTGAGCTAGGATTTGTTGTGTTTGAAAAAAAAAAATTATAGGCCACCAAGGTTATTTGGATAGCAGAATTGGTTTTGAATGCAAGGTGCATGCAAACAGCTAACCAAGCCTAGGGTTATTGGTCATTATGATCTTTTTGTGCTCTATGAAGAGGATCATTCATCAATTTTGTTTGGTGTCATAATCGGTTGGTTTCTTTTTTATCTCACCCTCTTTCTTACTTTTTCTGCACACTCTTTAATGATTGGCATTGCTTGTTTGACATGACCAGCCACCCTTTGCCTTGTTAATATTTCTTAATGTCTTGGCTATGCAAGTATGGTTAGAAGGAATTGGATGTGACCAAAAGGCCAATGCTTGCTTGTCTCATGCATGTGAAATTGTGAAGGATTGCGGTAGGAGATCATTAAGTAGGAAGGATGGATTTTAGCATGGTGGCTCAGGTGGATTGGTTTGTTGATTGCGGTGCTTGATTTCCTAAGAACAACTTCTTGCTTTTTAGTGGCCTTGAGTTGGTTTCTTATGGCTTGTAAGAGTGCCCTAGGGATCCTATCGTAGGGGTAGGGTTACTGATCATCTTTTGAGTAAAATTTTTACTTGTTCCAGTCCAGGCATGCTAAGGATTGTAATAGGAATTTCAGGTGAAGAGGGTTTGGCTAATGATGGCTCTTTTTGGTCTAGGACCTCAATATTGGTAGCTTTTGCAGAGAAATTGCCAAAACTGGCAATATCAGAGGAAGTGCACAAGGGATGGAAATGTTAGTAGTTCTGGACATTGATGAATTGGCTGCTGTAGTGGAACTTGTTTAGACAGATTCTAGGCCAATGAATCAGCCAAACGGTGTTCTGAAGATTAAAGGGAGATAAAATGGAAGGTGATGCACTTGGAAATGTAGGCCCTTTAATGGATACAGATGCAATTAGCACTTTCTGCCAAGACTTGCGATTGGTGACGAAGAATCTGCTGGTTTCACACCATAAAGGGGTCCTTAAAGTATTAACTGCCTACGCTCAGCCACAGTTAAAGGGTGATGTTCTGGTGCATGCTTGAGGTGCTCAAGGACATGTTGTAGGAAAGCATTGTCGATCCAACTAGCTTGGGCCGTGTTCAAATTAAAGAAACTGTCATCTCTAGTGCAAGGTTTCTCAACAAGGCATTTGACCATTGGAATGAAGCTCTGAGTAGCCATGGCATGGCACGTTAGGATGTACCCCCTCTAAGGAATTAGCTTTTTTCTATTGTTTATGTGTAAAGCATCAGCATGTAGCATGGTTTTCTGATTTATAAATCTATATACTATGGATTGGCTCAAGTTGTGGTCTCTGCCTGCATCCCCCTTCTAGGGTTTTGTATGCAAGAATTTGTGTTGTAATTCTCTTTTTTAAGATATAGGGCTGGAGACCTTTAATAGAACATCGGCTCTTCTAACTAAAAAAAACACAACAAATCCTAGCTCAAAATAACAGTTTGCACAATTAAACATAAAGATGAAATTGGTGAATTTATGATGAAATTGAACGGTTGAGTGTTGTGTTTGCTATTTGGCACATATTTAATCAGTTAATTTCAGTTTTATGTTTTGGGAAATGTATATTCTCTTCTTGTACTTGATTTTTTCATAAGACAATGAATTTATACCAAATAAATTGATTAGATTTGATTTCCTCTGTATTGTATATTTTTGAGTGCTCAATGGATCAACTGATGCATCTATGTTTGCTGAATTTCTATGTTGTGCCTTGGGTTTTGTGCTTGTGCCACATTAAATTTATTTTGCTAATTTACAGTTTGTTTGAAGGCAAGTTCTGAATTTGAGTTGACCAAAATGTAATGGAAACCTTGATGAAAGGATCTGGGCTTAATATTTCAGAAAAGACTATACCAGGATGCTACCGCATTTTGCAGTCTTTAACATATTGTACAAGTCTCTGCCGTGGTTTTCCAAAACTGGCCTCGAAATGCTTGTTTTTGATGTCTAAGTGTGATCTTTTATGTAGACTGTTACATCTGTTGTAAAACAACGGATACTTCCATCAGTGGAATCTTTTAGAAAATTGTGGGATTGAAATTGAAATTTTTGTCTAACTTCCTACCATGATGGAATTTGGAAATTGTTACTTGATTGTAAGTAATTCATGATTTTGTATTTTCTGGTGTGTGTGAGCCTAGAACGGGAATGATCATGTCATTTGAGATGTCCAATGGATCTAGAACATCATGATCCCCAGGATAGCCATATACATGTTGAATCCATCTAACCCGATTGTTATGGGATTCCATTAATTGGCCTATCCATAATGGTAGGGTCGGTCTGCAAAGTAATAAATAGAGGTTAGTGTAATGTACTCTAGTAAATTGAAAAGCATCCTTATGAGAAATTAGAAGTGTCCTTTGATCATTATGTGTGGTTAGCCATAGAGGAGCATCCATGTCAGAGTATCCACTATGAGTACCAATCCACATATAGCAGTATCCACAGTGGTATTGCATATTTCTATAGAGGAATACCTAATTGGTATTGCCTAACTATTAGTGTGTCAAATGACAACTTATGGGGAAATGACTTCTAGTGGTATTACCTAATTTGTATAGAGGAATACCTAGTTGGTATTGCATAATTATAATTGTGTTAGACGACAACTTACAGGGAAATGACTTCTAGTGTGTCAAGTGGAATTGGAATTGGACCATAGTGTTTTGATCCAGGTCATTTCAAGGATTTTGTCATGTGGAATTGGAATTGGACCATGATGTTTTAATCCAGGTCATTCCAAATATGGTGTAGAGTGGTTGTAATTACAACATGTTGTTCTGATCCAGGTCATTCAAAGACTGAGACAAGTGGTTGGATTGGGCTTAATATTTTGATTCAAGTCATTCCAAAGAATATGTCTTACTTTGTTTTGTGTGAGGTCTATAGTACTTTGTAATGTGTTGTGTTGTGTTGCATTGTTTTTAAGTATTGTTTATGTTATCTTGTGTTGTCTTGTATTACTTTATTGTATTGGTATTAATGTCTTGTGTGATTCAATTGTATGCAAAATAATCAAATTAAAAGGATTGTAACCTAATCAAGAATAAATAACTTAAAGTACATAAAAAACCCTTGATATTATTCCCTAACTATGGACTATCTCATCGATTAAGACAACTATTTTTTAAACTGACTATTGATATGTGTGATTATGTTGATTTATAATATCCTTGCATTGAAACGAATTGTAATGTATTTGTGATACTTGAGATCGTACTTGATATATGTTGTACATGTATTGTATAACATATATCAAGTATGAAAAAAAAAAATAGGTTCCATTTTGGGGGTTTGTTACACATTCTAGCAGGGGGAGGCTTCAAAACTGCCACTTGACAATTATGAAACTATCATTTTTATGACAATTTTTACTCTTCTTCCAGATATTGTAACTTTTGCATACAAACTAGAAACAAGATGTTTTTTATTGTAACTTTTGCATACAAACTAGAAATAAGGTGTTTTTTTATAAATTGCATACTTTTCGAGAGGAATCCAAATATGCAAGAATATTCAGATTTAGATACCATAAAATACCTGTTTTTAGACCTACAACACAAGTGTCCTTTGAGTTGTGATCAATTTGCCACGAAGTCTAAAACAAAACCAATCTCATGTAAGAATCAATGTTATAGCCAAATTCTTTTATGCCTATGCCAACTTGTTTCATGTAGCATGTTCTCCATACTTTGAGGAAATGTTAAATAGGACAAACACAATTGAATACTCACATGCCCCCTCGTGAACATATATCGTGGACAACTCTCCTTGACAAACAATATTTGTGGATGATCTTGTTAATGAAGAACATGAGAAAAACATGGATAAGGACTTGTTGCTCCATTAGACAGGTGGGATGATATTAGGCATTGGTCACTATTAAAATTATTGTTAGATGTTCAGCTAGCTCATATTTTCTTGGAGTTGTTGATTGCTCCAAGAAGCACACAAATACAAACTTTTAATTTCATTTTTTAAGGGAGGACACAAAGGAGATAGGAGCTTCAAATGTTGTGCAGATTGTGACTGATTCAGCTTGTATTTTATAAGTTGGCTAGTTCAATGGTGAAGGGCACTCAGAAAAACATTCTTTTGGACCCCATGTGTTCATTCATTGAAACAATTGAACAATGCATTGAAAGACATTGGAACGATAGTTTGAGTGAAGACATTGGTAGTTGAAGCTAGAGAAATACAATCTTTTTATGCAACCACCACACATAACTTCACTCTTAAAGAGCTTAATAAGGAGGGGATTCCTCAAACTAGCGGTGACAAGATATGCTAGTTATTTCATATTGTTGAAGAGTATTGGAGGTGCAAGAAGCTCTACAACCATGGTGGCTGGTGGAGTGTAAAGAAAGTGGGCCAAGGCCAAGTTGCAAGAAAGGATGAAGGTGAGGCAAGAGGTAATTGATGCTTGGTGGTCAACTGTTAGGTGAGAAATTTAAATGTTTGCAAAAATATTTCATCATCAATTTTGCAAACACATTTCCTTTATAATCTCACCTATTGTGGGGATAATTAGGTATCCTGATCTAGGATCTCTTAGCCTTGGAGAGATCTATGAGACATCTAACAACATTCCTGATTAGATGAAGCAAACAATTCCTATCAAGGAGCCTAGATTAGAAATCTATGAAAACAAAATTAGACCTATTGTGCCATAGAGGTAGAACATAATGAATACCCCACTTCATATGGCAGCCTATGCTCTTAAACCCAAATCTTATGCACCTAGAGCTAGTAAGTTCCCTCTTCTAATGATAGTGAGGGAAAAGATAGTTTATAAACACTCTTGGGAAGATGTTAAGCATTTAGAATGCATCTAGACTTTCAAAGCAACAAATTGCATTTGTTAATTTTTGGGACCTGACATTCAACAAACCTAAGGCTAACACAAATTACTCAAAAAGAGGTTATTGGATGGTCAACATGGTATGGGAAGGAGGATAGATTGAAGCTAAAGTTGTCTGCCACTCACCTACTCTCATAGACAGCTAGTTCCTAAGTTACAGAGAGGAATTGGTCCACCAACAGCTTCATCTACTTGGTCTAGAGAAGGAGAGAAGTTAGTGGCAATTCATAGTGTCTCGACAAACTCTTAAACATCAATAGACTCTAGCCATGTGTTTGGATGTTGATCCTAAAGATGTTAAGCAAATTGATGATGTGGTGCAACACAGATTGGTTGGTGAAATATTCTCTCTCAATTTTTTTGATTTTTAAACCAAACATTTACAATAGAATCAATCACCCGTTAAGGTTAACATAACCAAAATGTAAATGAAAGAAATCTAACCAAGAATGCGCCTTAAAACCACTTAAGGAGGAGGGGCGAGCATATGGTCAGAGGATCCCTAGGATCTACTGAATCAACAAGTACGAGATTATAATGAAAGAGAAATATTAAACTCGACACCAAGGATGTGCACTCAAGATCCCTTTGCAGGCGAAGTGCTAACATATGGTGGAGTACTACTGCTGAATTGAAATAACAACAAGGCAGATAACCAGCCAATGAACTTTCCACGCTACCACCAAATAATGGGGGGAAAAGATTACAACATTAAAGACTTCTTCTGCTGTGGCAGGCATCCACTGAAACGTGGGAATTCTCCACTTGAAGTGGGTATGAAAGAAGTTACAAACAGATTGTCATCACTGGCGGTAAACCATCCAGGGGTGCTTAGTGTGAAATTAATTAAATAGAGCAGCAATAATAAAACTGAAACAGTACTACTGTTAGCAGCTTGTACAAAAGAGAAGGCTGCAATTTACAATGTCAATTTCACCAATATTCAAGCACCACTTTTTACACAATGTTTTCCGAGTTAGAGAATGAGAGGAGAGAAGATAGAGTATGGAAATAGCGAATGAATTGCTTTATCTCAAGAAACTGTAATTCTGGAAATGGAAATCAGCAACTACAAAATTATATAAAATGCTCATAACTCGATCAAAATACCTCTGAATGGCGTGAGGTCAAAGGCATAGATCAATTGGGAGATAGGTGCCCCAGTTAAGACACAAAAACAGCTCCAAGAGACCTGCAATACTTAATGGCACATTTTCCAATGCAAACTGAAAGGTACGGCCCTTGAGTGGGGCGATTTTTCAATATAAAAATCTACACTCCAAAATTAAATCTGAAATTGATTGGAGATGTTCACCTAGACCTTAGGAATCTTATTAGCAAATGCCTAGAACAATATTAAATTCGTACACTCAACCATGAACAAAAACAACAATCAGCTGTATGCAAATAGCAATTGTAAAACTGGAAAATACATCAAAATTTCATCTTGAAACACAATCTGCTAGTCTGGATGAGAAGCAGCAATAATTCAACTAGGTGTTGTCTTGCAAACACGAAATTGAAAGAAGAACTAGGAGGTCAGCATTCTTTGAAGTATAAAATGATAGATCATTTTGACAACATAACTTTAGCAAAATAATGGATGTCTAAATGCTGGAGCCAAAGCCAAGAAGGTACGCCAAAAGCCAAGCCTTTTCAAATTTCCAAAAAAAGAAATATAATTCCTTCTCAAAAATACGCCCCACTTGAGACAAAGAAGAAATTAAATAAAACCTTTTAACTTCTTCATGTGGCGCCACCCTTAAAGCCCCCTTTTTAAAAACAACTTGAAGTTAGTTCCTTAGGCCAAGGGGTAACTGCGAATTAGAACCAATTGCTCAATTAATGAAGAAATCCATTAAAATAATATTTCCAAAAGGCCAAGGCTTAGTTCTGAATACTGCTACCAAAGACGTGGTGAACTGAAGGCTGACAACTGCTAACTGCCAAAAATAGTATTTACTATAAATAGTAAATAATGAGGAAAGATCACAAAACCTCCTGAATTGGAATCTTTTGAAACACCTCAACGAGCCTACAGGATTCCGGAATAGGCTAATGAACCACTGACAGGATTACTGCTAAAAGGGGAACATTACAGTTGGGGTCTCATTAGATGAGTCACAATTTTATATAGAGGGCACAAGGTCAGAGATCAACTTTGATATAGATAGCCCAAATGAGGCCTTGCTTTAGGAGGTCTAATTTTTTACAATGGTATATTTTTATTTCTATATTCTTACAATTATAACTATTGTTGGACATTCTGCAATTTTGTTGCCTTGGGCCTGTTGTTGTAATGAAACCAGTGAAGTTTTCAATGCTGTTATACTTGAATCAATAAACATTTAACATTGAATCTCTTGTTTGATGTATTATGTGAATGTCTAAACTTGAATCTTGATGTCATGTACAATTAAAATTGTAAAAATTCCATATATATGGAAATATATCCATCCCCCAAAAATGGCCTCATGGACTACCATAGCTGAAATATGTCCCACTGTCTACTGCTATCTCCATCCCAGAAACATTGTGGAACACAGGTGCAAAATAATAAGTACATTCACTTTGAATGTAAATTTCATGTTATTGAAACTGCTTCTAACATAATAAAAAATCTGTTGTGCAAGTTCCACATGCTCAAAGTTTTGAACACATTTTTCTATGTGTCTATAACCCTGTAAGAATGGAACCCATGCCCTTGCGAATGTAATATACAGGTTAAGTTTGACTGCTAGGCTAAACCTTCTTTGTGCTTTCAGGATTTAAAGCCTTACATGAAATAGGTTAAAGTGCCTGTTCGGGATTCATTTGGCTGTGACTAGAACCCTGTAAAAATAGAACTGCTGCCCTTACGAATGCAACATGCCGGTTCAATTGAACACTAAACTAAATCCTTTTTGTCACTTCAGCAGTTAAAACTGTACGTTATATAGGTTACCAATAGAATTACAATAGCTGGCTAGTTCAGTTCATTTGATTTTTCTTATAACTGTGAAGAAATTCAAAACTGATGGCCCTATGAAAGGCAACATGCAGGTTTAGCTTGAATGATATTCATATATTAAACCCTTTCGGTCAGTTCAGCAGTTAAATCCTTATATAGTATAAATTACCAAATAGAACTATAATGGTTGGTCTGGCTTTTATTTGGCTTTGACTATAAGCCTGTAAGAATGAAACTGATGCCCTATGAATGCAATATGCAAGTTAAAGTTTGAACACTAGACTAAACCCTTTCAGTCAATTCGACTGCTAGAACTATAATAGTATGGTCCCATGGGGGGCTTGGGCATCTATTTTCATGGAGCTGGTGGTCTCATGGAGAAAAAATAATTATGCTACACAATTAATTGGAACCTTTTCCTGAAAAATAGCAGCCCCTACCTTTTAGGACTGTAGATTTCAGCTAGTGAAATTGAGGTGGGACTAGAAATTGCCCCTATAGCTTAGAATTTTTTTCTGCCACTTGTCTATCATCTAAAATTTTAAATTCCTATCAGAAATTTATTAATTTTTTTTTTTTTTAATTAATTATTTTTTATCAAAACACTGCAATTCATTCCTTAAATTTTGGAACTTAAAATTTTAAGCTGAATTGCACTATTAAAATCATGAGACCACCAGCTTTAAAATATTCTTAAAAAAATTTAGCAACAACCACTGCAATTTTTTAGGAAGCCCCCCCCCCATGGGACCTTACCCTAATTAGGCTACCAAATAGAATTATAATGCTTGTTCTGACTTTCGTTTGCCTTTAAAAAACCCATACCCTTATGGATGCAACATGCGGATACAGTTTCAACACTAGACCAAACCCTTTCAGTCAGTTCAACGGTTAATAAAAGAAATAGAACAGGTTACCAAATAAAGTCATAATGCTTGTTCTGGATTTCTGAAAGACAATTGAGTTGTGCTCCTTGTATTTTAGAAAGAAAAACTGACTGACCCAAATTTCAGTTTTTGGGGAAAGTTCATTACAGAAATTGGCTATCAAAACGGAGCAGAATTCTTATCCATTTCAGCGTAATTCTTTACCATAAAAGAACCATTTACACAGCAAATTGCAACGAGAAACCAAATTTTAATATCGGGCTTACCTTTCATCACCTGGAGGTTGTTCGTCTTTGTCCCTGTAAGGTTTGAAACAGTACCAAAGTTTTCTCAAAATTGGAAAGGCGGACAAGGCAGTCACAGCAATCCAGAGGCGACGAGCACCCAGACCTGGAGGAACAGTAATGCATGCCAATCTTGGCCTGCTCTTTAATCCGAGAATTACCAAACTCGCCCATCTCGGTTTCCACGACCATCCTATTACAATCCCTACCATAACTGCTAGCCACAATGGAACCAAGCATAATACAGCATCCACCAGAGTTTCTACAATGGCTGATCTTTGGAAAATCTCCGACATACCAAAACTGGGTGTTCCCATTTCCGACAGCCCTGCACCTGCCTGAATTCTAGATCCCAAGTTCAGGGCCTGCAATTATCCTATGATTAATTACTTATAGTTAGAATTGAATGTTGCCCAACCCTATGAAAGTGTACTTTCTAAAGCATATTGGCGTCCTTGTTTTAGAATAATTGGGTCCCTTACGCTGCAACCGCGTAACATGATCCACTGACCAAATATATCTCAATTCTAGCAGGAATTGGATCTAGTAATACTGAATTCAAGTACCATAAAAGGATGAAGGCAGGTTAAGCAGGGGTCAGAACTAAATTAGGTTTACTAATACTGGTTTTCGTACCAATTATACTCAATAAGACATTTGTGTTGAGGTAAACCAGACAATATAGGTGGTCTGTCTACTGATACAATTTTTTGTAATCATAATATAGGTAATATGACGATTGTGTGAAAGAAACCACTAATAAAGAAACTAAATCTACTTATGCTGATTTTGGTTATTAGATTATAGGCTATGGCGCTTCTGTATGAAAAGAAACCAACCAAAAAAGAAATTGGATCCCTTAATACTGGTTTTACGTATGGAAATTACAGAACAATATGAAACATGTACTAGGTGAAAGCGGCCAATATTGAAATAGGGCAGGTCTACTGATATTGGCTTTGCGTATGGAGATTACAGATGTTAGGCAATATGACAATTGTGCAACAAGAAACCGGCCAAAACAGAAACTGGGTATCCAGATGCTTTTTTCGCATACTGATACTAAAGGCAATAGGATATTTGTATTAAGTGAAACGAACCCGGTTGGCTTTTGAATTTTCTTTAGTGCGTTGAAAACCTTTCAATTCCATAGATAGGGAAGTCCCAGAGTTTATACGAGACTTGGGAGCCCAGCAAAGGCAGCTGTATTATTTTGGCTAAGAGCCCAGGTGAAAATTCCCGAAGCAGAGGAAACAACTGAAGGAAAAATCAATATATTTCTATCATTTCCCTTTTTTTAGAGGCCTCTGTGATGATACAGCAGAGTAAGTTAAAACCTAATAGGATATGATAGAGTTGAGAAAAGGCGTGCTTAAGCATTTGGGTTGCGTGTTATATGAAGAAAGAATGTTCAGTGCGAGTAAACCGATGAATTGGATTAGAATATTGGATGAAGAGACTTATCACTAAATACTCTGCAAAGGCCAACGATGCTGTCGGTCCGGATTTGGCTAGTGTTGGAGGTATTCTTATTTCTTGCTAATGTCGTCTGTCTTTTTTGAAGGGTGCAGGGAATTTGTAATGGGCTTAATATGAATTCTGTAGTTTGGATCTTTCAGGAAAACGGTGCGATGAAACCCAAGGATTTTTTTCAGTTGTTTTGTTTTTTTATATTGAAAGGGCGCAGTTACAAAGAAAAAGGTACAAGTTCGGTTGATGTAATTCAAAGCAGCACATTTTCAGGTGTACTGGATTTGTGGGGTATTGTATTGATTGAATACTTGCAAAGACAATGTGAGAGAGGTGGAGCTCAAATTTCGAACTGTATATAAAAAAGTAATAATGAAATAATTTAAATAAATGATTAGAAATTAGAAATATTGAATATCAAAGATGTTGAAATTTTAAATTTTGATTGTATAAATGTTTTAGAATCTATTGATTATAATTTATTTTAGAATTATATGTTTAAATTTGAATAAGTTTTATGTCTTAAGATTCACAAAAAATTTACATAATATGAATTATAAAAATTGTGATGTTGAATTATTATTGTTAAGACAAGGTACAATGTGTTAGCTTTTTAGGACTCTCAATGTGTTTTTCACATTTTTCATGTTTGCTTCTTTATTTTTTTAGAAATCTTATTTTCTTTTTAGAGTTACAAATTTGTCGTTTTTTACAACATGTGTTCACTTCAGTGTATTATTTTCCTATCAAAACAATGAACTTGTCAAAACTACTATCAACTTGTCAAAACTACTGTCAACTTGTCTAAATCTACAAGTTTCTCATTATTTTTTGCTCAACTCAACTAAGTTTATACCCAAAAATATAATCTTGAACTAAAAAAGACTATAGTTCTTACATATAGACCTCTTCTTGATGATTCAAAAGTGTATTTTTTAAATTATTCCCACACAAATCACCATGAACCATAATTTGTGACCAAAATTTATTTCTTGCAACTTATGTTGAAGTTTAATTTATCCATGCAAACCTTTGTACACACCACCAAGGCTAGTCATTATTCTATCCCCTATATACTTTATCCATTCTACAAGCCTTTGCCCATCTTACCATGGAGATTCTTGAGTGGGAAGGAAGTTGTTGGAATCTTGGAAACCAAGGACATTGCTAACACAATCAACTAAGCTTTACATATATAATATTTCTAGGTTCAAGTGTAGAAATTCTATTGATTTCACAAATTAATTATGTTTGTAAAAGAATGTCTCTTGTAATTTAAACTCAATTTATAATTTAAAAAGTCATCAAAATAAGAAAGTGAATTTTAATTTATTGTTTTTACTTATTTTCATTGCTTTAGAAGTTCTTTATTCACTTATTTTTTAAAAAAAAATCTAGAAAATTAAAGAACGAATAATCAACTCTTCATAATGTCTTTTTAAATATATATATATATATAAGTAATTTATGAGGAGGTATTGGGTTCTCCTTTCCCAAAACAAAAATCGATAAAAATCTATTCTAATTAATAAACAAGGCTTTGAAGCATTAATTCAAACAACCCAACATCTTTCAAAGAGCAATTTAATTATGATTGCCTACATTTCTAATTTAAGTTTATATTAATAATATGGTTTAGTTATTGTTGAAAAGAAAAATTAATGTTTCTATAAATTTCACTAATTGTATTCAAATTAAAGTAAGGGAAAATTACTACTTGTATGTTTTTGCTAAAAAAAAAATTCAAAAAAATTAAAGCAAGCTTTAGTTTTCAACAAGTTAGATCATTTGTATTATTTAATTAGTGTTATTTTTATTTAATTATATCAAAGTAATTAGTGAAATTTAATTAAATTAATATAATTTTTTTAATTAGTATTTATCAAAACAGTTAGTTGATATAAGTTATTCATTTATTAAAATCATAAAAACTCAAAAATAAACTATTTAATTGCATTTGATTAGATCTATTCACTTATCACATTTAAATACAAAAGAATGAAAACAATAAAAAAACCAAGAAAACAATTCAAACAACCAATCATTCAAATACTCAATAAAGCCATTAAATAAACTTGAAACAATTGTTCAACATTCAATTAGCACCCAAATATTCAATCAAACAATCCACTCAACATAAGTTATTCAAACATTCATTTAAACCAATAAATACCCTCTAACCCTAATGGACCATTTTATACTTAGTCACACATTTATCCCAAGTTGACACCAGATTTTGTGAAGGAGATTTTTGAAGAGGATCTATCTTTTCCTCTTGATCTCATTCTCAAACAAATAACTTAAATGGATTCCAAGGACTCCACAACTTATCCAAATAACACTCTTATTGTAACCATCCACCTTCTCTTATCTTTGAGGAAAACAACCTATTCAAAAATCTATTCACCCTTCCACTTGATCATCTTCTAGTACATCGATAGTAGTAAACACTAACCTATTCAAGCAATGTAAACACTCAAGTCTATCATTTTTTTGTATAAAGGACATCATATTCACACTTGTGAAAGTGAACTAGCATGTGGACATAAACCTAAACTATGGGAATAAACTAGCTAAAATATGGAACGCTTGGAAATTGCTTGTTGTGATCTTTTGTGTTTGAATCTCAACAAGGATTGGTAATGTTTAAAAACCTTTTTGGACAATCTACTAAATTGTGGTCATTTTTACCTCAATCAAACTCCTAAGATGATTGATTCAATGATTTTGGTACAATGGTTAAGGACAACAAGCAATCTTACAATGTCCCTAGGATGATGTATGTTGATGTGATGATTTAGTTATGCTTCTATGATGCTCAAAGTATTCTTTAATTATTCCTTTATGACTAGATTTATAAGATGTCCCCGATGTATTTAAATACAACATAGCACAAAATCTACACAAAACATGGCTAAGTTGGCCCATAGTGGCTAGTAGAAGGTTTGTGAGTTGTAAATTTGAATTTTGATATTTTTTAAAGTTTGAGATTCAAATTTATGATACATAGATGACTTGGGTCAAGTTCACAACCAATGATTTGATCTAGGGTGGTGAATGAGGGATCTAGGGATTGAGAGTAATCTCTAAGGATGAGCGATGATGGGATCTAGATAAGTTGAGTTAATTTTATGCAATAATATGCCACTTGTAGACTTGTTACTGTATTGAGGACACTCTAATGGAACTAGGCCCAAAACATAAGGGAAAAGGGTCTAGGTATGCAATTTTCACATTATATTTTTCACCCACTTTGATGTCCATGTGAACTACTAGGGAGATGCATTTCAAAGTAAAACAAGTAATCAACATGGAAACAAAATATTTTCAAATGCTTAAAAATATATAGATGTTCTCAAAGTATGTAGACCATTCTTAAATTATCCTCATAATGAACACTTCATTGTAAAACAAAAAATATGCAATGAGTGGTATTTATCAAATATTTAAAATAGGCACTAACTATAACTTGTTTGAAAATTAAATATCCTTAAAAATAATTAAAATAATAAGGATAAAGATAAGAGATTTTGTTTGATTAGAAAGTGAAAAATCTTTGGTTAAGGGAAATATTTTAACAATGTAGATGGATTGATAAAGTTCCCTTCAATGCAAAAATAACACAAGACTCTCCATAAAAAAATATAACCCACAAAAAGCACATTGGTGACATATATGTCCCCCTCTAATTGGTTGCATACAAAGGATGTAGGGAATTGGATGAAAGGAATATATATAGCATGTAAACATGGTAAATGATATCACCATAGGAGAAGCATGTAAGAACATAGGAAAGATGTAATCATGGAAGTACATATAGCACAAAAATGAAAGGTGTCTCTCAATGTTATCTGATTGAAGACAAATAATAATGATAGCCATAAATGTCATATAGGGTCACGTACAAGCAAAAGTGAAATTTAAGAGATAAACATGATAAGGATCATAAGCATGTAAGCATGAAGTATATATATTGATATCATAATATATGTGTGATAACCATATGGAAACATTTAAATCCCATAAAAATATAGTACAAGATGTAAACATGAGAGGAATCAAAAGAAGAATGGTCCTGGCATAGATATCTTAATAGCTAGACATGATAACATAGAACAAAGGAATAATCATAAATTGTCTAACATGGAAATATAATAGAAAATATATGAATTATAGGTGGTAAATGATGAGTCTAGTTTATGGTCTAATTATTGATAGATTTGTTGTCCATTTCCTGCAATTGTCATAATACTTTGATACTTGGGAGTTGATCTTTTCATAACATTTCCTCAAAATTATAGACTTTGGACATGAACTTATTTTTCATAACTTTCAAATGATATTGGCATGCTATATGAACTGATTGTGTTAATTTTGCATGTGATTAATGAATGTCGCTTTAAGATGATTATGGATATGTAATTGTTGTGCACACTAACATTATCATGCAGATAATTGGAGGCCTGCAATTCAGGAAGATTCTGCCAACTGGTTATGTGCCATATCGGTCAACAAGGTGGTCATTTAATGGAGAGAAGACTATTGGCAGTTAGAGATTCCTCATGTAAATCAAATTGTAACCGCCTTGTGATGGTCTTAATTGTTGTTGAGCAAATGCAGGTGTTACTATTGTGCCAGACTCACATTAAGGCAAACATGCCTAACAAATTTTGTGCATGTGTAGCCGCCTCTTCTCTTTTTCACATTTTCCCTAATGTGGCATCCTCAGCGTCCGTTGGAGTTGACCGCCTTGCTAGGTGTTTAAATAAGGATCCGATGTTCCTTCTGAGCTCTCTGGTCAAAAAATGTTAATTTGGTGATGTACTTGCACTCTTAAGCTTTTCAATAATACAGTCATGTTGCTCAATTGTACTCATGTTCTCCAATGAATGAAATGAAATTATAAGTCTGTGCATTTGATTTTATCTTAGTTTTAGGGAATACTTATCCAAGGGGGCCCACTTGGTGAGTATTTCATCTCGTACCTTAGTTTAGTTTAGTTGTTATTTTATGTTCGGTAATTAGTTAAGAATCTGGAACTAACTGTTCCTACAGCCACTAGAATTCCATTTTGTGACTGTTCCTGTAGCCAAAGCAGACAAAGTAGTTTCCTGGTTGTTCACTCAGATTTTCATTTTTGTCATACATTTCAGTTTAGTCTAGTTATTGGTTGATGTTCAACATTTATGTTATTTCCTTCCGAGCAATTTACTTTCAGTATTATGTCTTTCTCGGCTATAGGATGAATGTGGCTACTTTAGATTCCTAGTGCACATACAATGTGGCTACATTGGATTCCTAGTGCACATACAATGCTAACCCATTTCAAGTTTACGTTCCTGGGTTGACAATTTAAATGCACCTTCATGATGATTGAGATAGCTATTTAGGTTAGATGTCTAATATATGAATCACAGTTGTAAAGGCTTAGTTGTTAAAACATTATAGGAGGCCGACTTTTTTGGTGTCGTTGTCAGGGATGGTGTCAAACTAGGAAGTTATTTGGAGTCATTGATAGCTTTTCTTGTTGTAGTATTTTTGGAATTTGTTCTTAGTATACCCCCTCGTTTAGAAGAGTTATGACCCCTATTCTTTTGCCAATTTCTTGTGTGAGTTGGCTAATAGTGAGTTGATACCATATGCATAGAGAAAGGAGAAGAAAATTTTGGAATTCGTTCTTAGTATACCCCCTCATTTAGAAGAGTTATGACCCCCCTATTCTTTTGCCAATTTCTTGTGTGAGTTGGCTGATAGTGAGTTGATACCGTATGCATAGAGAAAGAAGAAGAGATGCTCGTGGAAGATTCCTTCCTAACAATCTTGATCTATTCCAGATAGTTGAGTATAAAAACCTACCAAGAAATGAAGAAGAAGAAGAGCCACACCTCTTTGCTGATACATTTCCAGATCTAACTAGTTCTGAAGTTTCCTCTGAAAATCAAAATCTGATTTAAGACCCCTTTGCTTTGGAACTTCATCAAGCAAGCATGGGTGATGCAAATGGAAACAAACCTAACTGACCAGCTTTTCCTTTCTCCATTGCTCATCAAAATGAAGTAGACAACCTCAAAAATATCCCTGCTTCAGTCCTTCCTGAGTTCTATGGACTTGTCATAGAAGATCCCGATACATTCTTGTTTGAGTTTGATATGCTCTGTAGGAGTTATGACTATACCATTGATACCCATAGGCTTAAGCTATTCCCTACCACTTTGAAAGAAATTGCATTAAGATGGTTCATGAACCTAGGAAGAGATATTGTGGAGACTTGGGAGGACATAAAGACAATGTTCCTTGAGAAATAAAAAGAGTATTGCAGAGGTAGTGACATGAGAGGAGATGACATTTTTAGAATGCAGCAAAAGAAGGATGAGAGCTTGGAAGATTACATTTCAAGGTTTTTGTTTTGCCTATAGAAATCTCCACACCATACACTGAATGAAGAAACACAAAAGTTGATTTTCTTGAGAGGAATTAATGATAGTTGTACATATGCCTTGGACCTGATGGGAGGAGGAGATATCACCTAAGTTATTTGGGAGGATATCAAGAAGAAGAAGATATGTCAAAACTATTCTAGGGCAACTACAAAGAAGGGGAGAGCTTACCAATCTTCTATGGGTAAGTCATCTACCAGCGGAGTTTCAAGGATGGAGATTAATCACTTACTAGCAGACTTCAAGCAAGACATCATAAACAATCTGCCTACTCAGTTGGATTTACTTTAGGCCAAAAATAAACAAGAGGAGGCAGAGGAAATGTTGGCAAAATATTGCCCTCATTGCAGACAAAAGAAGAAAGACTGCAGATTCAAGATGATAGCTAATATTGACAGCAAGTAGATGGTACCCAAGTTCAAGCTAATCCAGGGTGAAGATGATCAAGTCTACTATGTTGCACAAAGAAGGCCATGGGCTCCAAGACATGGTATGCCACCAGATCCACTATCTTTTGTTGGGCCATATTTCAATTCTTATTCATCTAGTAATCAATGGCAACCCCCATATCCATCCAATTATGGAGGATATCCATCACATCCTTGGAGTAACCCTCCAAATTATTGGCCCAATCACCAAAAATCTCCACCCCAATGGCAGCAACCTCAGGGGAATTGGCAGCAGTTTCAAGGAAATTGGTAGCCACCTCCAGGAAACTGGTAACAAACATCTCAATGGAGGGGAGGACAACAATGGCCAAACCAGACAACCAATTACATGCAGCCATCTTCTCAACCCCAACAAACTACTATAATGCCTCCTCCTGCTAATCCAAGTTCAAATGCACCTAAACCTACTCAGCTACTAGCTCAGCCCACACCTAACCCAAATAATAAACCACAACAATAGTCGGTACACTCTACTGATCCAAATCAATTTCTTGCATATGATGTGAGTGTAAGTGACATTCATTTGTGTTCAAGAACTAATTTTCCAACTCCTTCCACACCCATTATCATTGAGCTTCCTATGGAAGAGGAGGAGCCTCTGAATGTCCCTGTCCAGCCAAATGCACCTAAAAATCCTGAACTTGTCCCAACCAAGCAGACTAAACCTGAACCACCATTTCCCCAGAGGTTGGAAACTGTGAAAGAAGAGGAGGACACAACTTTTGACATTCTAGATCAATTGAAGCATATATGTGTCCAGATACCTCTATTTCAGGCCATAAAAGATGTTCCCATATATGGCAAAGCAATCAAGGAAGCATGCCTTAAGAAGCCAGGAAGGAAGAAGAAAGACCCCACTACAGTTCATGTGGTGGGACAGCTTGCTAACATCGAGCTTGGGAAAGTGATTTTTCCCAAGTATAATGACCCAAGGAGTCTTATGGTAGGAGTTGTTATAAATGGGATGCAGATAAAGAATGCTCTGATTGATTTGAGAGCAACAATAAATGTAATGACCAAGGACATCCTACAACAACTAAATATTGTAAGCATGAGACCTACTCCTACTATCCTAAAGCTTGCTAATAGTTCTACTGTTATGCCTGATGGTATAGTGGAAGACCTAGTGGTAACTCTAGACTCTTGGGAGTACCTAACATATTTTATGATTCTTTCTCTTAAAGCCACACTAGGCGGGTACCCCATTATTCTTGGAAGACCATGGATAGCAACAGTAGATGCTTATATTGGATTTTGAACAATAGACATGATCATTTTTTATATAAAGAGCACCAAAAATATTTTCTTTACCCTCCTGCTCAACTATCCCATGATAAGGATGATCTAGTATGGCCACATGTTGGTGAAGAGGTCGAGGAAGTTAATTATGTGGCACAACTTATGATGTTAAGCAGAATTCCTTTCCTGCAGCTTCAAGATGAAGATGAAGTATTATCTAACATAATTCAGAACCATTATGAGGTAGAGGAAGCATCATCCTCTCATGTATCTGATTTTGTTGATATAGTGAGAACACTCTTGCCCGCTCTTCTTGTAGCCGCTCTTCCTGCAGTTGCTTGTCTTGCAGACGCATTTACTGCAACCAAATTTCCTGCAGCAACAGGTATGCTTCATGCATTATTGCCACATGAACTCAAGGTACCAAGCATTAGTGAAGCTGTTATGGTAGAGTTAACTACACAACTGCAAGTGTTAGAAGGGAAATATCTGAATATCAACAGTAAATTGAGTGAAGAACAATAGTTGTCATTGGAAAACTTACTAAGGACCCACCAAAATGTATTTGCATGGGAATATCATGATATGAAGGGATTGGATCCTAAACTTTGCACTCATAGGATATACATAAGAGATGATTGTACACTAGTAAGGCAACCACAAAGAGGAATTAACCTTGCATTGAGAGAAATAGTAAAAAGGGGAACTGCAAAAATTGCTAGATGTAGGATTTATCTACCCCATTTCAGATAGCCAGTGGGTGTCCCCATTGGTGATTGTTCCCAAAAAATGAGAGAAGTGGTGAGTTTGTATTGATTACAAGGAACTTAACTCTACCACAAAAAATGACCATTTCCCCTTACCATTCATAGATCAAGTTCTGGACTCACTTGGAGGAAAGCAGTACTTTTATTTTCTTGATGGATTCAAAGACTATAACCAGATCCGAATTGCACCGGAGGACAAGGAGAAGACCACCTTTACCTATCCATGGGGAACCTATGCCTACTTAGTACTTTCATTTGGCTTATGCAATGCACCTGCAACTTTTCAGAGGGTAGTCATTAGCATATTTTCAAACATCTCTCACGATTGCATGGAAATCTATATGGATGATTTCACTACTTATGGTGTTGATTTCAATAAAGCATTGGAAAATCTTAAGAGAGTCCTACAAAGATGTGAAGACCACAATCTATCTTTAAATAGTGAAAAGTGCTTCATGATGATGCAGGAAGGTGTAGTTCTTGGCCACTACATCTCTCACAAAGGAATTCAAGTAGATCCTGCAAAGATTGAGGTGATTACCAATCTGCCTATCCCTGCAAAACAAAAAGATGTTAGGAGCTTCTTAGGACATGCAAGTTATTACAAGAGGTTCATCAAAGACTTCAGCAAAATGGCAGCACCATTGTATAATCTCCTAATTAAAGATGTTGAGTTCCAATGGACATAAGACTGTGATAAGGAATTTTCTGACTTGAAAGCAACTTTAACTCATGCTCCAGTGCTCAAGGGACCTAATTGTGAGTTTCCTTTTCAAATCCATATAAATGCATCAGAATATGTTATAGGAGCAGTCCTAGGACAAAAAGGAGCTATTGAAAATTTCATTTACTTTGTTAGCAAAAATCTGCAAGGAGCTGAATTCAACTATATAGTAATAGAAAAAAGAAATGTTAGCAGTGATCTATGCTTTAAACAAATTCAGACATTACATAACAGGCTACCAAATATTTGTGCACACCGATCATGCAGCCATTAGATACCTCATGAATAAACCTCTGATTTCAGGAAGGCTAGCAAGATGGTTATTGTTGATGCAGGAGTTTGATATAATCATTGTGGATAAACCAGGGAAGGCCAATGTTGTTGCAGATTTTCATTCAAGGATGACCACATCAGAGGACAATCAAGTCATAGATGATTCTTTCCCTGATGAGCACTTATTTTCCATCAGTGTGTAGACACCCTAGTATGCTAACTTAGCTAATTTTCTGGTCACAAGGAGAGTCCCTCCTCACTTCTCTCCAAAAGAGAGGAGAATGCTCATTGAAAAATATTTTCCTTTCTCATGGATTGCTGGATGTTTTTTCTACATTGGACCTTACCAGGTCATGAGGAGATGTGTGAGGGAAGATGAGACATATGATATTCTACATGCATGCCACAATGAACCTTGTGGAGGACATTTTACAGCCAAGAGAACAACAATGAAGATTTTGAACACAGGATATTACTGGCCAACCCACAAGGATGCAGGGAGATATACAAGGAAGTGTAATAGATGCCAAAGGATGGGTCAGCCAACCAAATCTAATGAGATGCCACTGTACCTCTAGGTAGTAATCAGTCCATTTGATAGGTGGGGACTGGATTTTGTAGGACCCATTATTCCTCCATCAAAAGGTAGATCTTATATTTTGGTATGCACTGATTATGTAATTAAATGGGTAGAAGTTAAGGCCATGAAGCATGCAAGAGATAAAAAGGTTGCAAAATTTCTATATGAGGAAATTTTCACACCGTATGGGGTTCTGAGAGAAATAGTGACTGATCAAGGGACTCAATTCACTTCAACCCTTGTTACAACACTAGTCAATGAGTACAACATTAGGCATAGGAAGTCTACTCCTTATCACCCCAGGCCAATGGCCAAGTTGAGGTGACCAACAGAGAAATTGAAGCCATTCTAACCAAAATAGTGGCTATCCATAAAAAAGATTGGGTAAGTAGGCTACCAGAAGTCGTTTGGGCTTACAGAACTACTTGGAAAACAACTACAGGATTCACTCCATTTGAGTTGTTGTATGGCAAGACAACCATGATGCCCATTGAATTTGAGCATAAGACTCTTAGGACTGCAATAGAATTGGGAATGGATATTTTTGAAGCACAAAGAGATAGAATCATGCAGCTAAATGTTTTGGATGAGATGAGGAAGACAACTTTGCATCACATAAAGGTAGTGCAGAATCAACGAATAAAGTGACATAATAAATTCATCAAGAATTTCAGCCTGGAGATTGGGCACTGCTCTATGACTCGAGATATCAGGATAATGTAGGAAAATTATAGACAAGGTGGCTCAGACCATATGAGGTGGCTGAAGTATTTTCCAATGAAGTTGTTCAACTTACTACCATTGACCCTATCAGGTTTAAGTTGTTGGTGAATGGTCATCGCCTGAGATTGTATCACAAGCCAACTTCTAAGGAAGAGTTCCTGCAACAACTCACTCAGCATGCAACACCCGAACTTCCTGCATCCAAAGGAAGGGGACCTAGTATCCCTTCTTTTGGCTAATTAAGGTATGTAACTTCTCATAATAAAGATTCCCACTTTGTGGGGGTCCACTTCTTCACCCATCCACCCATTCATTCCACCTTTCTCTCTCTTACACCATGCCACCATCATTTCACTTCACTTCATTTCATTTCATTACATTCCACCTCATTCTACTTTGTTTTCATTAATTGCTTAACTAATTTCTTGAAAAGTGATTGGTATTTTCTCCATAATCTTTGCAATAAATCTTCCATGAATTCAGGTATGTGTGCATCAATTGTTATATCTTAATTGTCTTTTAGTGCATTTATTTAATTATTGTGAATTAATATGGACGTTCGCCATAGCATGCAATTATTCCCTGCCCCTGTCAAATCGATATTCCACCTCACATGTGAAGACACATGTGCAAATTCAGGTTGGGGGGGACGTGTCAATGCCATGTCTGCATGTCTGTCCGTACTGGTTCACATCAACAAAATTTAAGTCATTGACCCAATTTGAATTATGAGAGATGATGACTCATATGTGTGAAACAACAATCCACCATTGCCATTTTCCTTAACCATGTCCTGCATTTATTACTCCTTTATTGCTTTAATTGCTCCTGTCACAATCTTAAGCCAAAAAGGTAAAATTTAGATGACATTGGTACCAGAAATTTAACAGAGTTGCAGGAAGGAGAAGTTTGGCGTTCAAATAAGGATTGTAGGAAGAAAAAATTTGTAGAGTGATTGTTTGATTGCAAACAATGGGAGGTGGGTTAATTTGAAATGAACCCATGGTTCATGATGTATTACTATAGGATGTACCTTGCTTGGTCGAGTTTAGAAACTATGGATGACTAGATTATTTCTTAAAGCTGAATGGTTTTGATGAAGATATTGCATTGGAATTCGCCTAGACATTCTCTGAAGGAAAGGCCACGGTAAAAGGGTTGTAAGTCACAGCTACGGAGGAAAGAATTGAAAAAGTTATAGGGTTGCTTACCGATGGTGAACATTACCCTACTTCCAGAAATGCCAGGTCAGCTAGGGATGAATTTACAGAACCTAATGACCCTCTGTTGAGCATTGACAAACAAGGCACAAAAAGGACTTCTCTACCTGAGCTATGGAAGCAGGTAGTAGTTTATGTTGTGAAGTATATTACTTGTGAAGGTTGCTAGTCGAATTTACATTCCATGCATTTTAAACTCCTGAACCATATAAGGCACAAAAGGAGAATGAATGTGCCCAATGTGCTATACCACCTTCTTTCAATCATGGCGATCGAGACCCAGAAATGTAGGGATAATTTCATTTCCCACTATTGTCTGATCAAATTATTAGTTAAAAAGTCTTTGCATGATGTGTCTAATATTTCTTGGGAAGAATTTTTGAATATTGATCAAATTAGACTAGAGCATTTGTGACCTAGAGTTTTTCCTCAACCTCATAGGGTTAGTAGGAGAAGGATCAATGTTGGGGCCACTCTTGGTGCCTCAACTTTTGATGCAATCCCTAGTGGAAACCCTCTTGCAACCAAACAAACTATTGAGATTAGTTCTTCTGAGGTAGAGCATTCTGATAAAGAGAGTTCATCTCCTGATTCAGATGATGATGTTCCTCTTGGCACCCTAATGAGAACTAGGGCACAAAAGAAGAAGGCAGAACTAAAGAAAGGAAAAGCTAAAAAGAAAATGGTAGAAAAAGAAATGTCAGGCTCCAAGAAACAGAAGGTTGACACTATTCTTCCTGTAGCAAAAGAAAAACATGAACGCCCTCCCAGAGAATCAAGATTAGTTGGCCCAACCTTTAGTGTACCTCTAGAGGAAAGCCCTAAACCTGGAAAAATGCCACAATAGGATGCAGAAGCTCCAATGGAGAGGGTAAATGTTGAGGAAAATTACGTATTTGAGGAAGTAGCAAATCTAACGCTGGCAGATCTTGTTGATATTACAAAACAAGTTGAAAACCAGGCATGTGAAGAAAATCATGAACTCCTGCAACAAGAGTTCTTGCAACATGAGCAAGAACAAGAACAAGAGGCCCTGCAGCTTGAACTGAGAGAACAGTCAGCACCCCTGCAACTAGAATTGCAGGAGAATCTGTAATGGGATACCTATCACAGAGGTGGAACAACCTAATTGATGATTTGAAGCAAGTTGAGCCTCACATGCACAACTATGTTGTTGCACTTAAGAGAGCTAAAAAATATATGTAGATTGGAAGAACAAAAGGGCAATTTTGGCTTCCACTAATTTTTTAGCCACCTATCCTATTGCGACTTGTGCCAAACTTCAGGTATTACAGGTATGACATAGCTGATGAGAGACAGAGATGGAACAAGTTGGACAAACAACAAGGGTTCTATTGGGATCCTAATTTAGACACAGTAGAAATTGATGTAGGACAACTTGCAATTGCCAATTTCAGGGCATTGACCAAACAAAAGCTTAACTCTTCCTCTACTAGAGGACCAACAAGACATTAAGTTGGGGGGAATGATGAGTCTAGTTTATGGTCTAATTATTGATAGAGTTTTTATCCATTTTCTATAGTTGTCATAAGACTTTGATACTTGGGAGTTGATCTTTTCATAACATTTCCTCAAAACTATAAACTTTGGACATGAACTCTTTTTTCATAACTTTCAAATGATATTGGCATGCTATATGAACTGACTGTGTTAATTTTGCATGTGATTAATGAATGTCGCTTTAAGATGATTATGGATATGTATTTGTTGTGTGTACTAACATTGTCATGCAGATAATTGGAGGCCTATAATTCAAGATTTCGCCAGCTAGTTGTGTGCCATATCAGTCAACAAGGTTGTCATTTAATGGAGAGAAGACTCTTGGCGGCTAGAGATTCCTCATGCAAATAAAATTGTAACCATCTTGTGATGGTCTTAATTATTGTTGAGAAAATGTAGGCGTTATTGTTGTGCCAGACTCATGTTAAGACAAACATGCCTGACAAATTATGTGCATGCATAGTCTCCTCTGCTCTTTTCCACATTTTCCCTAATGTGGTGTCCTCTGCATCCGCTAGAGTTGACTACCTTGCTAGGTGTTTAAATAAGGCTTTGATATTCCTTCTGAGCTCTCTGGTCGAAAAATGTTAATTTGATCATGTACTCGCACTCTTAAGCTTTCCAACTTAATACAGTCATGTTGCTCAATTGTACACATTTTCTCCAATGAATGAAATGAAGTTATAAGTCTATGCATATGAGTTTATCTTAGTTTTAGGGAATAATTATCCAAGGGGGTCCACTTGGTGAGTATTTCATCCTGTACCTTAGTTTGGTTTAGTTGTTATTTTTTGTTCAGTAATTAGTTAAGAATCTAGCACTGACTATTCCTACAGCCACTAGAATTTCATTTTGTGACTGTTCCTACAGCCAAAACAAACAAAGTGGTTTCTTGGTTGTTCGCTTAGAGTTTCATTTTTGTCATGCATTTCAGTTTAGTCTAGTTATTGGTTGATGTTCAACATTTATGTTATTTCCTTCCAAGCAATTTACTCCTAATGCACATACAGTGCTGATCCATTTCAAGTTTACGTCTCTGGGTTGACAATTTAAATGCACCTTCATGATGATTGAGATAGCTATTTAGGTTAGATGTCTAATCTCTGGATCACAACTGTAAAGGCTTAGTTGTTAAAACATTATAGGAGGCCAACAATAAATATGAAACATAAGGATACATATGAACCAATAAAGGCACACATAAAGAGTACATGAGATAAACATGGAAACATAACAAACCATAAATGAGCTAAACAAAAAATATAGGAAAGCATGGGAATAAAACATCATAAAATGTAACATAGATAATAATGAAATCAAATTGCATAAGCATATAAGATAGGAACTAAAGGAAGAACATAATGTTAATTATAAGGAAGATGTCCCTTGTGAAGAAACCAGGCTTAGACATGATATAGAAGATGAAATGATAATAAAAGATGCACAATAAATATGGTATAAATAAAAGGCCAAATTGTAAGGACTTATAAAATAAATAAATACTAATATAAGTATATAAATAAATGAAGCATAAGAATTCTCAAGATCTCAAGTATCATAATCAAAGATCACCTTCCAAAAGGTAATCATCCCAACAACTAGCATCAAGTTCTTCCTCCTCAATTGCATGGCTTTCTTCTTGAGAAGAATTGGTACTCTTAATGAAAACACTAGAAAGAGGTGGAACCATGAAAACATCCTTCTTAACCCATTTTTTATTATTTATTTCTAGAGATGGCTTCATAGAAAGATTTTGTATTTGTTGAACCATAACATTTTTTTGGTATTATTAATGAGTTGTTTTGCACACACAACTTAGATAAAATACTAGGTATCCTATCTCTCTTAAAAGGAAATCATGGGTAAAAGTACAAACCTGTGTCACACTTTATAAAGGAATCTGCCAACACAAACAAAAATTCTCAACTTCAACTGCATAAAAGTGGTGTTTATGTTTTGAATTAAAAAATGATGTAAATTAATGAAATGTAGAACTCTTGATGAAGTTTATTTCTATAATTTTTCAAAAAAATTCAAAATTGTTTTGATATTTTTTTATAAATTTAAGAGAAATTTTTGAATTGCTAAAAATTTCAAGAAAAAGTGATGATGTCAAGAAAAAAATAGATAAGAACTTTATTTTCCCCTGATTTTTTTTTCTCAATAGATAACTTCAATATCTAGTGCACGGAAAAAAAATAAAAAAATTGGTGTATAATTTTCCTTGTAATAACATGTTAAAGTTAAACATACCAGAATTCGGCAGTTTTCATTTGACGTCAACTATTGTCTAAATTTTTTTATCATTTTCAAAATAAAAATTATACTCGGTTGGAGAGGATTCTCTCCTCTAGTGCACCATATGTTTTTTATATTTTTTAATATGTTATAATATTTTTTTAAATTTCTAATTAGCCTAATTTTTCATTTATCAACCTACTTGTGTTATTTAAAATAAAAAATATATTAAAACTAATTAAATATATATATATTTGGATTCTTGACTTTGAGCTCTACAAAAGAGTATTTTTAGTTTTTTGAAAAAAATCATTATGATTGTAGGAACATCATATTCATTTGGAAAGTTTCAAAAATTTCTAAAAAGATGAGGTGGTTGCCAACGAGGATGCCACATAGACAACTTCAAGCGAAAGGGTTTCGATCGAAACCCTTTCATCCGAAAACATAGATGTAAATTGAGTTAGATTTAAATTGACTAAGGAAAAAAAAATTATTGTTTCGAGCGAAAGGGTTTCACCCAAAACCTTATTTTCCATGTATAGGCCACGTAGTTTCAGGTGAAACTATTTCGCCCAAAACTATTTAGGGAAAAACCATTTCACTCTAAACTATTTAGTTGGATGAAAGTGTGACACAGGTTTTTCCTTTTACCATATATCTCTATCAATCTCTCTCTCACACACACACTCATTGTTTCTCCCTCCCTATCTCTATCTCTATCTCTATCTCTATCTTTATCTCTCTAACTCTACCCCTTCTCTCTATCTCTCACTCTTGCCCCCTCTATTTATATCTTCCCATCTCTCCCTCTCTCTGTCTATTTATATCTGATTATCTCTCTCTCTCTCTCTCTCATTTACCCATCTCTCCCTCCATCTCTCCTACTCTCTCTTTATATATATAATATATATCCCTCTCTCTACCTCTCTCTATATACCATTTCCTATATCTTTATATTTCTCTTCCATCTCCCTCTCTTTCATTGTCTCCCTCTTTATATCTCTATATCTCCCTCTCCCTCTTCATCTCTCCTTCCATCTCTCCCATTATATATTTATCTCTCTATGTTTTTGTCTTTGTCTCTCTCTCACCCTCTCCATATTTTCCAACTTATATTATCTCTCCATTTATCCTTTATATCCCTATCTCTCCCTCTCTCCCTCTCCCTATCACATCCTATTTATGTATCTCTCTACTTCTCTCTCCTATCTCTATTTCTCTCACTCCATCTCCCTCCCTCTTTATCTATTTATACATATTTATCTCCCTCTCTATCTCTCTCCATATCTCTCTCTTACATACACACACACTCCTTGTTTCTCCCTCCCTATCTCTATCTCTCCTTATTAAATTCTTACATATCCCCCTTTATCTCTATCTCATTATATAACAATCTCTCTCTACCCCTATATCTTCCCTCTCTCTACCCCTCTATATATCACTTTCTATCTCTATCTTTGTATTTCTATCTCTCCCCCCTCTCCATCTATTTATCTCTTCCATCTATATCTATCCCTTTGTCCTCTCTCTTTATCTCTCCCTCTCCTTCTCTCCATATCCCTCTCTTCCATCTCCATCTCTATTTCCATCTTCACACACACACACACACACACATCCCTTCCCCCTATATCTTTCCCTCTTTCTATCCCCATATCCCCCTCTCTCTCCCTCTCTCCCTATTACAAACATAACATGAGCCTATTGGCAATAGATCCTTATTATCTTCCTAATTCAGAGGTTTTTCTTTATTGTGTTTGAATCCCTATAAGCAGATGCATAGTTGATTTGAAGCTATCACCTCTTCATTGATACCTTTGTTGCACAAACAACATTATTTTTATAATGGCCTACCAATTGACCTCATGTATACTACACAAATGTATGTAAAAATAGACCCAAAAAATCCCTAATTGACCTTCCACACTTCTTTGGTCTACCCATAGCACACCAAGGTATGATTGCTAGCTATTTAAAAAAAAAACATAACAAAAATAAAAAGTAAAATAAATTGTAGATTCTAATATTTTAATGTTTCCTTTTTGGTCAAAATATTATTGCATTTTTTTCTTTGAATAGGTAAATTGGGCTCAAGGGGGACCAACCTTGAATACAATGCAACCATATTCATCCCATAAACAAGCAAAAAACAAAATACCATATTTAATTCACAAAAAATAACCCCAACATTATTGCCATTAAGTTGTTATGTCCTAGTCTGCATCATCGACCCCCACAACTAACTGCTCCGACCCTCCACCACCTTCAAGCACCACTGGTAATGCAAGCATCACCTTTCTCCCCATTAGATTTCCCACCCCCGCAAATTCTTTCAATAGGTTGACATTTCCAATAACTTCAGCTAAGTGTGCATCCTAGCCTTCCTTGACACTCCATAGGATGAACGACACCCATGAGCCATTGAAAGGCTGAGTAAGAAGCAACCAAAAACCAATCAACAGATGGAGCCCAAAGCTTGGAACTGCCATAGCAAGGTAGTAGTCCATTTCCTCCCACCAACCTGCCATCACATATTTCCACATTAAGAACCTCACCATCTCAATATCTTCCCTTTCCTATAATAACCAGGCCATGAACATTGATGAGATGTCTAAATTTATGCGAAAACAGTAAACATACATAAAAAACATGGCACCTAGAATCGCCTTGATCTCCATCAACTCTTCCTCATCCTAAGTTTTAAAAACTTTCTTTAGCCTTGTGTTAGACACCATCCCCTTGAAAGCCATCTGATGCACCTTTCCTCCTAGGAAAATGGTTGTGTCCATGGTGAAATAATGTTGATATGGTTACCAAATGAGACTTTAAGCTTCAAATGTTGCCAAATGAGACAATGGTTAATGACTAGCCACCCCACAATTAAGACTAACATCATTTCGCCTCGATCTAGCATTTCCCGTGTGTGTGAGATTGGTGGCGATTATAACTAGCATATCGTCGTGCTTTTCCTTTATTGTGATTGCAATCTTGGACAATTTATCAACATCTTAATTTCCTTCTCGGTAAACATGGGAAACTTTAAAGTCCTCAAAGCTATCTAAACACTCCAGTATTTTTTCCAACCACTTCCTTAATTTCTAGTTGGGGGTGGTTTTTCTTCTTATAGAATTAATAGTGATCAAGGAATCACCTTCTAAATGAATTTGATTTTCCCTTATATGTTTTCTTAGTTGTAGTCCCAACTAAGTAGCTTAGAATTTTGCTTCATTATTTGTCCCATTGGCCAACTTTCTTGCCCATTCCTCCACTTTCTCCCCTTTATAATTACATATAATACACCTTGCACTTGAGGGGACAAAATTTTCTCTCGTAACCCCATCAAAGTTCACTTTAAACCACCATTCCTCTAGGGGGATCCATTTAACACCAGCCCTTGGGTTAATGAGAAGATCAACCTTTTGAACCCCATAAATAAGGAATTATTACATGCATATTAATTTAATATATTAATATAATATACCAAATCATTAAGAATTAAAATATAATATTATTATATTATATTTTATTACATAATATATTAAAAATATAATAACTTATTAAAATATCTAACATATTCAATGATTAAGAATCAAAATATAAGAAAAATGATTTTAGAAGAAGAGAGAGTGATGGTTGTGGGCGAGAGTATTTAGCAACCCTGCAACCATTAGAGGTTGTGGGTTGCATGTGCTTAGGCTATGCGTGCATACTTTTAGGAGGATATTATCAGCATTGTGCGAGCTATTTGTAGGTTGGGGGGTTTCTTCATCGATATTGGGGTTCTTTGTCTTCATTTTCATCTATTTTCTTGCTTTGTGTTGTACGTGTGGGTTTGGGTGAAGGGTTGTGAAATAGTCTAGTGTGGGGTTTTGTTTTTTTCTCTTGGTAATGGATTTAGGGGAAGCCTCTAGGGCTAAAACTCCTTTGGATTGTCATGCTGCATTTGGAGTGAAATCTCCATCGCCATCACAAAGGGTTGTTGTGAACAATTTGCTTTTTAATGATTTGGGGGGGGGAGGGTTTGCTTAGTCTGGAGGCCCTCGAATCCCAAAAATTAACTGTTGCTTGGAAAGAAGAAAAGATAGGCCTATTTTGGTGATTCAACCTAAATCAATAATGGAGGACGTTGAGTATTTTTCTAAATATGTCTTGTTATGCAAGTTCATGGGAATGCATGTATCACTTCAATTTTTGGAGTCATGGGCTTAGCAGACTTGGACTTTAGAGGGTGAAATGGAATAAATTTCATGGTTGTTTTTAACTATATGGCTGATCGTAATAGAGTTTTCGAGGGTGGACCCTATTTCCACAATCAGATTGGTTTATTCATTAAGTCGTGGCACATTGGTTTTAATCCTTCGAAGGAGATATCGAATCATGTCCCAGTATGGGTGTGTCTTCCTTAGTTCCTAGTGGAGTATTGGTGCAATAACATCTTGCAAATGGTTGCTTTGCTTCAGGGGAAACTTGTGGGTCCTTCTCAACAAACATAAGATAGGAAGGTAACAAATTTTTCTCACATTTGTGTTGAGATTGATTTGAGTAACCCTCTTCAGGACTCTCTAGAAATTTGTGTGGTCTCGTCTTCTTACATGGAGCAACTTGCTTATGAGACTCTGCCTTTCTATTGTTCTTTATGCCATAATATGGTAATTTGCAACGAAGATGTCCTAGGACCAAATCTTCGAAGTCTCAGACTACTTAGCCTCCTTGCAACCCCCCTAAGATTGATAAAGGCATTGCTCCCATTCTTGGTGATGTTGTAGGTATAGAGGGTTTCATTCATGTTAAGGCTCAAAACAAGAATCGTGGACATAAGAGGACTTTTAAGGAGCGACATGAAGGGGACACCTTTACTAGATTTTATGTGTTGGATGATCTCAGTTAGTAGGAGGTGAATATGGGTATGATGGTTATGGATCAAGGTGTCTTGGAGTTGGTTCAGGAGGGTATTATCTCTAACAATATTTGGAAGACATAGGATGTGAGCATTGATATTAGTCTAGTGGATTCAATGGTGCCTGATGCCCTCATTACTATGGAGAGGAGCAGGGGGAGATCTATCTTCCATTAGTGAAGTTGGGGCCTGATTTGGAGAAAGGAAATAAGGTTTTTCCTTCTTTGGGGCTTCTTTAGAAAAATCTTAAGAAAGGGGTTGTTGAGAAGGCTTCCGAGGGAGGGAGAAAGGACTTAGAGAAAATCAAGATGATGGGGGAGACATTGGTGGAGTCATGATCTGTTAAGACACTTGACTCTCATTTTTCCAACCCTCAAAAATGATCATCCTCTCATGGAATGTAAGGGGTTTGAACAATGGCCCTCGACAAAAAGGTTGTTCGTGATCTGGTGAGAAATCATTCTCCTGATGTGTTGTTCATACAGAAAACTAAGATGTTTGTTGAGAATATGTGTTGTTTGGCACCTAAACTTTGGGGGCGGGGTCAATGCCAATGCATTGGTGCACAAGGTAATGTTGGGCATGTGGCTTGTTTATGGAATCTATTGAAGATTCACCCTCTTTTGTGGATGTCCTATAAGTCTTCTATTTCAACGGTTGCTTCAAGCCTAGAAACTAGATAAACTGTTCTTCTTTCCAACATTTATGCTCCTACTGATTTGCTTGGTAAGTAGCGCTTGTGGTCTCACATCCAATCTATTCAGAGCTTTGTTCCCCTTTATCTGTTGATTGTTGTGGGTGATTTCAATGCCATTACTAATTTGGATGAAAAGAAGAGCGAGATTTTGAGGTTGGAGCCTTCTAATTTTCTTCTCCATGATAATATTTTTGCCTTGAATCTTGTTGACATTAAGCCTAGTAATGGTCAGTTTAATTGGAACAATAGGAGACTAGGGGAAGATTGTATTGTTGAGAAGCTTGATAGGTTCTTGGTCTCTTGTTTCTAGATTGGTGGATCTTGGTCTACTTGTTCTGAGATTCTGGATTGGAGGGGCTCAAATCATTGGCCTATTAAATTATCTGCTTCTTCAACTCGAGTTGCTCATTCTCCCTCTTTTGAGTTTCAACTTATGTGGTTGTGGGATGCCTCTCTGTAGGGGCATGTTGTTGAATGGTGGCATTTGGGTAGACCTGCATTTGGCACCACTATGTATTCTTTTGCCAAATAGTTGCAGTATGTGAAGTAGTAGCTCAAAAGGTGGAACATGAAGTGTTTCGGTAACATCTTCCATGTTAAGGTTGTTGCTCAAGTTGGTTTGGATGCTACCGCCCATGAGATTAGGGAGTTAGGCCTTTCTAAGGATTCTCTCAAGGATGAAGCAAGGGCTTTGAAAGCTGTAGAGGAGTGTGAGTTGTAGGAGGAGATTGATTTGAATGGTTACAGGAGGGAGACAAAAACACTGCCTTCTTTTTCAACTCTATGAGGGCTAGGCGACTTAACTTAATTTGACCCCTTTTCTTGTCAATGAAAGGGATGTGTATTTAACCTCTTTGAGTGATATTTCCAAAGAAGCTTCACAGTTCTTTGCCTCCTTGTTTAGGGAGGAATCTTGGGATGTGTTGGCTGAGAAAAATCATGTTTTGTCTTGTATCCCTTATTTGGTTACTATGGAAATGAATGAGCATCTCTTAGGTTGCATTTCCCTGGAGGAATTTGAGGCTATTGTCTTTCAAATGAAGAAAGGGAAAGCTCTTGGTCTTGATGGCTTTTGGATTGATTTTTTCTAGGAATTTTGGGATATTATAAAGTGAGATTTATTAGAGGTGGTTCGCGTGTCTCAAAGGAACAAGAAAATGTTGGGGGTTATGAATTCTACCTTTCTTGCGCTCATCCCCAAGTGTGAGGGAGCGGATCATATGAGTTTGTTTTGACCTATCTCTGTGCAATGTGGTCTATAAAATTCTTTCCAAGTTGATTGCAGAGAGGTTGAAGCGGTGGCTTAGTAAGCTTAATTTTGAGGAACAAGGTGACTTCATGGATGATAGGAAAAACCTGGATGGTGTGGTCACAACCACTAAAATTATCCACTTTATGGCAGCCTCCAAATAAAAAGCTATGTTCATCAAGTTGGATATGGCAAAGGCTTATGACAAAGTTAAGTGGTCCTTCTTGCACAAAGTTCTTATTGATTTTGGTTTTGTTGAGGAGTGGGTTATGTGGGTTATGAGTTGTTTCGCGACCAGTTCCTTTTTAGTTTTGATAAATGGTGAACCGTCTTCCTTATTTGGGGCTTCTAGAGGCCTTCGCCAAGGGGATCCTCTTTCTCCGTATTTATTCATTCTTTTGGTTGAAGGTTTGGGGAGAGCGATTAAGAGTAATGTGGTGCTAGGTCTTATCCAAGGTTGGGTTTAGGGTGATGGTTTGCCTCTTCAATCACACCTACAATTTGTTGATGACACTGTGTTGATGGGAATGGCCAAGGTCAGAGAGACCACTAACTTGCGCAAGGTTTTGGACATCTATTTGGCTGCATCTAAGTAGATGATTAATGATGATAAATCTTCATTTTATTTTTTAATACTCTGAGGCTTATTCAACAGAGGATCGCTCATATTTTTAGGTTTCAAATTGGTTCTTTGCCTTTGATTTATCTCAGTATTCCTATCTCTTCCAATACTCACTCTAGGGGCTCCTGAAAAAATATTTTGGACAAGTTTCGGGCGAAGGTGAACTATTGGACTCACCAATGGCTTTCTTTCACTGGAGAGGTTCAAATTCTTAATTTGGTGGTGTAGGCTCTTCCCAATTATAGGTGTATGCTCCAGATGGCTCCCATGGGATTTACCAAGGGTTTGAATTCTGTAGCTAGGCAATTTTTATGGGCTAGCAACTTGTTATCTTCTAAGTGGAGCCTTGTGAAGTGGGAGATTGTTTGTAGTCCAAAGCAGTTTGGTGGTCTCGGGTTGCAACATTCGACTCTGACTGGGTTGGTACTGTCTACCAAGATTTATTGGAGATGGTGTTCGGAACAGGATCATGTCTAGGCCATAATTATATCTCACAAATATTTAAGTGGGATTCTGATGGTGGAGATTCCCCGGTACTCGCTTGTGGGGAAAGGTTCTGTGATTTGGGAAACACTTAAAAAAGGTGCTAAGTTGATCAAGGAGGGCTTGCTTTGGATATACAATAGGGGGTTTGAGGCTCTCTTTTGGTTTGACTCTTGAGATGGGTTTTCCCCTATTATGAGTAGGTATCCTAATCTGCAGAATCTTTGTCAGTGCTTCTTAGAGGTTGCTTGGTCTAGGGTGATAGATTTTAAGACTTCTTATCTTTGTGGGTAGATGGAGGTGTATAGGTGGAAGGATCTGAGTGAATGGTCGGTGACTAGCATGGAGGGGGAGTGTGTTGAGCTTCAAAATATTTTGGCAAATAGAAAGTGCAACTCTCTTCAGGATAATGATACTTTGGCTTGGAGTTTGGATCCTAAGGGTGTTTTCACGGTGGCAAGTGGGTATCAGGAGCTGATAGCTCAAAAGTATGGAGGATTGGAAGTTTCGTGGTTGAAACATGCTTGGAATAAGTTGTCATGGCCTAAGTGTAATTGCTTCCTGTGGACTTTAGCTTGGAACAAATGCTTGACTTGGGAAAATCTTCAAAATCGAGGTTTCCAAGGACCTTTAGTTTGTGTTCTTTGTCGATGCAATGAGGAGGACTCTTCCCACTTATTCTTTTGCTGTCCCTTTTCTGTGCTTATTTGGAATTTTTGGTGGGATATTTGGAAACATCCTTGTGTTCATGCATCCTCCCTTGTTTAATTCAGGAGTAGCCTAGGGAGACCTCCTACACAGGCCTCTTTCCTCTAGATTACGTGGTGCATTGGCCCTACCTTCATCCTTTGGAAAATGTGGTTGGAAAGGAATCACTAGATTTTTCATGGGGATAAGTTGATGATTCAACAGGTTTGGCAGATAATTGTTGGTATGATCCAAGAAACAATGGAAGCTAAATGTGAAGTGGTTGTGCCTTTGGAAAGGAGTGATGATGAGATTGTTAACAGACTAGGTCTACAGGGTTTGACCTCTAAATCCTTCAACGTCTGAAGAGGTAGGGGTGCTAAAAATAATGTTCAAAGGATTGGGAGTTGGTCTCCTCCTCCAGTGGACATTTTGAAGATTAACACTGATGGATCTTCTTGGGGTAATCATGGGCCTGGAGGGATTAGTGGTGCTAGGAGAGACCGTTTTGGCTTTGTTATTTTCTTTTTCTCCATTCATAAAGGGCAACAAACCAACAATATTATGGAGGGGTTGGTGATTCTTTGGGCTATTGAGCAGGCCTATGATGTTGGCTAGTGTACGATTGTCTAATTCATACTCTCATATCATTGTTAATCTGCTAAATGAGTAGAATTTTGAAGGGGTTAATTGACAACTTTCTTTGGTGGTTCGACATATTTTGCAACTGTGTTCCATGCTGGAGGTGGTATCTTTTACCCCCATACCACATGAATGGAATAGTGGTAGATTGTTTGGCCAAGTGGGCTTCTGAGCATGCTGGAGATTGAAAAATTGAGGGATGGGAGTAGTTATCCCCTGATTACTGCTAAGTGCTTGAGAGAATTATTTTGGAGGACATGCCTGATTGAGGTGGGATGGTGTTGGTTTTGCGATGCTTTTGTGTATTGGTTGGGCGTCTTGGTGATCCTTCTTTTTGTTGGGAGCCTTTTTGGCCTCTAATTTTTTTTTGTTATGTTGTTTTCCTAATATCAATAAAGTTTTTACCATCTTTATATAAAATAATCAAAATTTAATATTATTATTATGTTAAAGTTTAGTATATAATATATTTAAATATACTAAATTAAATTATTTATAAATTAATATATTACTAAAATATAATATATTTTTTTGATAGGTACAAGCGAGTAGATTATATTGATTTTGCAAAAAAATTAGATGTCATGACTGAGCTAGGCCAAAGTTTATCATGGCTGCCAAACCCCAAAAAGACCTAGACCAAACACCCAACAACCAACCAACCCCCCGAACTAGAGAAAATTTCTACTTAAAATAGACCACACAGGGTCAGATTATAATAGAATTACACAAATATTGTTTTACCAGACCGACCAAGAGAGACAACATATACAAAGCTTACTAAACCGTCCATGACCAAACATTACCAAAATTACATAGACAAAACTAGGATTACGCTTGCCACACATTGTTTTGAAGGAAGACTTTGAAATCATACTTCCACGATGCGCTCGACACCACCGCCAACCTAAACTTTTTCTTTAGGAATTGTACACCTGCAACAGCCAGATGATGATTTTGAATTAGCTAAAGACCCTGCAAATCGAGGAAGAATGGGTAATACTTAACTGTTGCACTAAGAACCACGAGGAGATGGAGATCATGGGGATGCGGGATGCCAATTCCCAATGTGACTGCGTCAAGAGCCTCATCCAAACCCACCAATAAATCCTTCTTAAATAGTTTTAGCATAATCACCTTCACATCTCATTTAGGAACACTCAAATCCAATAGCCCCACCAAGGTTCTCGATGAAATGTTGGTGTCAAGATGATATCCTTCAACCTCCTCCATAAAGCCACACCCAACAATACACTTTATACTTTATAGCCCCAAACATTAAGAAGTCAGGATGTCAAATGATGCGCCACAACCTTAAGGAGTAACAGGGCCAAGAAAGACCATCTTCCATTTTCTATTGTGCAATTGCACTAGAGTGTCCATACTGCCCATCTCCAGTCCTTTCGCACAAACGTGAATCATAAACATAACCATGGAAAAATAAAGAGCTAAGTTGCCCAATTTAATTGGTCGTGGACAGGTAGAGCCCTAATGTAGTGTCAGTTATCCACCTCATAACCAACCTTCATTTTACAAAAAGTAGGTGAGAATCATCATGATAAATGAATCCTTGGAGATTGTGGTGAAGCCAAATACGCCACAAGGCCTTGAGTGTACAAAGCATCAGATGAAAGGACATCAAATTTTGATCACCCCAATTCATAATTAATACCGTCAACCCCACAAGCCATGTGAAAAATGAAGAGGCCAGTCATATAACCAAATCCAACTCACCGCCAAGTGGCAACAATAGGGGATGAATACACCACCCATGATCACAACCTCTCCATAGCGGCCTTGTGGAGAGGCTCCCACCCAAGCACCCACATTATTAAAATATAATATTATGATATTATAGTTTATTATATAATATATTTAAAATATATTATATTATTAAAAAAATAGTATACTAAACCATTAATAATTAAAATATAATATTATTATATTTAAAATATATAAAATTAATAAAAAATCTAATATATTAAATCATTAAGAATTAAAATAAAATATTTTTATTAATGAAAAATCTCTTTATTTACAATATTATAAATTAAAAAATGTTTTTTTTTTTAAAATAGACATTTATTTTTTTCCAAACATTTAAACCAGTGATAAATAATTTTAAGATATTTTAAAATTATAAATAATTTAAATATTTTTTGAATAAAAAATAGTTTTTTATTTGTTGTCAACAAACTTATTAGTCCTCTATGATATCAAAGGCAAGCACGCTCCTTAGTAGAGTTAAATTTTTTGTTAGTTTGGGAATAAAAAATTTACATGTCGAAGGAGACTCTAAGGTTGTGATTGACTCCATTAATCACAATTATTGCCAAGGGTGGAGTATCACAAATATCTTACTTGACATTAAATTCTTGCTCAACAAATTGGAAAGAAAGAAATTAACCCACACTTTTCGTGAGGGCAATAAAGTGACTGACTCTTTGGCCAACTTGGGCTCTTCTTGGGTTGTTTCCAAATGTTGGAGATGTATGATGGATCTTTGTGTGAATATCCAAGGAATAATCCTTGAAGAGCAAAAAAGCACTACTATTGATGATGAGGTCTAACATCTCCATAGTGGAACGATACACTTGTCTTCTCCTCACAGGTCTCATAATGATGTGGATATCTTGTGATGATGTGGAAGGGTGCAGGTGGGTGTTTGGGTTTTGGTGGGGTTTGCTTGTGTTACCTAGTTGGTTTCCCCATGAGCTTCATGTGTTGTCTTATCATTGGTACAAACCTCTTGATTTGAAACTTGTTATAAGGAATGTGTCGGTGGCCAAAATCTCTACCAAACCTTTAATTAATAATGAGCCGATAAATGTAGCATATGACATTTATCTGTGCCTCGATGTACTTAATCAATATTTACATTGGCCTCGATACCCTATGCATATCAAAAATTTCTGTTGGTATGTGTGAAAATCTCAATGCCTTAATTAGGAAAGATTTTCATAGTTTTTATGACGAAGGTAATAAATGTTTTGTGTACACTGGTCGTTTGCATTTAAAAAAAAACTAACTTTGTTTGCTCTAGTGAATGGATACTATCTGAGAGTGAAAATAGCAGGAGATCGAGTTAGAACTGAGCTAGGATCATGCGAAGAATTCCATTGAGACCCTTTGGTTTGGCATATTTGTGTCGAAGGAGGTATTGCTCCTTTAATGGAGTGCCTCAAAGGGCATGATGAGAGGCTCTCTACTCAGTTCATGAGCTCATGGTGTGATAGGAGGGTCACAGTGAGCGACATATCATTCAAAATCAATGAGGAGGTCATAGCTAAGGCTGTGGGGCTGTCATGCTCAGGTCAAAAACTTAAAAAACACATGAAGGTTTAGGATATGGAGAGCCTGCAGACTTTCTTCCGTGAAAATGAAAAACTTGTTGCATGCAGGGTTAGAGAGGAGAAAGCTTCTGATGCCTTAGGACCAGGTGTGTTTGGTTTTAATGAAGTGCATAACTCTTGAGGGAAGGTTTAAAGTTTTTTACTTTCGAACTGCAAATTTTTAGGGGAAAGTGGTTTTCTTGCACTTTTAGGGTTTTTCACCTAAAAGGAGAGAGATTTCCCACCAAAAATTGGAGATTCATTCAAGATTAAGGAAAATATGATTGAAATATGTATAAATAGGGTGTTCTAAATGCAATAAATTGATAAAAGAGATCAAAAGCTAACTAGTAATGCAAAACCTAGAAAATGCACTTTGTTTGAAAACACATTATGATATGCAAAATGAACTAAAAATGCAAGTAAACTGTAACAAAAATGACTGAAACTAGAGAAGTGCACCTGGAAACTAGAAAGTGCTGGAGAGGAGCTCTAGAAATGTTGTTGATTCTGGAATTCTGGCCTACTGGGACTAATTCGCCATTTTGGGCGACTTAGTCCTAGATTTGGAAAATTGCATCGGAGTCTGTTTCAGCCAAATGGGTGTCCAAATTTGTAGAAATCTCTGAAAAACTTGTACAGTGGGAGTAAGTTGCCACAACTGGGGGAAGTGTCCACTTTGACTTTTCTAAAAAATTGAAAGGGGAATTTGTAGCCCCCGACCTGCACTTCTACTCCTAATAAGTTTTCAGATTTGAAATTGCAAAATTCGGCCTATAGGTGTTCTCCAAGCTTCTCTTAGGGTTTTGACAACCTTGAAGGGCTTTGACACTTTGATGACAACTTTTCCAATCTTTCTTTTGGACAAATCTGTAAACACACAAGGAAAGAGAGAGAAATGTTGGATGTTAGGGCATGGGGGTTTGCCTTGGTCAAGCCCCTTTTAGGTAATTAAACCAAAATGAAAAAATAATGTAATGAAGCATGAAATAATGGGGTTAGAAACTTGCCATGATGATTGATCTTGAATTTCTACAACAATAGGTGAAGAATCTGCCCTTGAATGCCTTAGAATGCTCAAACCCTAGCTTGCTTGAGAATAATGATGTATGAATAATGAATGAGAGTTATGAATTAGGGTTTAGAGGCTTGTATTTATATAGGCAGTCCACCTAAAACACCCGTTAATTTGATCCCCAAGGCCGACATGGAGAAAAATAAAACTTAAAACCTAATTTTTTCTGCTCAAACCCTGAAAACAACTCAAATAGGACTAAGTTGCCAAGCTGGGTGACTTAGTCCCACTTAGATGGGACTAATTTGCCTAGATGGGTGACTTGGTCCCATAGGGGCTCTTTTGCCAGTTGGGATGTTAGGGAATGCATAAATTGGGTTTATATGTTGATTTAGTCAAGTATTTGATCAAAATAAGCCTCGAGATACACAATATGGGGTCATAGGGGCCTATTAATGATGATGTAAAGGGTAATTAGGGCTAGGGTATCTAAAATAGGACCAAATTAGGCACAAAATTGTCTCTTTCTTCAAGAGTATACAATTTTTGGCGACACAACTTCTATCACTTTCCATTGCTAAACCACCTTCGCCACGGAATGCTCATTAGCTTCCCCTTCTTCTTGCTTTCATCTTTGGAAATTTTCGTTAGGGAAGCTACAAATCTTGTGGCTAGGAATCCTGACAAACCTTTCCTGTTACCCCTACATTAAGGTTTCATTCTTCATCTTCACCACTTCCACCTTGCTCTCTGCCCACCTAAGCCCATCTCCGACATTTAGATTGAGGAACCTAAGACAACTGACCAATCCCTTTCTAAACCATCATCGGCTATTTCTATTGGCCCTAAAAGAAAAAACCCTCCTATGGCTAGCCATTCTGATGATTCCAAACTTAAACCCCATGCCAAAATGAAGAAAGGTGGCATGGGGTTGACTCATTCTAAAGCTGCTGAAGGGCTGTGCGAGTTGAAAAATACACCCACTAAGAAGGATGGTAAATTGCTTGCCAAAGACAAGACAAAACTAAAAAAAGGGAAATAAGGACACCACTTACCATATGGAGGAAGCACTTGTGAATGAAGAAGATGAAAACTTTGTTGACAAAGATTCTTAAGGGGATACGGTGGTGGCTACAAGTATTGACACTAGGGTTGAGCAAACAAGTGCTTGTAATTCTAATAGACTGACACACCACAAAAATGAGGTTCACATTGATGAGATTTCCAACAATTTGCACCAAGATGAAGGTTGGGAGGAGAGCAAGCAGGACACCGTGGAGGAGACCAAAGAGCATGTTGAAGGACCAAGTCTCTTCATTGAGTTAAATAGGATGATCCGAGAGGAATCCACACCAGATTCCTCCAATCATCGAACTCAGGTGGAGGAGACTACCAGGGTGAAAGCTACCAAAGACAAAGACCTCAACAACCTGGTTGCCCGTGTTGCTAAGCTAGAAAGAAAGTTCATAAGGTTGACTTATTTCACGATCAAAATCATCCACCATTCTACTGTTACTCTGTCAGTAGTGTTCAAAGAGGAGGTCGACAAGAAAGCTGCCGAGGCTGATGCCAACAACAATTGGATTGGGGATGATGTGCTGAATCTCCTCATGGAGGACTGGGAGGGAATAGCTAGTTGATGAGGGGTGTGTGGTTTGTTGTCGGATGGGCTATCTTTTTGTTGTTGTTTGGCTGTCTTTGTTCTGGATATTTTGCTGTTACTAGTTTTTGTTTTTTGATCCGAACTTTGGCCTTTGTGGCCCCTCATGTCAAGGGTACCACACCCCGCAAATCCAGCTTATATTATCAAAAGCAAACTTATTAATAAGTAATTAATCAAAATGATTGCAATATTTCCTCACGACAAGTATTAATAATATTAAATAAAAAATACCCTTAAAACAAATTACATCTGTTTTTCTTAACCATAAAAAATTAGCTTCTTCGAAGAAGATGACTTGCCCAACTAGTGGGTCCTCTCGACTTCCCTACAAATCATAACTACCAGGGAAGGAAAAACTGATTGACATTTAGGGATCTGTATACATTTGCTGTCTGTGTTCGCCGCCTTAAATTGCTTTCTTTCCACGCTTTTGCAGATTTGCACATCCGAGACGGAAGTTCTCAAAATAACATCCATTCGCAAAATAACATCCACAGCAGTGTAGCATTTGGTTTTACAGGTGGATTTACATATTCTAAAGAGAAACACATTGAAGTTCTTCTGAAGATGGCAGGTGATAGAGAAGAGGCCATCCATAATGCCAATGAAGAGTCTAAGGAGGTTGAGGAGAAGGAGGAAGACACAGGAGCTCAGATTGCACCCATTATCAAGCTTGAAGAAGTTACGGTTACTACAGGAGAAGAAAATGAGGATGTTCTCCTTGACATGTAAGCCAAATTTCTTTCTTTTCTGTTATCAATTATCATTTGAGATGATATGACTTTTAAGGTCCTTTGGGGTAGAAGGGTTTTTAGGATTACTTCCTTATACTGTAAAATAAAATTTCCAAGTTCTGTTTGATTCAAGATTTTAAGTTCTCGGGTATGATTGGAAATATCTGCTCTAGAGAAGCCTAATATAATAAAATCTAATACTGTTATATAGATTTGCCTATTCTAATATAAGAGTTTTGGATTTACTCGTTTCAATAAAGATTTGCCCACTTACATTTATGATTTTGGAATTTAACCATTTCAATATAGGATTATTGCAATAATCATTTCAATACAGGATTTTGCAATATCCATTCCCATACAGCGCATTGTTCCAATAGTCGTTTTAATATATGATTTTTATATTAGCCATTTTATTATAAGATTTTGGGTTTTAGCCATTTTATTATATGATTTTGGGTTTTAGCCATTTCAATATAAGATTTTGGGATCTACCCTTGCAACATAGGATTTTGGGTTTTTCTGATTCAAAATAGCATATTTGAGATTTGCACATTTTCATATATGATTTTCAACAACTGTCTCAAAATTGGATTTTGAAATGCCCATTTTGTAATAGTATTTTTGCAAAATTCATTTCAATATAGTATTTATTCGTTTCAATACAGGATTTAAGTATTTGTTCATTCCAATATAAGATCTTTGCAATATCCATCTCAATTTAGGTTTTAGGAACAATGCGTTTTGGAATTACACATTTCATACTTTCGTAATACGGTAATACCCAATTTCATTTTGAGGTTTTGAGTTTAACTGTAACATAACTATAGGCATGGTCAATTGTTGAGATTTTCGGGGATTTTATTGCAGGAAATCTAAGATTTATAGGTTTGATAAGGAGGGGAAGCAATGGAAGGAAAGGGGTGCGGGAACAGTGAAGTTTTTGAAGCACAAGGATACTGGAAAAGTTAGATTGGTCATGAGACAGGCAAAGACCTTGAAAATCTGTGCCAATCATTTTAGTAAGTCATCAGCTTTATTCTTGCACACTCAACCGAACACTTGGTTTGATGCTAAATTGGGATACTAAGTGACTGATCATGACATTTTGTTTAATTAAGATATTATGGTATATCATCAGACTGTTAGCTAATTTGAATTGTCCACGGTAGATTACTAGGGGTTTTCAATCTTAATATTATATCTAGATTATTGATTCTGGAGTTCTAATTTTTTATGGGTGGAACAAGGTTTTGCTTTCAAGCTATTTTTACAGTTTCTTCATGGTTTGTAGTTGGAAGTGTATTAATGTTTTATCTTTACTGTCGCTGCCCCATTCTATCTAGAGGTTTGTTTAATGTCAAAATCCTATTATTGATTTCTTTGAGAAGGGCACCATGTTTTATCTTTACTATCGACGCCCAATTCTATCTAGAGGTTTGATTAATGTCAAACTTCTTTTATTGATTGCTTTGGGAAGGGTGCTAACTGCTAAATAATAGATTGTAAATTGCACACGAATCACTGTACTATTTTGTTGAGCACAAGCTTGTCTGGTTTTGAACCTGACCGACAATGGTCCCAACTTTTGCCTGTAAAGCATGGTGGACAGTATAATATGTACATTTAGTATTTTACATGGTAAGACGACTTTAAAGATCCTTTAGGTCAAAGTGGTCTGTAGGACTTAATAAAGTGCATTCACTTGTTTAGAAGATAATTTATATGAACATATACTGCTAAAATAAAATTCCCAAATTTTGTTTGATTGTCTCAATGTAATATCTGTGTAATTGGCCCTTATAATATTATGATATAGTGGGCAGGTCAAAACCATAGCAGCAAAAATCTTTTGTGAAAAAATTGGCAAATCAAATATCAGATTTTTAAAAGTAGAAAGATGCAAAAAAGGAAAAAGAAAAATCTGATGTTATAAAATTTAAAGGCATTTCAATAGCATAGTGATATAAAGAGAAAATAAATATGAGAGTTTAGCCCATGAATTATGGAATATAGATTTTTGTCATTTATGTTCATATTGCTGGTTACATTGCATTGCACAATGCATAATGCATAAATAATAAATGGATTAGTTTTCAAGTTTTAAATGACAATCTATTTTGTACAAAGACAACCTACAAACTGAGTACAAAGTTTCAAAAAATCATAGATAGCCAATGACTCTTGCTGCTACGAAGAGAGCGAAACTAAAGGGCTGCTGGTCCTGATTATGAGGCATTTGCGTCAGGGCCTGGCCTTATCATAGTTGCATTCCTTAAGTAGATCATAAATATCACCACTGTCGAGAACATTATCATTTGCGAGCCACTTAGAATTTATTTTATTAAATTATTATAAATACATAAGAATTTGGCATAGGAATCACTTTTAACAAATACAATTAATATATCTTAAGACTTATTATCATTATACATTTTCAATTTGACTTTTTATTGAAGATTTCAAGTAAGACATGTATGTTGTATAACGAGAATAGTTTTGTAAGGAAAGTGAATTTTGTGACAAGAAGAGGCTAAATTTGAAATCTAAGTGTTTCTTTGTTTTAGAAAATTAAAGAAGATTGTGACTTGTTTTCAGATTTGTAAAACTAGAAATACGCCTATTGATGGGAATCCACTATTATTTATGTAATGCTGGGAATAGTGGGTACAAATGTTTATAAGAATATGTCTAGTAAATCAGAGGCTTAAGAAAAGGAAGATGAACATAGTACATACAATAATATATTTACAAATTAGTGCTAAAGAAGTGTGTATATGTAGAAGGTCTGACTCTTCTCTTTTTAATTCAAATTGCGTCTCTTCTCTTTTTAATTGAAATATTGAAAAATATTTATATATGAATATTCAATAAAAAACAAATAACTCTTTTTCTCTCTATTTTTTGAAATTTTGTAGAATGATTTTATCTATCTATCTATCTATCTATATACATTCCACTTAAAAGATACAAATGAATTTGTGTATATATGCATATTTGGAAAATTTGTATATTCGAATACCCCTGGGCCCTGGCTGTTCATACCAGGGAACTAGAACTGAAACAAACAAACAAATATGTAATTGTGACTACATTTTTCAGATGCTTTCTGAACGCACAGACTACCTTACCTTGCTGGGTATGTTCAATGTATTCACAGAAACCCTTCCCATTGCCGCAGTTTCAAAATGCACTGACCTCAGCCTGAAAATGGAGTAGTTTTTGCAGTTGAGGGAAATATGCCGTAGACACACATTGGACAAAATATAGCAGAAAATCGCTTGAAAAGCGATGCCAAATTCATTCAATTGTCAGTATATCATGTGTAACTGTAAACCCTACCAGAAAAGAAATTGCGTGGGTTGGGTAAAATATGATTGAAAATTTGTCAAACTTTTGTGTGCAATTATTTAATTGTGACTAGCAATTTCATGAGGGAAAAAGTTGGGATCACTAGTGAGTCGTGATTAAATTTCTATTTTTTCTTCTTAGGTCAAAACTATAAAAGCAAATTATGTGCAAATATGCCTAATACCATTCTCCTCGAGAGAATTGTATGAAGTTGAAGTGTGTGATTTTCACATTTATTTTGATGTAAGCTTTTATGCACCAGGTTATGATTCCAAATATCTATGTAACTATTCATGATACAAATATCATTTTATGGTGGGAGGATTGAAAAGAAATTATTTGTGATTGTGTCTAAATATGTTTGTAGGGAAGATAGTTGTGTAAGGCTGAACTGTGTACTTTTCGCATTTCACTTAATTCATTTAATGTCCTAATTAGCGCACATCATAGAGAGCTCTTATTTGTACTAGGTGGTACATCCTACAGTCAATAGTGGAAGACTTCTTAAGCGCATCATGTTAGCATCTTATCTAAAGATAATTTGAAGCATAGATGCAAAGCTCTGTCAGTACTCGTAGAACTCGTGAGTACTCGTGAACCACAACTACTTGTTGCTGTTTTAGAAAACCTTGCAACGATTTTTTCATAAAAAATTGTCAAAAAATCACAATTTTTATTGCAAAATCCATCAAAAACTCGCTGAAATCGATTTTTCGCATCAAACATTGAAAAGTAAGTGCGACTGTGGCGACTTAGGGCATTTTTGGGACGTGATTGAGCTGATTGATAGAGTTCAGAAAGGAAAGTGCCCATTAGACATGTTTAGAATTTTGTAATTCGGCATTTTTAAAGTTGACACGTCTTACTTCAACATTACCCGATGAAATAAATTTGGTTTTAATATTTTAAAGGAGTGTTGATAACGTCCGAATCAAGATTTGTAGAGGTCCAAGTGATAAAATTGTGAGTGACATTCGCCATGAAGGTTTGTGAGGTTTTGAAGGCCTTAATTTGAGCTTGGTGGCGGGGGCTCCACCCCTTGACCCCGCACCCCGTAAGGGGTGTTGCTCCTCAACCCCAGACCCTCTCAAGGGGGCTGGATCCTCGAGTTTTTGAAGAATATTTTAAACAAATATGTATTTTCATATGTTCAATAAAAGTTGCCAAGTTGTTTCTGAGTTTTCTGAAGTCTTGAGTTTTTTAAAAATTTAGGCTTGCCAAGTTATTGCGAGTCTGAGTTTTTCAACTATGATCTGAAGTATTATATTTCATGAGCAGGTAGTTATGCATAGTTTATAGACTGTTTGTGAGTAAATTTCATTCCTGTTTTGTCAGTCTCAGTCTATAGAGTGTGTTGTGTTAAGGTCTTGTTCCTTTATGAACAGTCTCAACTAGATTGTGTTGTGCGAGTAGGTTTGGTTCTTGTTTGCTGTGAATATTCTTGATCTTTTTTTCAGCGTTAGGGCTTGTTCAGGAAAAATGACCTCATGTATTTTTATACAAATGGTGTTTCTGCAGTACATCCAATTACATAATGATTTTTCAGGGTTTTGAGTCAATCTACATCGACCTATGTCTCATGTATTTGTTTTTGTTTGTGCCAAGTAGTACATCCAACAGTGAAGGCAGGGTCATTATATTATATGTTCGGGACATTGCTATTTGGGCTTAGCTAGATCTGTACTGGTAACCTTTATAGGCAGGTATTTGAATGTGGATGATCAGACAGTCTATAGATCATGTCTGTATGAGTAGTTTTGAACCTTGTTTATTGATTATATGCTTTATTTTGATTTGAGGATCGTGTTTCTGAAAAATGATGTCATTTATTTAGCTTTCAATCGATTGATTTCACATTTTTTCTTCATCTGAATTTAGTATTTTAAATATTTTAAGTTTTGGATGATGATGCTGGGTGTATTTTCCATTGTTTACTCCTCGTATTGTATTGACGTCTTTGTGCTTTCCTTTTGCAGTTCAAGCCCCATTAGCCCTGCAGGAACATGCTGGTAGTGATAAAACCTGGGTTTGGAATGCCCTGGATTTCTCAGATGGTGAACTCAAGGAAGAACTCTTCTGCATTCGCCTGCCCAGTGTAGAGAGTAAGTATCTTATGCTCCTCTTTCCTGGACAAAGCTGGGCTAATTACTTGTTTGGCTAGTAGTGAAACATTAATTAGTCTTATTTTATATGGAGCCTTAAGCCACATCAGTTGTTTGTTGCTTATGCTTTCTTCCACTGCAATGTTCTTTCTGTCTAAAGAAGTAAACACAGTGACTAGTCTTGATTGTTTTCCTATTTAGAAGTTTTATGTATATTCTGAAGCATTCAACTAAAGAGATTTCCACTGTGGCATGCAGTCTTTCATTATGCTAATGAAGTTCTTTAGCTTGCTGTCAAATCTTTAGAAGGATCAATTTGTTTTATAAATTGTGAATCTGTATTTTCAATGCAGATGCAAAGAAATTCAAGGATCTGTTTGAAGAAATAGTCGAATCCCAATCCAATATATCCAAAGCAGAAGAAAAATCTGCAGATTCAACTACTGAACTGCTTGGATGTCTGAAGGTTGAAGATAAAACCGAGGAGTCAAGACCTCAGACACAAGAGAAGGATAACCAAGTTGATGAAAAGGAAAATCCTGCGGAATCAGCTGAGCTTAAACAGGAAGCTTGATTGGCATGTATTAATGCTTATTACTATTTATATTGCTGAGTATCTGGAGTGTTCAATGGCTCTATAACCAGTATGTCTCTGATGTTTAGCTGTGTATTGAGAGAAAAATATTTAATAACTTGTGCAATAGAATTTTTTGAGGGATTGTTAAACTTGCCAGCTAAATTGAGGACATAGTTAAATTGATCTAAAACAATTCTTTTGCCATGTGAAGAAAATTGAGCCAGACATATACTATTCATTAGTTTTATTGGATATGTGTTTGGAAATTCAGCATGCAGCCATATATAGATTTGTTTTTGTTGAAAATTGGCAAATAGTAATACAGATTTTGTATTACATTCTGAAAATTGGCCTCATGTTTGGTATACTCGGAATAGTGGGAACATTCAAGGCTTCAGAGTTGTTATATACAATGCAAGTAATCCAGATATGGTGGAAATTAAATACTGTCCAATAAGACTTCAACTCTGCTATGCTCACTTTGTAATTGTGTATGCTGCTAATGTAGACTAGGATTATCTTCGCATGCATTGGCAGAGAAGACCAAGGTCAGAAGGATAGTGTTTAGTTTTTTTGTCTGGATTTTATCTTTTTCTCTCTTGATTACAATAATGTTTTCATTCTGCTTTGATTGGTAAGTAATGATCTTTTCGTCAATGATTTTAGAAGAATTATGTAACTCTGCAGCCAGGCTAACAGCATTTCTTATGCTTAGCATATGCATCACAAGATGGTGTCAAAACAGGAGCACTTGATTATCTGTGTTAAAAATCTAAAATTTAAATGCTTGCAGAGAATTCATTAAAAATTATATCTAGAAATTCATAGTTTGTGCACGTATCCAAGACCTAATAAGATGTTTAAAGTGGCTTCAACAATACAATTCTGACCTCAATTGGGATCCCTCTACCACTATTCCACATTTTTGTATCTGTGTTAAAAATCTAAAATTTAAATGCTTGCAGAGAATTCATTAAAAATTATATTTAGAAATTCATAGTTTGTGCATGTATCCAAGACCTAATAAGATGTTTAAAGTGGCTTCAACAATACAATTCTGACCTCAATTGGGATCCCTCTACCACTATACCACATTTTTGTATCTGTGTTAAAAATCTAAAATTTAAATGCTTGCAGAGAATTCATTAAAAATTATATTTAGAAATTCATAGTTTGTGCATGTATCCAAGACCTAATAGGATGTTTAAAGTGGCTTCAATAATACAATTCTGACCTCAATTGGGATCCCTCTACCACTATCCCACATTTTTGCGAACAATTACAAAGCTAAAAGGTCTAGATGTTTTCTATCGTATTATGGTTTAAATCCCAGTTCAGCAATAATCTTAAAAAAAACTTTTCTGGCCTCGGTGTGAGAAAATTGCATGATTATACAGGAATGTTTCTGGTATTTTTAAAAATTGTTAAAAAAAATCATATAATAGATATGCAACTAAAATATCATAAAAAAAAATATTTTAATATAGGAATAAATTTACAAATATAGTTCACTTAGAACACTGAATCATAAAGTCAACCGAGAAAATCCAAACAGCCAACAAAGAGAACAGCTGCATCATCATAACACAACGTTATACTCACCCATATAAGAAGCTGAACCTAGGAAGACGCTTGTAAGATGAGTAAAATCAATTGCAGACAAACAAGAATATTTGGGTACAACATTAAATAATCAAAAGAACACCCCATGATCATATGCAAAATTTGACATTTATATTATTAATGTTTGTGTTCCATAAAAGGGGGTGTGAGATTTTGAGTTCGAATTTTCATCACATCTCGATGTTTTTTGAAAAATAAATTATTAGTTGTTAAAAGATATTCATTTCGTGGTATATTATGATAAGTTCATTTTTAAGGACGTTTTGATCTATTCTGATAATTGCAAAGATTAGAAGTATGAGAGATCATTTTGTACATAAGAATTATGTTGGATGTCTATGATACATGTAAGAACATCTTCTATTTTGTATGAATTTTAACCTATAAGAGGGTGTAAGAGTCATGTAAAAGATTATGTATAACATGTAAGAGTTGTATGGATTTTCACCATGGTATTTTGAAACATTGTAAATTTGAATTAAAAATTATTCATATGGATGTGTTTGGTCAAGTGGATGATGATTAAATAGGAAAATCTTGTTGTTTCATTATCTTAATTGATGATTTTTCTATATCTACTTGGATTTACTTTATGAGACATAAATATGAAGTTTCCACTAAGTTTAAAGAATTTAAAATTTTAGTACAAAATCAATCAAGATTTAAAATAAAAGTATTGAGGTTTAGCTTTAACAACAAAGAAAAATATTGCTTTAAGGAATTCAATGAATTTAAGTATGCAAGTATCATAAGATAAAAGACAACTCTATATACACCACAACAAAATGGAAACTATTTTAGTAAGAGTTGGAAGCATGTTGAGTGATACATGACTGGACAAATGCTTTCAGAGAAGTTGTGAGTACAACTTGTAACTTGATAAGAAAATTTCGTTGTAGGACTCCTATTTCAACATTTTATGAAGTGTGGATAGATAAGAAACCTTTTGTTTTACATTTAAGGGTTGTTTTTGGTTGTAAGACTTTTGTTTGTGTGCCTAAAGAAAAACATTCTAAGTTGGATCCAAAAGTACACATACATCTTCATTGGATATAGTGAGAATGTTAAAGGTTATAAGTTTTGGAGTCCTCTAACCAATAAACTTGTATATTCAAGTTATGTGTTTTATGAGAAGCGAAGAAGATCATTGTGTTTACATTAGATGTATTGATAATTAGTTACTAATTTTTGTTTTATATGTGGATGACATGTTATTTTTCAGTAACACAAAAGGTATGATTAGTGAGCTAAAAGTTCAACTTTCAGGTGCATTTGAGATGAAGGATTTGGGGCAACACTGTACATATTGGGAATGGAAATCAAAAGGGATTGAGATAATAAAAATATTTGGTTGTCACAAAATAAGTATGTGAATATTATTTTGCACAAATTTAACATGTAGGATTGTAAGCCATTTAGAATTCCTTTACCAGTTGGCACTTAGTTTATTTTAGATGTGTCCCAAATATGAGGATGCTTTAGAAGATATGTCTAATGTGCCATATGTTAGTGTTGTAAGAAGTTTGATTATGTAATAATGTGCACTAGATTAGATATTGCCCAAGCAGTGGGAGTGTTAATTTGGTTTATGTCTAACCACGGTAGAGAGCATCAAAGTTATGCAAAGAGGGTGTTAAGATATTTGCATGGTACTTTTGATTAATTTTTGATTTATTCTAGTACTAATAATGTGAATAAGACATTGGGCATGCATGGTTTTGTTGATGCAAATTGGACATGTGCCTTGGATAGCTGAAGGTCCACTAGTGTGTATGTTTTTACTTTGTTTGGAGGAAATGTGAGTTGAACAAGAAAGAGGCAACCCACAATTTCTTTATCTATTATTGAAGCAGAGAATATGGCTGCTACCCATGTTTCTAAGGAGGTAGCATGGTTGCAAATAGTAGATATTGGTTTTGATTGTTTAGCCAAGAATCTTATATATCTTGCTCAAACTAAGCATGTGAATGCTCAAATTGAGTTGAAAAATATTAACTCTCAAGTGAATGTTGTAGATTATCTTACCAAATCTGCGAGCATAGAAAAATTCACTTGGTGTAGAGAGGACACATGCCTTGGTTCTTGTGCTTAGTTGATTCCATGATGATGTGATTATGTTGACTCTTGCAAGGTATGTGACAAGTGGGAGAATGTTGAGAATCAAGGTGTTTCAACTTTGATAATTCCTAAGTTATTTTATTTATTATTATTTTGTATTTTCTTGTAAATATTTGACATTTATATTAAATATTTGTGCTCCATAAAAAGGGGTATGAGATTTTGTGTTGGCACTTTTGCCACATGTTAGTGCTTTGAAAAATAAGTTATTAACTATCAAAAGATGCCTATTTAGTGGTATACTATGGAAAACCCATTTCCAAGGATGCTATGACATAATCTATGACAACTATAAGGGTTAAAAATAGGGGAGATCATTCTAGATGTGAGAATCATGTATAAATTATGACACATAAAAATCTTTACATAAGCTATTGATAGTCTATGATGCATGTAACATCTCCTATTTTTAAAGGATTTTGTGACAAATTCTATGAGGGTGTAAGAGTCATGTAAGATACTGCATTTCACATGTAAGGGTCATATAGATTTTACTATTGTATTTTGGAACCTTGTTTTGCCCCATAGTAATGTTTTATGGTGGTATTTAGAGCCTCCATGAGTCTATAAATTGAAAGCTTGAGATGGATACATTATGTGAAGTTTTACACAAATGCTATTAGATTGGATGTATAATTAAATGAAGTTGAATGTATTGTAATCTCTTTTTCGGATAGTACAAACTTGTCTTTTTTCTAGTGGAATTTTTTATCTATTTTTTTTCCACATAAATCTCTATGTTATGTGTATGACTCTTGAGAATTGCTAATTTTATTTGTTGACAGTTCATATTAGTTTAAATATCCATTGACATTCTAAGTATAATTTTCAAAATTGCAAGTTTTTTTCATATTTCCATATTGCAGTACTTTGCTTCATTACATACTTTTGAAGCCATTATTTTTGCTACATTTTGAACCATTCAAATATGCAAGAAAGAATCACTACTATTGGAATTTGAAGCATTACCAACACCACCAAGAGTAACCTCAAGAGCAAATTCATCAAGATCAAAATTATTTCTTTTCCTTGAAGAACCAAAAATACCAATTAGGAAAAACCTTATCAACAAAAAATAGAAACATTTTCAACAACACAAGCAACATAAACTATACCAACACCAATAGGAACAACACCTCCATCAATTGGAGAGAAGCACTAGGATTAGAATGGATTGATTCATAGCCATAGAATTTAGAAGCCCCAAGTCAAGAGGAGCTAGAATATCACTATCATTCAAAAAAATATTAATATCATTGTTCTTCCAAACATCCTTCAAGATAGAAGAACCTTTCTATGGCACAAAATAACTAGGATTTGGAAAATAGGGCTGTCACTACGAATAACCACAATATCATCCCACTAATAAAAAATATTATTGCCAAGAGATAAGTTATTAAAAGTATCTTTTTATGAGAGAAAAGACTAACAAAACCTTGGGGATCGCCATCAATAAAATTGCTTATGTCTTATCTCCATCTATGCCCCTATAAATCCACATTGCCAATCACCACAACAAGTATGGTTTTTTTGAAAGAGTAAACATTAAATTCTTGTTTTGAAGATTATAATATGGGAGTTACTTATGATGCATTCTATGATGCATAAAAGCATGATTACATGGGAGCTACAATGGAATATTGACCTACATTTTGATGCACGGTAGAGTCTTTGTTTGATTCCTCGATGGATAAGTGAATGGGATCAATAGTGTACTACATATCATTGGTTTCACACAAAACTTACTTTTTGTAAGCTCATACCTTAGATTGGTGCTACAAAGGTTAAGTATTCATAAGTTAATTAGAAAAATATCTAAATGTTCCTTCTTCCAATTTAAAATATGTTATTTAGGTAACATGATCTCAAAGGAAAGGACTATCATGGATCTAAAAATATTTTTACCATCATGGAATGAATAGATCCAAGGAATATTGATTTCATCATGGAATGGATATATCCAAGGAATATTGATGAAGTGAAAGGATTCATGGGCCTAGTGGGGCATTACCACAAGATTTTGAATAATTTCTATAAAATTTCCCTCCCTATAACTTCCTTACAAACCTATGGTTAAGCCTATCACATAACCTTATTGCATGCCATTGACCTTAATCTCCCATATATCATCCTTTTCAACCAACCACTGATTCATGCTATGAAAACTGTTGTCTCCACCTTCCATCAATACACCTTACAATCATATATTAAAATCATCATTGTATTATGTCAATTGGAATTATGTGTATTTGATCTAGATTTATTATTAGCTATTGAAAAATATTTAATGTTCACACCTTTTGACTTGTAAATAGAATAGTTTAATTATTATTTTAGTTTTAAGGTTGTTAATTTATTATCTTTTAGGTCTTGTGGTAAATTGTATTCTAGTTCTAATTTCATTATGTCAATTGGTAAAATATGTTAATTAGTTATTAATTGGAACTAAATTATAATTATATAGCCAAGGTGAGACATAGGATTAGATAGGATCATGACAAGTGTCTTAATCTTGTCTTGAGATAACTAACTCATCAAATATTAAACGACCTCAACAAAACTTGAATTAAATGACATGATAAGATAAGATTACATGACACCAAAGACTTCTAGAACTATTCTTAGGATCTAATTAAACTTAACATGTGAATAGGACCTACTAGGTGAACTAGTTAGGTAGAAAACCTTATTCACACCAGTAATGTGGTACCATTACTTTTGAAGGCCATAAATTTTGACTTAGGTAGCTTACATAGACTTATTTTCAGCATGAATAAATTTTGAAGATTGAGATCCCCATAACCAAATTTCTCTATTTATAGACCATTTTGAGAAAATTTGGAGCCTAATTCAACCTTCGAAGGCCTCAAAGTTACATTTTAGGATTTTTATTCTTTTGGGGTTGTATATGAGTATGAAATTTGATTGTAAGTCACTCTCAAGACTATTAGGATATTTAGAGAATAGAGAATAATTAATGTTTTTTTTATTAAATGTAAAATTACTAAAACTAGTAGTTTGTTAAATTTAGCAATTTAGATTATGTTGGCATCCAGTTTCATTGTCTCCAAATTATGCTTGATTCTTAGCCCCCTTATGCATTTTTTCCTTGTTTAACCCATCATAGATAACTAATATGAGATCATCTTTAATGGGTTCCCCTTTTGTAAAAGTTTGCATAAATATTCCCCCTCTTTAACCCTAGGTGCCTCTCATGTGTTTGAAGTTAAAAGAATATTGAGAAAATTATAAGGGTGAGTTGTTTCCTAGTCATTTCTCTATTTTTGGGCAAGTTAAAGTTTCAATGTTTTAGAGTTTTCCTTCCTAGTATGCATTTCCTCCCAACCCCACCTTGTTCTTTTTTCCCTATCAGGATATCAAACTTTCCCATCCTAGCATACATTTTCCCAAACCCCCACCTTTGTCTCCTTTCCTATTAAAATTTTGAATTGTACCTTCTTGGTATCCCTTCCCTCCATTCACCATATTTTCCCTTGCCTTTCTTAGTATATTAGACTTACCCTTACTGATGTGCTTTTCATCTAAACCCCAACTCTATAATCCCTTACACTATCTTTTCGAAGTCATCTTTTTTCCAACCCTTTTGTGTGTTTAATCAAAGTTGGAAATGTAGGGATATCCATAATACAATATGCGATATGAATTATCCCTAAACCTCAATCCTTGAAAATCTAAAACTCCCACATTTTATATTTCTCACTCCTGCCTATTTCCATATATGACCTAGGATACCATTTATGACCCAATAAGACCATACAACTACCCCAATGGGATTTCCTACCTAGAAATATTTGTTCATCTTAAGCACATGGATTTATATGTACTTCTAGTTATGGATAAAATAAGGTGACCTACGATCCATTAATATAGTGGTTGAAAATTAAACCCACAATGGTCCTCATGGGATCTCTAAACCATCATTCCAATAGATTTCATAGGTTCTTCCTAGGCTTGCATACCAAAAATTAATGATGAAATTAATGTAAAAGATTTATAATTCATAAAAAAATCCTCCATATGTCTCAAGTATAACCAAATGTTATAGACCATGATTTTTTTTGCAATCCAAGGAAAAATCATGCATGAAAGTAAGGATGTCCATTGCAACACACCAATCATGGGATCTTTGAGTTTAATGTGGATCTACACGTCCTTCTATGAGGTATTAAGGGCCCAAAAATTTTCATTTGAAGGGAATGGAAAATTAATAAAGAGTATTTTATAAAGCCATTAGTAGGGGAAATATGATAGGAAGCCTTAGGGTTTCATTTTATAGTTCTAGGTATCAATTTTTTGTATTATATCGATGTAGGTTTACTCGAGTTTGTATCAAACTATTTGTAACTTTTGAAGAATGAATATAAAGTACAAATTCAATCTTGATTGAGCATCTCCAAGTGTATTGTGCTCATTTATGGATGTATTTATGATTAATTTATCAATCAAAGGATTGTAAAATATTTACAATGATTTTGTGAAGTATATTTTCTACATTACAAAATAAGTGTTCATATTTACTTAATCATTACTAAGAATTTATTATTTAATATTCTTCAATTCTGAAGATCTTTCTAAATGCATGTGTAGAACCTAGTTTGCTCATGTATTCTAAATGATATTATCATTTGAAAGATCTTCATTAAGATGTCACTATTGGTTTCCATTACTACATTGTTTGAGTGAGTTTAATAATTTTGTCTAATTGGAAACTAGCATTGGTGCATTATATACTTCATATTCCATCACCTTAACACATTAAAATAAATAAATGTTACAATAATTTTTAGTCTCTAAATTGCTCCAGGTTCTTTCCAAATTCTATGTGCAAAAGTCCATAACAACTATAGAGGTTAAATATATATATATATATATATGCTTAAGCACTTCCCATGGAAATCCTTTGTCTATTTAAGTGAAGGTGCTTGAAATCTCATGATCAAACCAACACATAGATACATTGTGACAACAAAAAAGGGGTACACAATATAATTTGGATATGGTTTGTAGAAAAGGAAATTGTTCACACCCTATAATTTCATTAATCATAGCACCTTAGGGAAGCCCCCTTGGCCTATTAGAGAAAAAAGTGAAGGAGATCCCACCTACCCCAATAATTGGTCCTCAATTTCCCAAGCCTAATCATAAGTGTGTGGTCTTCTCTCCAAATTTGACACCTTTTGTGTTTGGGAGGACATTTATCTTTATAGATTTGAGACTTACAACTCTAGTCACTAGAGAATTATCATCATTGTCAAGGACATAATATCTTGATTCTCATCTTAAAGACCTAAACAAATTAGAACAAGGGAATTATTATTTTTTGCTATTTGGGAATTTTTTTTTCTAATGTGAAGAGTGATGGTCAACTCTATTTCAACCAACCTAGAACTAATTTGTAAATCAAAATACTTCAATATAGAGAGAATGTATATGAGGTACAAACAATTTAACAGAGGGGCTTCTTCCAATACAAGAGGAAATTCATCATGGGAAGATCATAATAACAATAAGTTTCAAGCCTACGTGTCTAGATTTAGAAGTTAACACTTTAGGTAGAAATTGTATAATTTTATATTCAAGAGATTAACACCTATTTACTCATCAAGAGTTATTAGCATAATCAGAACATTAAAAAAACCCATAGGTATGATTATGAAATTAAAAAATGGTACAAATGTTGGTAGAATAAATAAGGATAGAAACCTAGATGGACATAGTTTTTATAAGCATCCCACTTCTCCCAACACCTCATATAGTTATGATGATGAACTAGATGAAATGCTAAATCAGATAAAAAAAGGAAGCAAAAAAATGACAATAGTTGAAACACAAGAGGCCTAGTTTAATAAAGTGCTATATTTCTTGGTAGGATAAATAGGGATAAATTCTATAATGCACATAATTTTCACGTGAGTTATATGGATGTGGACACATAATAATGGTCAATATCATTTTCCTTGAACATGATGAGATACTATACCACCTCAAACAATAATAATAGAAACTTCTTGCAAATATTAAATTGCAAGTCTCAACTTACCTCCCTTGAGAATCCAAATACACTCTCAATGAGATTTTTCTTAGTACTATGCAAATGAGGATGATTAGTATGATGCATTAGAATATGACTCTAGGGAAGGAGATTATGATTACAATGATTATGATGTAGTTTATTTATATTTTCATGATGTGAATAATGTTGATGTAGAACAATATGAGTTATTTTTTCACCACATACAACATCCAAGGGAACTCATACAAAAAAACCATAATTCCAAGCCACCATGTGAAGAGATGAAAACCCATAAATATGTAGTTGTAGTGCATATTAGAAATGGATATCAATTGAGAGAGGAAATTTTTTTTATATGAAATGATATTGTTAGATAAGAGGGAAATTCCATGGATGGTAGGAAAATGAGGAATTATAGTATTACATGGAAAAGGTGATAGAGATAAATAAATTTTTAGTATAATAGTGGATAGTGAAGAAGAAAGAGTGAAAATAGCCCACAAGATGAAGTTCTAAAAGAATAAATTTTGAACAAGGGGACACAATTAGTTCAACACTTAGCATTGGATGTACAATAAATGGAAAAAAGAGGAAGATGTGCTCACAAGTGAGTAGTAAAATCGATCAATTCATGAAACACATAAATAAGAATGGGTGCATACTTATGATGTAAAGGATGAACACAAAACTAGTTTATTGTTTGATGTAAGACCCTCATTTATCCCCATTATTGATAATGAAACTACTATTGGTTATTTGTGTGAGAACTCAACATAGATTGAAATGTCTACACTTGGTGATAGTACTTTTAAGAATAAAATTAGTGTATTTAGTGATTTTTATTTTGAAGGCCTTTCCCTTTAACATTGTGAAGATGGTGATCACATTATGCATATGAGAGCCTTTTTATTTGGTACAAGGATCTTTGTCTTCCTCATGTAGAGTGTGCTTCAATTAGATCACCAAAAACTGTTGTTGCAATGATTAGGGAAGAAGATTTGTCTCATAGGTCTTACTTTAGCAATAAATATGACACAAAAAATTGCCAAGATGATATTGAAATATAGAGGAAATTTGACGAACTTGATTCTTCACATGAAGTTTCTTATGGTATCGATTATTTTCTTAATGATGTAAATTTCATCTCGAATCATGTTTATGGTTCAAATATTAAATAATGTATCATTACATGTGAGATTGATGTATTTTGGTCACGTATTATCCAAGAGCTTGATATAGATACTACTGATTATGAGCTTTTCCTTTTAGAGGTAAAATTTCTAATGTTGTGGATAATGGTGTTCTTGAATTTGAATCTTTTATATGGGTCCAACATACAAATGATGATGCTTTTGAGTAGCAACACATATTCCAAGTTGAATATCAACTTGACAGTGTGTAAGAGCTTGACATTTTCTAGTTTCATTTGTAGGAGTAAGACATTATTTCTATAGATCAACAATACTACCTAGAAATATTTCCTTTCCAAGTGAATTTTGAGGTATTTTATTTTTGAATCAATTTAAGGTCACCAAGTATGAAAATGATGCACTCATGTGTGAGGTAATTTTAAGCTCTTCAACGAGTTTCAATTCTTGTGATGTTGAGTTTATTTTGAAGTTTCACCCCTTGTTTCTATGGACTTGAATGATACAACATAAAATAGGTCATTCACTTATTACTTGTGGTTTTTGTATAGTAACAATTAATGGTGGAGTTATTCTTCACTTCTTAGGAAATGTTTACAATTTATTTCATGTGCAAATAGAGGACTTCATTTTTTGTAGTTGGGTAGTGGGTACAATTGTGACTTGAGGGAGGTCGAATCCTTAAACATGCTTTTCTTTGACATATAAAAGTAATTGTAGTAATTTATCAATGGCATTGTGCCATGGGCCTTCATGCAAGGTCTAGTCTGCATTAATGATAGTAAGTTTACTTTTAGTCATATCTTTATATTCCTTGTGCCTCCATTTCATTGGATACAATTTTTCATCTTGCCTTGTACATATTATGTTTTTTTGTCTTATCTTGTAAGTTTTGTGTTGTGTGTCTTTGTGTAATCACGAATCCTCTTGATAATGATGAAGTGTGAGTTTTCCCAATCCCCTCATTGGCGTCCCTATTTTTAGCCTACTCCCAAAGATCTAATATTCTTGTTATGTTTGCAAGAGATACAAATTCCCAAATAGAACCAATGTTGGCACTCAAATTTGTAGTGTCCAATTTGTGCTTGAATCCTAGCCCCCTTGTGCATTTTGGCCTTGTTTATCCCATCATAGGTGATTGATCTAATATAGTCCTAAATGGGCCTCCTTTAGTCAAATTTTGCATAAATTCTTTCCCTCTTTATCCTTTAGTTGCTCTCATGTATTTTATGTTACAAAAATTGTGAGAAAAATTTAAGTGTGGGGTGTTTTCTATCCATTTATCTAAGTTGGGATAGGTTGTCACTGTTGAGAAAAAGGTGTCTCAAACTTACTAGTTAAGGCTCTCTGAAATTAGGAAAATACTTAGTCGAGTCAAAAGTCTTCTACATCGCAGTACCACAAATGTTTAAACTAGAGCTGATGGGTTGGCCATAAAGGTTCATTGGGTTGATAGGTGAATTTCAACGAGACTTGGTGGCTAGTCTCCTCGACATCCTGATAAGTGCTTCATCGAAGAGACAACCACATATTGATGAGACAAAATGATTAGTCTCTTTGACATGCCGATAAGGTGGGACCAAATGATCGTGAAGGACGATGTCAGCAAGACATGTGGTGATGAGTGTTTGGTCGATATATCAAGTCACATTGATGATGTTAGCTATACGATGATGACATGGATGACATGTAGGAAGTAGGGACCACCTGATCAAAGTTGCAAGGTATATGGCGAGAATTTCTTATATTGGTGTGAGTTACTACAATGTCTCTTCGACATTCCGATGGGACTTCATCGGTGAGACTTCACCATATCGAAAGGAGTTACTTGGGAGTCCCTTCGATGAAACGATGGGTGTATCGAGGTGACAGTGGGAATTCAGAGAGACAATGATTGTTCGGTTGGTAGTAAAGTTGGACGGTTTTCCTGTAATGCTTGAGAAGTATGTATGCAATGCCGTAACACATTGGAATAGTGAGTGAAGATCAAAGTGAATGTAATGAAGTTCTACCAATTTCACTCTACAAAAGCACTTGAAAGAGCATAGGTCTGCACCTATATGTAATATTTGAACTTTACTATAATACAAGAGATCTTTGCTTTGGTGTGTGGGTTTTTTCTTGAAAGGGTTTTCCCACATAAATCCCATGTTGATGTTTTATTATCTATTCGTGTTTTTTTTTAAATATGTGCATCTTAAATGAACTTTAATTGCAAAGTTTTAACCGATTTATTTGCTTCTCTCTCTTGAAGATTAGTATTAGGAAGGCATATTCCGCACTCTGCTTTCCTTTCATTTGGTATCAGAGCTTGGCCAACTTTGTTATCCTTGTGGTTTAGAAGGGTTTTTTGTGCTGATTTGGTTTCAGTGGGAGTTTTGTAGATAAATTTGGTTGAAATCCTATTGTAGATTGAAGATGGTGAGCACATCTAAAAGAATAGAAATAGAGAAATTCAATGACAAAAATTTTGAGTTGTGAAAACTCAAGATGGAAGATTTTCTTGTAGATTGAGAGCTATGGGATGTGGTATCCAATAAAAAACCATCAGCAACCTCGCAGACTGACTGAGATGCAATGGAACAAAAAGCCAATGGTTTGATTAGATTGTGCTTGGCCGATTCTATTCTCTTGAAAATCCATGAAGAGAAGACTGCAAAAATTCTTTGGAAAAAGCTTAGTAACATTTATCAAGGGAAATCCTTGGTAAATAAGTTATTCTTGAGAAAGAAGTTATACTCTTTGAAGATGGAGGAAGGAGCATCCATTGCAGATCATCTGAATGCATTTGACATGATCATTGCTTAGTTGGGGTCTGTTGGTGTGAAGATAGATGATGAGGATCATTGCATGCTCATGTTGTTTTCTTTTCCTAACAAATGGGATCACCTGGTAATGGCTATTGGGAGTAGAACAACCAATTTCAAGATGTCCAAAAGATGTGGTTGCTTCGTTGTTATTAGAAGAAATGTGAAGGAAGTCTTCTGAGATGGCCAAGGATGGCCAAGGAGGCCCTTGCTCTTTGAGGTAGGTCAAAGGAGAAAGGCAAGAAGAAGGGAAAGAAGTCTAAATCCAAGTCAGAGCGGAGATCAAAGTCTCCTAGTAAGAAGTCCAAGGTGAAATGCTGGAATTGTAGGCAATCTGGACATATTAAGAAAGACTGCAAAGAAGAGAAGAAAAAGAAAAACAACAATTCTTCTGATAATGAATCTTCTCAGGATGATGTAGATGAATTCATTGCATCCTTGGAAACTCATGCATCAGAAGATGTGTGGTTAATTGACTAAGGTGTATCTTTTCACATGACCTCTCATAGGGGTTGTTTTTCAAAATACGAAGAGTATGTTGGTGGAAAGGTGTATAGATGGGTGATGATTCTCACTTGGTAATTGTTAGCTATGGAAGAGCCAAGATTTGGTTTCCTGATGGAAGAATAAATGGAATCGATGGTGTGATTCATATCCCTAGTTTGACATAGAATCCACTTTCTGTAAGTAAGCTGAATGATGTGGGTGTGCAGGTATCTTTCTCGAATGGTGGTTGTAAGATGTGCAGAGGTTCTATGGTGATTTCTAAGGGTGCACGAATTGGCACTCTATATAAGTTGGATGCTTGCACCGTTTAGTGCAATAGTACTTTAGTGAAGTATGTGAAAAGGGATTCATCATCTAATCAAGTAGAGAAGGAGGACGTTGTTCCTGATGGTGCTAATTACTTAGAGGTGAAGTTCCCAGTGGAGAAGACAATGTTGTGGCACCAGAGGCTTGGCCATATTGGTGAAAAAGGTTTAAAAGCCTTGAAGAATAAAATCATGGTTGATGGGCTTGATGATTGTAATCTCGAGTTCGATTTTTGAGAACATTGTATATATGGAAAACAACACCGTGTTTCTTTTATTCTAGTTCTCATAAATCTTCTAGAATTTTGGATTATATCCATGCTGATGTGTTTGGTCCAGTTAATGTTCCTTCGTTATTGAAATCTATGTATTTTAGCTCGTTCATAGATGATTATTCGAGAAGGACATTTGTATATTTTCTTTGAAGTAAAATTGAGGTATTCAGTCGATTTAAGGAGTTCAAAACCTTGGGAGAAAATAAGACTGGTAGGAAAATAAAGTATTTGAGGACGGATAATGGTGGTGAGTTTTGTTCTACAGATTTCAATAGGTTCTGTAAGGGCCATGGGATTAAGAGACATAAATCAACTCCTTATACTCCACGAAAAAATGGAGTTGCAGAGAGGATGAATAAAATGTTGATGGAGAGGGAAAGGAGTATGATGAGTGGCATTGCTCTTGAACTGAAGTACTAGGATGAGGTTGTATCCACTGTGTGTTATATAGTTAATAGATCTCCTACTTTGATGCTCATTGATAAGACACCTATGAAAGTGTGGTCTGGTAAGAAGCCTTCGTTGAGAAATATCAGTCTTTGGTTGTGAGGCATATGCTTATGTGCCTAGTGAAAAGAGATTCAAATTGGAGAATAAGGTAGTGAAGTGTATCTTCATCAATTATGGCATTGGTGTGAAGGGGTACAAGATTTGGAACCCAGTTACAGAGAAGGTTCTCTATAGTAGAAGTGTGATATTTCGCATGAGCTGAAACCTTCCACAATTAATCTATAGCTAGAGATGAAAGAAAAAATAAAGGAGATAGTTGAAGTTCCTCTTACACCCAATAAAGATGAACTACGTACTCCTAGTGGACCTATTAATGAGGAGAGCTCAGGTAGCTTTGAAAGTTCTGAACAAGATGAAGAACCTCAGCCTCAGCTTGTGAGGAGGTCTATGCATGCTAAGTGACAACTTGAAAGTTTTAGATATTCTATGTTAGATTCCAGTTGTGCCTATGCTTTAATTGCTAACATTGATGAGGCTAGGACTATTAAAGAGGCTATGGGTATGCCATATGCAAATTCCTGGTTGGGAGCCATGAACAAAGAAATGGCATCATTGAAGAAGAATGATACATGGGATCTAGTACCTTTCCCAAAGGACGAAAGTCTATTGGAAGAAAGTGGGTGTTCAAGAAAAAGATAGGTCTTAATTGTAGTGTTGAGAAGCATAAAGCAAGGTTGGTCGCGAAAGGATATTCCAGGTGGAGGGAATTGATTATGGGGAAAGATTTTCCTCTGTAGCAAAGCTGACATCCATTTGATTCTTGTTATCACTTGCAACAATATATGATTTAGAAATTGAGCAGATGGATGTGAAGAAAACTTTCCTTCATGAGTAAGTGCACCAATTTGTGACACAATTTAGGTGCCAAATTGAAAAAATGATAAAAAAAGCCCCGAAATAAGGCATTTGGCGCACACCAAATTTGGCGTACGCCAAATGACTAAAAATCCATTTGGCGCACGCCAAATTTGGCATGTGCCAAATGTCTTTTTAGACATAAAATGAAAAAGTCGGGTTTGGAACCCTCATTTTGTCTTCAACCCGTGACTTGAGAAAAAAGATTTTAGGTCTACAACTCGCGCTCGCCAAATCTCTTCCATTCTTTGCATCCTTAGCTTTCCATTTTCCACGAGGATGCCGCCAACACGTCAGAGAGGTCGAAGATTGAAAAGAGGTGTGTATTTTTATTCTATTTATTTTGAATTTGATTTGGAATGAAAATTTAAATAGATTTTTATAATAAAACTTTGTTCAAATTCTCAGGGAATGAATGTCCACCTCAAAACATTGAGAATTCACAATCACCCCCTCATCAGGAGCCTCCTATACAAGAACAACCCGAAACCCCTCCATCAATTCATAGGCATCCTCAAGGAACACAAGAAAATATTCAAAATCAAATTGAAAACAATAAAAGAGACATTCAACAATTAATTGCAAGATTAACCGAGCATGCTGAAACCCACCTTTATAGGAGAGGGATTGCTGAATCATTGAAGTCAAATTTAACTCATGTAGAAGAAATGAGTGAGAAAATGAATTTTCGGTCAACTAAGAGAGATGAGATGAGGCAATTTTATTCTAATGGTTTGTCATATGCGGATGTCAAAAAACTAAAAATTAGCAAAGCTGAGTTGTGTGCCTTATTTAAAGACCCAAAAACGAATGAACCTTTGTCCCATGCATGTAGGAGGTTCCCCATCCATTGGTGCCACCATGATTTAATTAGAAATAAATTTTGGGAGGGGTGGTGAAAGGTAATTGACCAACCTCCATGCAATAACCATGAGGTGCCGCAATACTTTTTGAGGAAACTCTATTGCGAGTTTGTCCTCAATAAAATGCCAAACTATTTTGACATCTTAGACTTTTAGGGTAGAGGTGGGGGCTCCACACATGATAGACCTGCTGCATGACATAATCCACAGTTGGCACCGAGAGCCTTGGGCAGACCCATGGTGGAGCATGTTGTTGTTCCTTCCATTGTTAAGGATAGTGTAGAGGTGGACACAATGAAGTCGATTGGCTCACTCACCCAGACCATTTTACAGTGTGTGAGTCCTCTAGTAGAGCCTGGTGTGGAGGAGACGTGTAGGCGCCAAGCTCCACCCCACCATTGTGGTGCTTGTGGTGCTGTTTGCATGTACGATTATCAGGGTGCTCGTGATGTAGCTACATAGCCTACATTAGTTGTAGAGGCGATGGATTTCATAGATGATATTCTGAATGATACATTCAACATTGACACTCAGGTAAAATTTAGCAAGTTATTTTAATGTTGTTTATTAAAATATATTTTGAAATTTAAGAATAACTAAATTAGTAGAATTTTGATATGATGAAATTTCAGGGTCGCACTATTCATGAGGGATGCTCTATTCCTACAGACCCTTATACATTCTCGACGATGAGTCCATAGGTATGCAACTAGTATTAAAGATATTATTATTGCATTTGAACAATTGGAATGTTTGTCTCATAACATGCTTTGGATTTCAAACAGTTTCCTAGTGCACCTTCTTCTTCCACACCTCGCGATTCATATCCTCAAACAACGTACACTTAGGATGCCTTTATTCATTAATAGGGTTGTAAATCTATGTTAGCTAGTTTTCATAATTTTGCCTATATACAAATCTAAAAAATTGATGAGAAACACAAACATTGCATTCAAGTATTCCTTGATCATGTCACATTATGTTCTCCTATATCAACATGATACCTGAGATATTGTTTCATTTGCAGCTATTGACAAGAGATAGCCCCGGTGATGTTGGTGGCACGATGGACCATGGAGTTGCTACAGCAATAGCTAGTTCTGATCCATTGAGAGAGGTATGGAATAGATTAGTCGATTTGACATTATATTTTCTCTTTTATGGTCTATTATAGAAATTTTTCACGATAATTTTATGTATTTTAATTTCTATCTTCATGGTTTCTACAGGTGGTTGTCACTCTAGATCATGGACATGGTGATGCTTTAAATGTGCATGATGACTATATGTTTGCGGTAAGTGATTATATTTTGTTATATGCCATTCCATAATTCAATTTCTATGTTTTAACATCTTTACTTTTAATTGTATCAGTTGAAGGTCCAGAGTGAAGAGAGGAGGAGTAGCAGGCGTGTTCGAAAGACAAGACAAGCAACAGTCACTCCATCTAGCTAAATTTCGAAGGCAGCACGAGATCTATTTCCTTCCCCTAGAGGGAAATGACTATGTATTAGTGTTGTTTGTTGTATGCCTATGTGGCATTTTGGAACATATGTTTTGTACTATTGATATATATACGTGATATTTTATGTCCAAATGGCTCCTTTGTACTAAGCCTATATGGTTTTTTTGGATATATTTATATACTTTTATCAATATATATCATTGTATAGCCTTTCGGATTTTTGATTAAAGAAACTCTTATTTTGCTACTGCCATTCTTGAATGATGTTATCATGCATATCGTGTAAGTTGTATGCTTTAATGTTGTAGGCATGGATTTTGTTTACATCTAATGCTTAATTAATTACTGTCAAATGCTCAATAAGCCCCATCTAAAGCGTATTCTATAAATAAGCTCCATTCGTGGTGGTTTGTATCCTTTGGAATGCTTCAATTACTTGTACCTCACCGATGCAGAGGCAAGGAGGCTCAAACCCAATCAGTCTAACAACCTGCCTTCAAGGGGCTCCTAACAAGATTAATACAACCTATTTTGAGCAATCTACACAACCTCAAAGCCCCATCAAACCAAACTCTTCATTCAACACCTTACCCAACAATACACCCTTGTAGCACTCTGATGAAGAGCCAAGGTGGAGAAGACTCACAACAATGGAAATGTCAATTCTCAATCAAGAATTCTTCATAATAATTCAACCTAATAGGCATCAACCCACCCTCAAGGGTCTCAACTCCTCAACCTTGCAAATGAGCAACGAAGGCCCTACAAATACCATAAACATTCATACAATGACAATTGAATCAATTGAGAACAATCCCTAAGTCGGATTCATCAAGGTTTCCAAAACTCAAATTTGTGACTGGTTATTCTTGTAGTACTCAAAACTCAGTTTTAGCCAGATTTCTCCCAACCTTTCCAAAACACTAGAAAATTACAAGATGGATTGAGATACCCTTTTTAGGGCTACACAACATACCAAAGAATCAGTGGTCACTCTTTTGGACCGACATAGACTTTCAACACACCTACTTCAATTTTGGCTTCATAATTAGCCCTTTTTTTCCAAAGGGACCACCCTTCCAACTTTAGGTATCTATCCAAACGCCTTGAAAAGTATTAGGTCATGGTTCCAAACCTCAAATTTTGTCATTAGTTTGTGTCTACAGAGCCTCTAACTCACAAAACCCAAGAAACCCTCCTAAACCTTCATAAAATAAAGGGTTTTAAAGAAACATACAACTCCAGACCTCTCTCAACACTTCCAAAGCCCCATAGACCTCAAAATAATTTTTCACAGACTCATCAGACCCTCACATAACCCTTATAGGCATTAATTCTTAAATACCTCTCTTTGGTTCCTCACTTCCATGTTGGAAAACCCCTGTTTAGTCTTAGAACAGTCACAAAAATGCCACATAATTATGAATCCTTATTCCAAAATGAGTTGACACACTTATTATAACATGTTTTAAATCAATCCACTGAGATATAGTAGAAAAAAATATGTGGATTGATTGTTACATCACAAATTTTCCCTCAAACCCTTGATTCAACAACACTGGGACAGTCACTATTTGTGTTGGTTCTCTCTACAAACAAAGAGTTATGACACCAAATAAAAAAAAATGAATTAGAAAACATATAGACACATCCTCTGAAAGTATTAGACCATGAAGAACCTGTATGTGCCCGTACATCACTCAAAAAGATCAAGAAAACAATATTTTTCTAGAAAATTGCTCAAAACTGTGGTGTTTATTGTGTAAAATTGTTACAAAACTTCTTCCACTCTCTCATTCGAGCCTTGGTAAGGATTTTTAAAGAATTTTCCAACAACCATCTTCTCCCCAATGCCCATAACCAACCTTGGGATTAGTTGGTCCCTTAATTACATTTGTTTGTGTTAAAGTTGCTTTGTCAGCATTTTACAACTTATATGATTTCTAATTGACTTGTAAGACACAAAACACCCTTTATTTGCATTATGATTGATCTCTCAAAGATTATTAGACAAAATAAACCTAAAGACACTAACATTTCCCTATTGATGTATTCAAATAATTTTTTTTTGATGATGTGGTGTAGGTGCTCCTACACCAAACTCAAAACCCGGTCCAAGCCTAATTTCTCCCAACCTTTCCAAAAACCTGACCATTTAAAGGTGGATTAAGATACCATTTTCAGGGTTACACAACATATGCCAAAACCAATAGTAACTCTTTTGGACCAACATGAACTTTCAATACACCTCCCTCGCTCTAGGCTTCACAATTAGGCCTAATTTCCAAAGGAACCCCCTCACAAACTCACCTCCAAACCAAGAAAAATTGAAACAGTCTTAGGATACTCACCAAACTCAGGATTCTCCCATTTTAAGATCCCCAAGAACTTGTTCTATTCCTCTACTCACAAACCCTCCTAAACCTTCACAAAAACAAGGGTTTTAAAGAAACTCATAACTCCAAACCTCCCCCAATCCTTCCAAAGGTCCAAATACCCCACAATACCTCTACCCTAACTTAAAAGACACTCACAATCCCATTCCTTTCAGTATTTCTCAGATTCAGTACTTGAGTTCCTTATTTTCATGGTGGAAACACCCCTGAACAACATTAGAACTTCACACTCCACTGAGTTTATTCATTCTCTCGGCCTCCAAAGTATTCATACACCAAACTAATTATGGTACAGGCCAATCCACCAAGCAACAGGGTCAGAACAGTAGGTGGATTGGCTTATGTGTCATGGTGTTGCCCTCAAAACCCCTAACACAGAAAATAGAGTAGTAACCAAATTTTCTGATCCCACACACACCAACGGTGGATTTAAACCTTCAGAATAGATGCAAAGAGAGTAAACACATATGCAATCAAGTATCCAAAGCCTCAAGTCATGATAGATTTGTATGGGCCTGTGCAAGGCAAATAAAATTCAGGAAAACAAAGAAAACCAATGATCAACGTTTTCAAGTATATTTTCTTATTAGAAGCTGAACAAAATCAACCCTCAACTCGGGGTATTACAGAAATATATCTTGATACCAACTTCCAACTACCCCTTGAGCCGATCAACCACCATAACCACCCTTTGTTAGACTTTTAAGATGGCAATTTGCCAATTTTGCTCTTAATTACCATTCATTCACAACTTGATTTTGCAAATACCACCTAACTGGCCTATTAAGCCTTTTATATACAATTGCAAGGTATTTTCATAGCATATAGAAATATAGAGAGAAAATACAATAAATATTTTAACTAATGAATTGTAAAAAATGGATTTTTGTAGTTTATATTCACGTTGTTGATTACATTGCATTGCACATCTTTCAAAGTCAAGCATTACTTCACTTTGCATAACTAATAAGTAGATGCTAATAGATGCCAAAAATTTAATTACAATATAGTTTGAACAAAGTCAACCTAAGCAGTTATGCAATTTCTTCACATTGCATAACTAATAACTAGGAGCAGCTGCCAATTGCATTTTCTTATCATGGCATTCTATGAGACCAAATTTCTTTAAGATATTTTTTAAAAATAGTTCCCTGCCTTGTCTATGTTACCACATTTTTCATACATGTCTACCAAAGCATCTTCTCAAACGATTCATTGCCTTGTTGCTATGGTTAAAAGCCTAAAACAAGTGATTTTGAACAAGCTATGGATGCTTCAAAAAATATATCAAAAGCATAATAGTAAGCAATAGCATAGACAAGGAAATGAATTGTTTGAAAAAATGCATCAAAAAAATTGCTTTGAAATGATAAATTTAGTTGTGCTTTCACTCTTCTTTAACATTGTATATCTGCTCCTTTTTATAACAAGAGATAAAAACTATCTTTTTTGAAATCGAAAGGCATTTCCATAGCATAGAGTTATAGAGAGAAAATAAAATAAAGAGTTTAACTAATGAAATGTAGACAATAGATTTTTGTGTTTATATTCATGCATTGCACATCTTTCAAACTCAAAGCATCACTTCACATTGCATAACGAATAACTAGATGCTGATAGATGACAAAATTTCAATTACAATATAGATTTTTACAAAGTCAACCTAAGCAGTTATGCAATTACTTCACATTGCATAAATAATAACTAGGAGCAGCTACCAATTGCTTTAGCTTGTCATGGCATTCCATGAGACCACATTTCTTTGAGGCATTTTTTCAAATAGTTCATTCCCTTGTCTATGCTATGACATTTTTCATATATGTCTACTAAAGCATTTTATCAAATAGTTCATTGCCTTCTTGCTATGGCTAAAAGCCTAAAACAGATGCTTTCAAACAAGCTATGGATCCTTGGAAAAAATATATCAAAGCATAATAGTAAGCAATAGCATAGACAAGCCATTGAAATTTTTGAAAAAATGCCTCAAAGTAAAGTGGTCTCATGGTGATGGAATACCATGACAAGCCATAAACAAGTCAGGTTCATTGAAATCTCCAAAACTCAGCATTTTACCCATTTAACAACAAGCTGTCCTTGTACCCCTGTCATCAGTCCCAACAAACTGCCACCATGCTTCTTCACTGTTTTATCAGTGTTATCTATCTCTGTAGTTACAAACCTTGCTTTCTTTACTCTCACATCTACAAGAACAGGACATTCTATGGTTCCCACCATAAGACTTTCACACAAACCCGGTGTCATTACCTCCTTTGCTGCTACATCGGTCCTTATATCCACTACCCCTGTATTACCAGACCTATAATGGTTCCCAAAACCAATTTTTTTGATTTCCCTCACAAGACTTATAGGCTCCTTGTTCCCACACATGATTACTTTGGCTTTCCCTTTCACATCCTCTAGAAGTGGAGTCAAAACAAACGTATGGCTATCTTTCCTTATGGTATACTTATTTTCTTTCCCATCATGCATGGCACACCTATCATATTGCCATGGTCTTCCAAGGAGTATGTGACAACAGTCCATTGGAAGAATGTCACAAATAACACTATCCCTATACTCACCAATTTGGAAATCTACAATAGCTTGCTCATTTACTAACATAGATTGACCATCACTTAACCAAGATACTTTGTAAGGTAAGCCATGAGGGATTCTTTTCAAATTTAGTTTATTCACCATTTCCCAAGAAACCACGTTTTCAGTTGAACCTAAATCCACTACCATCCTACATGTACCTTGCAATTGATTCTAAAGAGTGATTTCCTTTGTGGGGATTCTTCAGAGATTGGTGCCTTGAGCAATGTTCTCCTAATCATTAAAATCTCTCCAACTTCAGATGTAAGGTTCACCATAGGTGAAGTCACACTTTCTTCATCCTCATGCACTAGTTTATTCCTCCTCTCTCCACCATAGGAACTTGAGCCTTGCTTTTCAGGGCACTTGAAGGTTGGATGTCTAGGCTAGTTACAAGTGTAGCATCTTCTTGAGAACTGGTAGGAGCCTCTTCCTCCACTAAATCTTCCCCTTGAACCTCTCCATCCACCTCTAGAATCAGATTGATCTTGGTCCTTAGGCTTGTCAGTCTTCACTACCTTCAACAACCTTGCAATTCTTTGATCGTCTGGAGTAAGCTCTTCTTCCACATCTTCAAACTCCTCATCTTCCTCTTCTTTAGTCTCAGTCTCTTCCACTTCCCTTCTTTTATTTGTCTCCAAGGCTATGAATCTCTCTTCCAACTCTCTAAGTTCTCTTGCATGCCTATTTTTCATCTCCTTCATCTCCTTCATCTCTTTAGCCATATCATTCTTCTTTGGAGGCATCTTAGCAACCTTGCCTCTTCACCTTCTTCTTCAACCTGCAAAATGAAAATAGATCTACTTCCTGATGCTCTAATACCACTATGATGCAGATAATCAATAACCAAACTCCTCAACACCATCATTTCTTAAAGGGATTTCAATCCCAAACAAAATCAGGAGAAGATCAAATTAAACAAACAACTTGTTTACTAAAATTTTCATCAATTTCTCTTCAAATTCACCTGATTTCTTCAATTCTATAAAATTCCATGACAACATTTCAGTTTCCCAACTCACCAAAATCATATTCTAGACCATTATCAGCATCTAATTGACTGATCTTAACAAAAAAACCTGATCAAAGGCATTGAACCAACCAATACTTCAATATTCACCAAAACCTCTTTGATACAACTCACACTCCCCAAGGCTAATAGACATACATTCTTACCTTCAAAATATTATCAGACTTACAAGAGCCTCATAATCATCATGCTTCTAATAGAAACAAACCAATAACATATTCACATAACTTTGAGTTATCAGATTACTGATTTTCACAGTCATAACACCATTCTTCATCAAGATTCCACCCTAGTCTAAACATCAAATCAACAACCTTAACCTTTAATATTTTCCCAAACCATTGAAATACCTTTGAAAACATTATTTAAGCAGTTACATCACAAATCTAATCACAAATACCACTGGCCTATGTTTTAACACTCATTTCATCAATTTCCTTGTAGGTTAGCAAAGCCCTAAATCGGGTGATACAACTCTACCATCTTTGCATCAACACAAGCTTGATATAGTTTTGGAGACCCATTACAGAGTATTTAGACATCACAAAAAACATTGCCACTTGTTTTGAGAGAAATATCAAAAAAATGGTCTGATACGCTGCTCCCAGCCACAAATTAGGCCAAATTTGCAAGGTGACTACCAACAAATCATCTCCAAATCACTAACCAACCTTAAACAGTCTTTTTTCATACCTCCAAACTCAGAATTCCATTATTTTCAAGAGTTATTAGATCCACTAAAACATTTAAATATCAAAACCCTTGAATATAGGCTTTGCAAGCAAAATAATGAGGGTTTCTTGGAATATCACCTTCCACATCTTCTACCAACTTGCCATATCTTCCAACACCTTTAAATACACCTGAAACATCATCTATGCCCTTTTCAGGCCATGGAAAACTCTATTTCTTCATTATGCATGACTGTAGCATCAAATTTTGTGTGGAAACCTTCAATTTATGTGTGTAACAACAACTTCATCTGAGCATTCTTGCATTCCCTTGTACCTACAATCATAAAAAACATTCAAAATACCCTAACATTAACCTACTCCACCAATCTACTTGGCCTACGTTGGTGGAGTACTGATGAAATGCTCTATTAGACTCTCAAACCCACTGTAAAAAGAACTATACCAGCCCCCTTTTTGCACGCCTTACAATGCCTTTTATAACTTTTTCCCTCTTAGCAAATGCCTTTTCTAACTTCTCATCGGTGCAACTACCCTTTTAACTCTTAATCTTCCTTGATTTATGCTCTCTCTTGCTGCATAATTACATCATAATTACTTTTTAACAACATTGTATTATTTGCATTTTTTATATTTTCACCCCCTAGTGACTTATTTTATGACTTGATTACATTCAAATTAGCCATTACAAGGCCTTGACACATCATTTTGGCTTGAACATACAAATTGGACAAATTAGCCTTTTGAAGGCATTACAAGCCATAGACAAGGCAGTAAACTGTTTGAAAGAATGCCTCAAATAAATGCGATATCATGGTGATGGAATGCAATGACAATAATCACCATGAGACCGCATTTCTTTCAGGCATTTTTTCAAACAATTCACTGCCTTGTCTATGCTACCACATTTTTCATGCATGTCTACCAAAGCATTTTGTCAAACAGTTCACTGCCTTGCTGCTATGGCTAAAAGCCTAAAACAAGTGCTTTCGAACAAGCTATGGATGCTTGAAAAAAATCTATTGAAGCATAATAGTAAGCAATAACATAGACAAGGTAGTGAACTGCTTGAAAAAATGCCTCGAAGAAATGTGGTCTCATGGTGATGGAATGCCATGACGAATGCGTATGGCTATGGATTGTCATGGCATTCCATCACCATGAGAGGGCATTTCTTTGAGGCATTTTTTCAAGTAGTTCACTGCCTTGTCTATGCTACGACATTTTTCATACATGTCTACCAAAGCATTTTATCAAACAGTTCACTGCCTTGCTGCTATAGCTAAAAGCCTAAAACAGGTGCTTTCGAACAAGCTATGGATGCTTGGAAAAAGTCTATCAAAGCATAATAGTAAGCAACAAGCTATGGTCTCATTGTTTTTTCTCACATGAAAATTAGCATGATTTTATTCATGTTTTTTTGCAATTTTTAAAAGCATTTTTTGCCGATCAGATGAGAAGTTTCTAAGTGTCACGGTGTCTGAGTAATAGCATGCTGAGGTTCGCAGCCATTTTGCACTTTGGACCCTTAAGGGATCGATCCGGTTGAACGTAGCTCAGAGCGATTCCGCGTATTTGGGTACGAAAGAGGACCATGCCTAGCGTAAACATACCTATTCAAATGCGTTGGAACAGTTTGTTTGGTCACATGAGCTGCAAAATGAAATTTGCACCACTTTGCAACTTTCAACTACTTGCATTTGACAATTTTTTCCCCGAGTGAAAATTTGCCAGCATAGAAAAATGCCTCCAAGATAGCAAAAACTAAGAGAGGTTATTGTAGAGGGGCCTAACATGATCCCATAAAATCAAACGAGAAGTTTCTAAGCATCACGATGTCAGAGTAATAGCATGCTGAAGTTCGCAGCCATTTTGCACTTTAGACCCTTAAGGGATCGATCCGGTTAAACGTAGCTCGGAGCGAGTCCACATATTCGGGTGCGAAAGAGGACTATGCCTAGCGTAAACATATCTATTCAGACGCATTGGAACAGTTCGTTTGGTCACACGAGCTACAGAACGAAAGTTGCACCACTTTGCAACTTTCAACTACTTGCATTTGACAACTTTTTCTTCGAGTGAAAATTCGCCACCACAGGAAAAAGCCTCCGAGATAGCAAAAACCAAGCAAGGTTATTGTAGAGGGGTCCAACATGATCCCATAAGATCAGACGAGAAGTTTCTAAGCATCACGGTGTCCAAGTAATAGCATGTTGAAGTTCGTAGCCATTTTGCACTTTGGACCCTTAAGGGATCAATCTGGTTGAACGTAGCTCGAAGTGATTCTGCGTGTTTAGGTGCAAAAGAGGACCATGCCTAGTGTAAAAGTACCCACCCAAATGCGTTGGAACAATCCGTTTGGTCACACGAGCTGCAAAACGAAAGTTGCACCACTTTGCAACTTTCAACTACTTGCATTTGACAACTTTTCCTCGAGTGAAAATTCGCCAGCACAGGAAAATGCCTCCGAGATAGCGAAAACCGAGAGAGGTTATTGTAGATGGGCCCAATATGATCTTGTAGGATTAGATGATAAGTTTTTAAGCATCATGGTGTCCAAGTAATAGCATGCTGAATTTTGCAGCCATTTTGCACTTTGGACCCTTACGGGATCAATCGAGTTGCACGTAGCTTGAAGCGATTCCGCATGTTTAGGTGCGAAAGAGGACCATGTCTAGCATAAACATACCCACCCGGATGCGTTGGAACAATCCGTTTGATCACACGAGCTATAGAATGAAAGTTGAACCACTTTGCAACTTTCAACTACTTGCATTTGACAACTTTTTCTTCGAGTGAAAATTCGCCACCATAGGAAAAAGCCTCCGAGATAGCGAAAACCGAGTGAGGTTATTGTAGATGGGCCCAACTTGATCTTGTAGGATCAGACGAGAAGTTTCTAAGTATCACCGTGTCCGAGTAATAGCATGCTGAATTTCGCAGCCATTTTGCACTTTGGACCCTTAAGCGATCGATCCGGTTGAACGTAGCTCAAAGCAATTATGCGTGTTTGGGTACGAAAGAGGACCATGCCTAGCGTAAACGTATCCACATGGATGGGTTGAAAAATTTTGTTTGGTCAGTGAGCTACAGAACGAAAGTTGCACCACTTTGCAACTTTCAATTACTTGCATTTGACAACTTTTCCTCGAGTGAAAATTCGCTAGCACAGGAAAATACCTTTGAGATAGCGAAAATCGAGAGAGGTTATTGTAGATGGGCCCAACATGATCTTGTAGGATCAGACGAGATGTTTCTAAGCATCACGGTGTTCGAGTAATAACATGCTGAATTTTGCAGCCATTTTGCACTTTGGACCCTTAAGGGATTGACCGGGTTGAACGTAGCTTGAAGCAATTCCACGTGTTTAGGTGCAAAAGGGGACCATGCCTACCACAAACCTACCCACCCAGACATGTTGGAATGATGCATTGGGTCACACGAGCTGTAGAACAAAAGTTGCACCACTTTGCAACTTTTAACTACTTGCATTTGACAACTTTTTCTTCGAGTGAAAATTTGCCACCATAGGAAAAAGCCTTCAATATAGTGAAAGTTGAGAGAGGTTATTGTAGAGGGTCCCAACGTGATCCTATAGGATCAGACGAGAAGTTTCTAAGCGTCATGGTGTCCGAGTAATAGCATGTTGAAGTTCGTAGCCATTTTGCACTTTGGACCCTTAAGGGATCGATTTGGTTGAACGTAGCTCAGAGTGATTCTGCGTGTTTAGGTGTGAAAGAGGACCATGCCTAGCATAAACATACCTATTCAGATGCGTTGGAACAATCCGTTTGGTCACACGAGCTACAAAACGAAAGTTGCACCACTTTGCAACTTTCAACTACTTGCATTTGACAACTTTTTCCCCGAGTGAAAATTCGCCAGCACAGGAAAATACCTCTGAGATAGTGAAAACCGAGAGAGTTATTGTAGAGGGGCCCAACATGATCTTGTAGGATCAGATGAGAAGTTTCTAAGCGTCATGGTGTCCGAGTAATAGCATGCTAAATTTCACAACCATTTTGCACTTTGGACCCTTAAGGGATCGATCGGGTTGAACGTAGATCAAAGCGATTCCACGTGTTTAGGTACGAAAGAGGACCATGCCTAGTGTAAACATACCTATTTAGACACGTTGGAACAGTTCGTTTGGTCACACGAGCTGTAGAACAAAAGTTGCACTAGTTTGCAACTTTCAACTACTTGCATTTGACAACTTTTTCCCTGAGTGAAAGTTCGCCAACATAGGAAAATGCCTTCGAGATAGCGAAAACCGATATAGGTTATTTTAGATGGGCCAAACGTGATCTTGTAGGATCAGACGAGAATTTTCTAAGCATCACGACGTCCAAGTAATAGCATGCTGAATTTCACAGCCATTTTGCACTTTGGACCCTTGAGGGATCGATCCGGTTGAACGTAGCTCAGAGCGATTTTGCATGTTTGGGTACGAAAGAGGACCATGCCTAGTGTAAACATACCCACCCAGATGCGTTGGAACAATCCGTTTGGTCAGACGAGCTGCAGAACGAAAGTTGCACCACTTTGCAACTTTCAACTACTTGCATTTGACAACTCTTTCCTCGAGTGAAAATTCGCCACCACAGGAAAATGCCTCCAAGATAGCAATAATCGAGAGAGGTTATTGTAGACGGGTCCAACATGATCTTGTACGATTAGATGAGAATTTTTAAGCATCACGGTGTCCGAGTAATAGCATGCTGAATTTCACAACCATTTTGCACTTTGAACCCTTAAGGGATCAATCAGGTTGAACGTAGCTCGAAGCGATTCCGTGTGTTTGGGTGCGAAAGAGGACCATGCCTAGCATAAACATACCCACCCAGATGCGTTGGAACAATCCGTTTGGTGATACGAGCTACAAAATGAAAGTCGCAGCACTTTGCAACTTTCAACTACTTGCATTTGACAACTCTTTCCCCAAGTGAAAATTCGCCACCACAGGAAAATGCCTCCGAGATAGTGAAAACCGAGAGAGGTTATTGTAGAGGGGTCCAACGTGATTTTGTAGAGTTAGACAAAAAGTTTCTAAGCATCATAGTGTCCGAGTAATAGCATGCTAAATTTTGCAGCCATTTTGCACTTTGGACCCTTAAGGGATCGATCTGATTGAATGTAGCTTGGAGCGATTCCGCGTGTTTGGGTGCGAAAGAGGACCATGCCTAGCGTAAATGTACCCACCCGGATGCGTTGGAACAATCCATTTGGTCACACGAGCTGTAGAACGAAAGTTGCACCACTTTGCAACTTTCAACTACTTACATTTGACAACTTTTTCCTCGAGTGAAAATTCACCACCATAGGAAAAAGCCTCCGAAATAGCAAAAACCGAGCAAGGTTATTTTAAAGGGGCCCAACATGATCCCATAGGATCAGACGAGAAATTTCTAAGCATCACGGTGTCCGAGTAATAACATGTTGTAGTTCGTAGCCATTTTGCACTTTTGACCCTTAAGGGATCGATCTGGTTGAACGTAGCTCAGAGTGATTCTGCATGTTTAGGTGCGAAAGAGGACCATGCCTAGTGTAAACGTACCCACCCGGATGCGTTGGAACAATCCATTTGGTCACACGAGCTGCAGAATGAAAGTTGCACCACTTTGCAACTTTCAACTACTTGCATTTGACAACTTTTTCCTCGAGTGAAAATTCGCCACCATAGGAAAAAGCCTCTGAGATAGTGAAAACCAAGAAAGGTTATTATAGAGGGGCTCAACATGATCCTATAGGATCAGACGAGAAGTTACTAAGCATCACGGTGTCCGAGTAATAGCATGCTGAATTTCGTAGCCATTTTGCACTTTGGACGCTTAAGGGATCGATCCGATTGAACGTAGCTTGGAGCAATTCCGCGTGTTTGGGTGCAAAAGAGGACCATGCCTAGCGTAAACGTACCCACTTGGACACGTTGGAATAGTTTGTTCGGTCACACGAGTTGCAGAACGAAAGTTGCACCACTTTGCAACTTTCAACTACTTGCATTTGACAACTCTCTCCCCGAGTGAAAATTCGCCACCACAGGAAAATGCCTCCGAGATAGCAATAAACAAGAGAGGTTATTGTAGAGGGGTCCAACATGATCTTGTAGGATCAGATGAGAAGTTACTAAGTATCACAGTGTCTGAGTAATAGCATGCTGAATTTCGCAGCCATTTTGCACTTTGGACCCTTAAGGGATCAATCTGGTTGAACGTAGCTCGAAGCGATTCCGTGTGTTTGGGTGCGAAAGAGGACCATGCCTAGCGTAAACGTACCTACCCGAACATGTTGGAATAGTTTGTTTGGTCACATGAGCTGTAAAATGAAAGTTGCACCACTTTGCAACTTTCAACTACTTGCATTTGACAACTCTTTCCCCAAGTGAAAATTCGCCACCACAGGAAAATGCCACTGAGATAGCAATAATCGAGAGAGTTTATTGTAGAGGGGTCCAACGTGATCTCATTGGTTCATACAGAGATTTCATAATCACCACGGTTTACGAGTAATACCCTGTCAAATATTGTTGCCCTTTTACACTTTGCACCTTTAAGGGATCGAGTCGGTTGAACCATAGTAGTTGTTTTGTTGAATGTCATACCCTAAGGTATGTTAGAGATGACCTAGGTTGCATCAATTTCTTTGAGGCATACGCTGCCCCTACCTTTTCAACCCTAAGCAATATGATTTTAGGGGCACTCTCGATGTTAGGAGTAACGTATAATGAACCATACCCAAGCCTTTGATATTTTTGTCATTTCTCTAAAAAAATGGGTTATCTTATTCCTTGTTGATGTAGACCAAGGCTACCATGTCACGTGAACCCCCCATGTTCTTAATGACTTGGAAACCCTTACCACATTGATCTATTGGTAGGGTTGCTTTCTCTTTCTCATATTGGTACAACAATTTGGAGATGTCTTCCTCTATGACCTATTTATTTAGCTCTCCCCACTTGGAGAAAACCATGGGTTCAAATTTGATGATAGAAGAGGATTTTTTCTATGTGTTATGGTTTTCCATATGTCTTACGAGAAGATGGGAGTTGTCCTACATAAAAATACCCTTTAAGACCATAGTCTCTACAACCCTTGTCTTGTCTCGTATTTGGACCTTGATATTTGGAAAGGATTTATGTGAGGTGGATGATGAGGCTAAAGTGGATGGATCAATATAGGATGATGAATGTGAGGCAATATCATTGTTAGGCACTTGGAGTAGTTTTTGATATTTTTCTTCAAAGTTATGATAATAATGGAAAGGCCAAGGGTGAAGGGCACACAATCAACTGAGAGGGGGGGTGAATTGGTAGATCCAAACAATTACAATTGTTAGTCTATGTTCAATCCTTTTGGCTCAAAACAACCTTTTCTTTTAAAATTTGTAAGAGGGTAGTCTCTAATGCCTTGAATGAGTCAAATTCACATGCATGAGTAGGTTGTTTTGTTATGATTGAATTTAATAAAGACTGAGTTGAGACATTAGGGTTTTGTTACCTTTTAGGTCTCTTCTACCAGTTTTTCGAGATTTCATGGCAGTCAAATGTGCTACAAGCTTTCAAATGGAAGACTACAAAGAAGTTAATGTCAGTTCTCATAGGAGTGAAGTGATGGCATATGGCAGTTAATTGGAAAAAGATAGCAACAACATATCAAATCATCCAGAGATAACACAGATTGAAGAAACCCTAGATGTTCAGATAGAGGGACCATTCAAGATTTCAAGGAAGATCACTGCTAATAGTTGGTTAGGGTATTTGAAATTCCATTAGAAGGTTTTGTGAATGAGGTTAGATAGTCTTTAGATGAATATAATATTTTCATTTGTGGATTTTGGGCTAGATAATCTGGTGTTTCTTACTAGTCTTCTGCACTTTCAAGGAGTAAAACTAGAGCCAAGGATTAATAAATCGTGGTCATCATTTATCAAGGAGGGTGCAATAGTAAATGATGTAGTTTCTATAAGTGGCAATGAAGATGATGCCCTTTTTCGATATCCTTTCTTTGAGGTCGGTCACTTCCTTATTATGAGGGAATTGAAAAGATCCAATTTAGGAGAGCTGGAATTGGATAGGAAACAAACAAATGTATAGTCAATTGATAGTGTCAAGGGAAGTGAGGTATGAAGACAATCATCCCATCAAAGGACAATAGATTTAAAGGAAGGTTATTCATTAAGACAAGCATCATGAATGTATGAACACAAGGGAACTGTGAAGGGTCATTGTACATGGCTATGGTTGTGTATGCAACAATAGGTCCTTATGAATGTGGAGTCTTCAATTAACTCTTTAAATGTAAACCATGAAGCATTAGAACTAATTTTAAATGTAATTTACACATTTAATTGAGGCATATACTAAGGAATATACACATTTGCATGTATTAATTTCTCATGATTTTAATATATCAAAAAATACACTAAGTCAATGACAAATATTACAATAGTGATGGAATAACATCTTGAAGATCTTCCCATTTGTCAATACTTGTAGCAATACATGCAGGGAAATAATCCTCCCATTTCCAACATAGATTATGAAATATATTGTACTTGAGAAAAGGACAAAAGGAGTTGATGCCTAGTTTCATTTTTCCATTCCACCTTAGCTGGCCCAACTATTTGCATTCCAAATTGGTTCAAAACATGTACATCCCCTGCTCCCTATGAAACACATGGGTAGTAGCCTCTCTGTGGTTGTGTAGTATCATAAGAATTTGGTCCACAAAAAACCTGCAAAAGCCTCTCAATCTTAGACATAGACTCACATAAAAATCATTAAAAGAGCAATAACTAAATAATACCAGTCATACAGCTGATGAGACCTACTATCACCTTCATGCATGCTAGATAAGGAGGTCGATTGAAGGTCCTACAATGGTGATGTGCCCCTTCGATACTTTATCATCTCTCGATAACCCTATGTATAAATTTCAAATATATCATTGAGAGGCTTAACATAAAACGTGTAGCATATAAGAATCCAATAAATCTAGGAGATGGAAAAGAAAGAGAAGATTGACAACCAGAAAATGCACCAGCAACCGATGTTTCTCATACCACTTGTTGATGGTGTTTTTATGCACTTCACAACACAGGTAATGCATAGGTGCATTACCTCTCTTGAAAGACAATCTTCCACAATCAAATTGCAGAACACTATCCTAAGGTCTCTCGGATGTCAGGTCTTGACAGTGCTTGGAATATTTCAGTTGTTTATGTGATTTGCTGGAATCACAAGGTGGACTTACGGATGAGTTACAAAGTGAGGAATTTGGATCTGCAAATGGAGTTCTTAAGATGGGAAAGTTGCCGAGTGTTTGCTGCAGGTTCAAACAGCAGTCTGGAACTCCATTTCAACATCAGATTTAGCTTTACAATGTGCAATGAACCTTGCCTAAGGTTACTTGTTAAAAAAAAAGGAAAAAGGGCAGGGAAGAGAAAAGGTTCTTGGATCTGAAACTACGAATGAACAGTGATCATGGAGGCTGCTATAGTAGACAAACTCCCTAAACTGGGTTTTGCTTGGCCAAGAGGATCCTACAGTTACACAAAACCAGTGCAATCTTCTAAAGACTGCAGATTTTCAGTTTGCATACACACATCATGAACATGCAAGTGAACTAGGTTGCAGCAATCAAATAAATAAGCCCAGGCTAACTTTACACAACAGCTTGCCATCAACAAGTACCAAAAGTATGGGCTGGAAATTCATCAAATACTGTAACAGCAATCACCATTACCACTTCATTCAAGAAAATACAACTAAAACTAACTTGGAAGGTAGAACCATGCACACATAATGAGCAAACTCAAAAGTAACACCCATAGATCATGCAATGCTGCTTTCTATTGCTTCAGGATGTTTTTACAACAGCTCTCCAACAGTTACAAATGAGGGGGAGACCCCTATTTATAGTTTTCCAAAGCCCAAATGAATGGCAAGGATTGATTTACATTATGTGGCTCAGATTCAATTACATTAGGGCTTTACCAACCCCATAATATTCAACAATTTAAAATAAACCTGTTGTCTTTTCCCTATTCTATCTTGTAGTGGTCAGTCACTGTAGTAGTTTTGTCTTCTAGTTGATTTCCCTTTTACTGTAGCTGAATCTAATTGAAATCTACCTTCTTCCCAATGGAATTGCAACATTCTTTATTGGATCAAATGGTTCGGTCAACAGACCCATGGTAGGCTTCTTGAAACCGAAAATGAGAGGCTGAAATGCTGTTCTGGAATGTTGTTTTGAAACGGCTGCGAGAGCACGGAACTCGGGATGGTACTTCCCAGATGAAAATTTGGAATTTGAAAACCTAGGGGAGGATAAGACCCCATTTTAGCATCTGGGTCGAAGTCCGTTTTTTATTTTGAGGTGCGCTAGTTCGTTCCGGAAATGTGAGTCCGGAATGCCGTTTTGCATTTTCTGTTTTGAAAACGACCGCGAGAGCACGGAACTCCGGATTGCACTTCCCGACTGCAAAATTGAAATTTGAAAGGTCAAGGCAAGAAACGACCCAATTTTACCATCTGGGTCGAAGTCCATTTTTAATTTTGAGGAGTTCTACTATGATCCGGAAACATGAGTCCGGAATGTCGTTTTGCATTTGCTGTTTTGAAAACGGCCGCGAGAGCACAGAACTTCGGATTGCACTTCCTAGCTACAAAATTGAATTTTGAAAGGTCAAGGCAAGAAATGACCCAATTTTACCATCTGGGTCGAAGTCCATTTTCAATTTTGAGGAGTTCTACTATGATCCGGAAACATGAGTCCGGAATGCCGTTTTGCATTTAGTGTTTTGAAAACGGCCGCGAGAGCATGGAACTCCGGATTGCACTTCCCGGCTACCAAATTGAAATTTGAAAGGTCAAGGCAAGAAATGACCCAATTTTACCATCTGGGTCAAAGTCCATTTTCAATTTTGAGGAGTTCTACTATGATCCGGAAATATGAGTCCGAAATGCCGTTTTGCATTTGCTGTTTTGAAAACGGCCGCGAGAGCACGGAACTCCGGATTGCACTTCCCGGCTGCAAAATTGAAATTTGAAAGGTCAAGGCAAGAAATGACCCAATTTTACCATCTGGGTCGAAGTCCATTTTCAATTTTGAGGAGTTCTACTATGATCCGAAAACATGAGTCCGGAATGCCGTTTTGCATTTGTTGTTTTGAAAACGGCCGCGAGAGCACGAAACTCTGGATTGCACTTCCCAACTGCAAAATTGAAATTTGAAAGGTCAAGGCAAGAAATGACCCAATTTTACCATCTGGGTCGAAGTCCATTTTCAATTTTGAGGAGTTCTACTATGATCCAGAAACATGAGTCCGGAATGCCCTTTTAGGGAAGCTGTTGTAGGGAAGCTGCTGTAGGAATGCTGTTTCAGGGAAGCCGTTGCAGGGAAGCTATTGCAGGGAAGCCATCGCAGGGAAGCTGCTACAGGAATGCTGTTGCAGGGAAGCCGTCGCAGGGAAGCTGCTGCAGGGAAGCCGTCGCAGGGAAGCTGCTGCAGGAATGCTGTTTTAGGGAAGCTGTTGCAGGGAAGCCGTCGCAGGGAAGCTGCTGCAGGAATGCTATTTCAGGGAAGCTGTTGCAGGGAATTTTCAAAACTTCCTAAAACTTAATAAAACCTTGTCAGTTCACTTAGGCACCACAAAAACATCCAAAATCCATAGGAAATCTTTCCCCAAAGTCAAAGAATGAAGGAAAAAGCGAATCGAGTGAGCGATTGGGGGCGAAGCCCGAAAAAAACCCAAGACTTAGCCATTTTTTATTTATGGGGCAAAATATGGTCAACCAAAAAATGAGACTTTGAAGGGCACGTTGACCAACTAGGACAGCAAAATGAGGGGCACGCAAAAAGAGACAAGAGCAAAGAAGTCCATCGGCAGCGAAAAAAGAGGGTCCCTGCCTACGGTGGGGTGTGCGTGCAAAATATGCACAACAAATGGCGACTCACTGGGGGAAATGCTCTAGAGTATTTCGATGACAAACTGGAATCACGAACCCAAAATCTCTGGTTCCGACCTTCACGCTAGGGAAAACAAGCCAAACACTCAACCAAAGGATGAAAACCACTAGTTAACCCAATCTTCAGTATGCTGAAAATCCAAGTGTATGCAATTGCGTTAATTCCCATCCTTCAGTTGCTGTAAGAACCCAAGCTCCACCAAGTTAAGCTACATAGTTTATTCTAACTCCAAAAGCATCCGGGACATTGCCTTGCTGCCAGTCAGGCGTCCATAGCCCCGACGAGGTTGTCGCTGTAATTCTCCCGAACATTGCTCTACTGCTAGCCGGGCGTCCATAGCCCCGGTAGAGTTATTCATATACCCCTGAAAAGCTGAATTTCTTTTCTTTTGATTTTCAATATTTTTTTTTCTTTCTTTCTTTTTCTTTTTCTCTTTTCAGTTCATTTATTTCAACCCGCAAGCAATGAAGCTCGCACTTAGGGCTGAGAATCACAGTGGCGCTGGAGCAGAATTTTAGATTTTTCACTTAACTAGACTTCACAAAGGACCTACAGTGACCGTCAGATCCTTAAAATTTGTGAGAGATATAAGATTCTAGAATACTTCAGAATCAGACTGACCAATGACTTATTCACTTTGAATCAAACATCTAGATCGCTTGACACTAACATAAGATCCTCACCATCCACTCTAAAAACTTGATTAGAGTTTGACAAAGAAATACATAGAACAACCCCAGGAAAGAAGAATGGTTGTCGTGCGCACAGATGCACCCAGCCAAAAGTAGAGGGACCCCAAGCAAAGCAGTAGCAAAGTGAGAGCAAACAAAAGAAAACGAACGCAAACGAAAAGAAAACACCAAAAAAAAAAAGCAAAGCGAGACAACGAAAGAAAACAACGAAGAAACAACCCCAAAGCAAGAAACCTACAACAAACAAACTAATCTAATTAAAGCAGGAAAGCGGAAAATTTACAGGAAACCTAAATTACTCAAAACAAGTTATGTACAAAGATATTTACAAAGAACTATGTTCAAGAAAGGCCAACTGACACTCATGCCCATTGGATTTTGTAGCATGTGCACAAGAAAACGGGCAGTCGTTATAGTTCTCAACCATGCAGATTTATCCTTATGTTTAGAGAAAATAAATTCAAGATTGCAGCATTCAAATTCAGTCACCCGGCTAGGGAAAATCAACAATTGGGGAGACTCGCCAAACCCATGGTTAATCCATAAGCACGTCCATTTTTCCTCATTCCCATAATCAAAATGATAAGTGCAGCTATGAAAATTAATAGGAGGAAGGAAGGATAGAACCTGGATTTCATCACATGGAGGTGGAAGCATTTGACAATCAAGAGCAAGCACTGCATCGTCAGTCTTTGCATCAACAACCTCGAGCGGGCATGGTGGAGGGTGCAGCACTTCAGGAATCAAGCCCGCACAAGGCAGGGAGAATGAGGCAGCAAACATTTCTTCCACATCTTACGTGGGATCAGTAGTCCCCCTTGGCAGTTCTTCAAAAAGAAGTACTTCATCTCGTTGACCTTCTACAAATCAAGCGTCCACACGATTGCTATCCCCAAAAGGAAACACGTTATCCCATCTCCTTTCCCAAGTATCGACCTTATCTTCATGATGCTCAGTGTCATGGGATGATGACATGTGCAAATCTATCCAATTGCAGCCATCTGAATATGAAGGAGGATCAACAACGATCATGGCAGAAGGACTCCAAGTTGCATCTTGTAGTCGACCGGGTGCTTCATCTTTGTTGGCAGCTATCTCAGCACCCCCGCCTTTGTCTTCTTCTCTTTCTTGTTCATGCATTTCATCATGATGCTCACTCATTTCCCCTTGTTCACTATCGCTGTAAATGGAGAAGGAACCCCTCTCCCAATCCGGAAACTCTAGTGCATCAACATTCAGAGGCTCACGAAGTATGTCTCCATCGCTACTGTCTTCTAGGATGTGCTCTTCCTTGGCATGAGAATACCTCCACAACACGTCTCCCAATGGAAATAAGTCATCAATTGATGGCACCTCATCAAGGGGACCAAAATCCACCATGCAATCTCCCTCCAAGGACTCGCCATGAAGCCCATCGTCAATGGTGCACAAATGTTCTTCAAGAGGAAGAAATTCTTGATGATTGGTGGACCGCATTCTTGTTTGATCTACTTCATCACTTGGAAGCTCAAGACTGTATTGTTGTCCTCCCTCTATTTTTGTTCCAACATCCTCTTGATGACTGCCCCTAGCTGAGTCATTACTTGGCTCGGGCTCTTGATCTTCACGTTCCATTTGGGCAGCAAATAGAGGATGTGGTGTACTCAGCTTCCTTGCTTGTTCTCTGACTTGCTTCATGGCTTCTTGGCACAGCCCGCATGTGAACTCAAAGTGGGATGAATCATGGAGCCTGCACCAATTCGACAGTAGTAGCACTTCCAAATCCAATTGGTATTTTAGCTCTGACCAATCCTTTGCTAATCTGGAGACGAGCTGGTCATATCTTTCTGCTACTGGGTCCTCATCATCACTTTCTGCTGTCCCGAGGCTGTCAACCTCTTCCTCTTGCTGATATTCAACATCTTCATTGGCTGCCCTAGCATACACTGCTGCAAGATTGATTGATTCATCCTCAACTGCCAATGGCTCCTCTTCTTGAGTGGAGGACTGCCCCTTATTGGCAAAGGAGAGGCTTTCCAACTCCATTCTTAGTGAACCTTCACCAAATCTTTTTGTTGTTCCCAGAAAATCAGCTTCTCCTTGATTTTCAGCTTCAGTGTTTTCTATCCCAACACTAATTTGTGGCAGATTTCCTAGTTCATCTTGAAGGTGCTGTCCTCCAGATGCTGATAGATTTTCTACCATGTGGGATGACTCATTCTCCTTGACAGTTGGCTGTTCCAACTTGTTCAAATTGCCTTTGACTTGGGTGATGATGCTTGCACATGACAAACAGGTAAATTCTAAATGTGGTGCATTGTGAAATCTGCACCAACTTGACATTAGTGCTTCCTCAAATCTTGGTCCATCTTTGCTGCTCAAACACTCTTGGATCAGCTCTTCAAATGCCTTGGCTGCCATGGTTGTCAATTCTTCCTCTGGATCTGCAAGAGGTAAAGGTTGATATATTTCCCAAAAGGGAATCTCTCCTTGCAAGACCCTTTCAATTCTGCTCAAGAAGGTTAGACACTCCAATTCATTGTGCCTGCAAGTGCAATGGATCCTACACTTATCCGCCAATGCAAATTGCTGCAATGGTCTCTTCAATCTCCTATTTAAATTTGCATGTAGCTGAGTGATGTTGATTTGCACATGCTGCTCCATTTCAACTCAGCTTCTTTTTTGCCTTCAAAATTTTTTGACTTTATGCTTCAGCATAAAAAAAATATCTCTTTATCTCAGATTTCTTCTTTGATAGTGCTCTTATCGATTTCCAACTTTCATCTTTGTAGCCTCAACATGTCGCCCTCCTTCTAGCGCCAGTTCTGTTGATGGTCGATAGGAGGAGAAGGGCGTGAAATGAATGAAGCAATGTCCTTGTTCTGCCCTCCTTCTAGCGCCAGTTCTGTTGATGGTGTTTTTATGCACTTCACAACACAGGTAATGCATAGGTGCATTACCTCTCTTGAAAGACAATCTTCCACAATCAAATTGCAGAACACTATCCCAAGGTCTTTCGGATGTCAGATCTTGATAGTGCTTGGAATATTTCAGTTGTTTATGTGATTTGCTGGAATCACAAGGTGGACTTATGGATGAGTTAAAAAGTGAGGAAGTTGGATCTGCAAATGGAGTTCTTAAGATGGGAAAGTTGCTGAGTGTTTGCTGCAGGTTCAAACAGCAGTCTGGAACTCCATTTCAACATCAGATTTAGCTTTACAATGTGCAATGAACCTTGCCTAAGGTTACTTGTTAAAAAAAAAGGAAAAAGGGCAGGGAAGAGAAAAGGTTCTTGGATCTGAAACTACGAATGAACAGTGATCATGGAGGCTGCTATAGTAGACAAACTCCCTAAACTGGGTTTTGCTTGGCCAAGAGGATCCTACAGTTACACAAAACCAGTGCAATCTTCTAAAGACTGCAGATTTTCAGTTTGCATACACACATCATGAACATGCAAGTGAACTAGGTTGCAGCAATCAAATAAATAAGCCCAGACTAACTTTACACAGCAGCTTGCCATCAACAAGTACCAAAAGTATGGACTAGAAATTCATCAAATACTGTAACAACAATCACCATTACCACTTCCATTCAAGAAAATACAATTAAAACTAACTTGGAAGGTAGAACCATGCACACATAATGAGCAAACTCAAAAGTAACACCCATAGATCATGCAATGCTGCTTTCTATTGCTTCAGGATGTTTTTACAACAGCTCTCCAACAGTTACAAATGAGGGGGAGACCCCTATTTATAGTTTTCCAAAGCCCAAATGAATGGCAAGGATTGATTTACATTATGTGGCTCAGATTCAATTACATTAGGGCTTTACCAACCCCATAATATTCAACAATTTAAAATAAACCTGTTGTCTTTTCCCTATTCTGTCTTGTAGTGGTCAATCACTGTAGCAGTTTTGTCTTCTAGCTGATTTCCCTTTTACTGTAGCTGAAACTAATTGAAAGCTACCTTCTTCCCAATGGAATTGCAACATTCTTTATTGGATCAAATGGTTCGGTTGACGGACCCATGGTAGGCTTCTTGAAACCGAAAATGAGAGGCTGAAATGCTGTTCTGGAATGTTGTTTTGAAACGGCCGCGAGAGCACGGAACTCCGGATGGTACTTCCCAGATGAAAATTTGGAATTTGAAAAGCTATGGGAGGATAAGACCCCATTTTAGCATCTGGGTCAAAGTCCGTTTTTTATTTTGAGGTGCGCTAGTTCGTTCCGGAAATGTGAGTCCGGAATGCCGTTTTGCATTTTCTGTTTTGAAAACGACCGCGAGAGCACGGAACTCCGGATTGCACTTCCCGAATGCAAAATTGAAATTTGAAAGGTCAAGGCAAGAAACGACCCAATTTTACCATCTGGGTCGAAGTCCATTTTTAATTTTGAGGAGTTCTACTATGATCCGGAAACATGAGTCCGGAATGTCGTTTTGCATTTGCTGTTTTGAAAACGGCCGCGAGAGCACGGAACTCCGGATTGCACTTCCCGGCTGCAAAATTGAAATTTGAAAGGTCAAGGCAAGAAATGACCCAATTTTACCATCTGGGTCAAAGTCCATTTTCAATTTTGAGGAGTTCTACTATGATCCGGAAACATGAGTCCGGAATGCCGTTTTGCATTTGCTCTTTTGAAAACGGCCGCGAGAGCACGGAACTCCGGATTGCACTTTCCGGCTGTAAAATTGAAATTTGAAAGGTCAAGGAAAGAAATGACTCAATTTTACCATCTGGGTTGAAGTCCATTTTCAATTTTTAGGAGTTCTACTATGATCCAGAAACATGAGTCCGGAATGCTGTTTTGCATTTGTTGTTTTAAAAATGGCCACGAGAGCACGGAACTCTGGATTGCACTTCCTGGCTGCAAAATTGAAATTTGAAAGGTCAAGGCAAGAAATGACCCAATTTTACCATCTGGGTCGAAGTCCATTTTCAATTTTGAGGAGTTCTACTATGATCCGGAAACATGAGTCTGGAATGCCGTTTTGCATTTGTTGTTTTGAAAACGGCCGCGAGAGCACGGAACTCCGGATTGCACTTCCCGACTGCAAAATTGAAATTTGAAAGGTCAAGGCAAGAAAAGACCCAATTTTACCATCTGGGTTGAAGTCCATTTTCAATTTTGAGGAGTTCTACTATGATCCGGAAACATGAGTCCGGAATGCTGTTTTAGGGAAGCTGTTGCAGGGAAGCTGCTGCAGGAATGCTGTTTCAGGGAAGTTGTTGCAGGGAAGCTGCTGCAGGGAAGCTATTGCAGGGAAGCCGTCGCAGGGAAGCTGCTGCAGGAATGCTGTTTCAGGGAAGCTGCTGCAGGGAAGCTGTTGTAGGGAAGCCATCGCAGGGAAGCTGCTGCAGGAATGCTGTTTTAGGGAAGCTGTTGCAGGGAAGCTGTTGCAGGGAAGCCGTCGCAAGGAAGCTGCTGCAGGAATGCTATTTCAGGGAAGCTGTTGCAGGGAAGCTACTACAGGGAATTTTCAAAACTTCCTAAAACTTAATAAAACCTTGTCAGTTCACTTAGGCACCACAAAAACATCCAAAATCCATAGGAAATCTTTCCCCAAAGTCAAAGAATGAAGGAAAAAGCGAATCGAGCGAGCGAGTGGGGGCGAAGCCCGAAAAAAAACCCAAGACTTAGCCATTTTTTATTTATGGGGCAAAATATGGTCAACCAAAAAATGAGACTTTGAAGGGCACATTGACCAACCAGGACAGCAAAATGAGGGGCACGCAAAAAGAGACAAGAGCAAAGAAGTCCATCGAGAGCGAAAAAAGAGGGTCCCTGCCTACGATGGGGCGTGCGTGCAAAATATGCACAACACCACTGAACACTTGAACCAACAACCGATGTTGTTCTTTTCTTATATACTTTGACAAACTTTAGTATTACCTACAGTCACAATCAGAAAAGGATCGATGACAGTCGTAAATGCATATGACATCAAACAGTAACGGTGAAAAAGCCTTATTGCAAGGCGTTGGTCCAAAAGAGTGATCAATAACATGGCTTTACAAATTCAATGTGCATACTTACAAATCAATCTAGGGAACCATTTGGGTCTGCTCTAGTCTTTATCGTGTCGAGTATTTTCTCGTGGTCAGACTCATGCACTTTCCACAAGTTCTTGTTCGCAGGTCTACCCTTATATTTGATCAAATGAACATTGGTGGCGACGACAAGGTTCAAATAGTGAAGAATTTTTTGATGCATGTCGAAGTCCTCAAACAACCAAACTGCAATATTCTTAACTAGATACCTTTGAAGCCATGTTCCAGTAACAACCACCAAACCTGTAGGATATTCTATGTTTTCTCCATCTATAACTAGGGACTCCAATTTATTTTTGGCCTCGATACAATGACACAGGTAATAATCTGTACCCTCTTCATTGTTTTCATCTACAATCACCGCATAAACGTGCCCTGCATTGATCTATGTTCATCTTGTTAGATTTATTTACTGAGCAACATAATAAAACTTGTAAGTAAGATATATTACCTAGTTCTAGTAGGTCCGATACATGATCAAAGTCAATGGATGATTGCATCTCTGTGATTTGTAGAGCCGTCGGGAGTTGATAAGTGTTAAGTGGGGTTAGACTTCTTACAGACCATTCGTCAACCCACTTTGTTGACTCACAATCATTCCATGATTGAAGTGTACATGCATAAAAAAAACATGCCATCTTCCTTGTATGGATAGTCCATGTACCTACATTGGAGCTTCTGAAAGAGTGTAGCTCGCTCAATCCTTTTAGTGTACAACAATTCTCATATTTTGCAATGTTAGTATCATCTACTAAATGAAAAAATCTACGAGCTAAAGAATTACCTTCACTACCTAGACCCATTGAACCATTGCACCACTGGACAATTGATCTTGCATCTATCAACTTTACACTGTTTGTGTACTTTAACTCTTCTTGTGCTAGGGCTCTTTTGATACATGCACCTGCTCTATCATGCTCCCCCTTTCCATGCCCGACCTCTCAGAAGTTCCACATATGCTGAACACCACTAATCCTATGCATCCTACTCAACTAGTAAAAAATTCTAGCGTTCTTGAATTGTGATGTACAATTATCTGACCATATGATATGCTGACTAAATGATATGCCCCTGCTAGCTAGATTGACATAGAACATATGAAAGCAACCTTGAACAAACTCTGTAGAATATGTGCGATCATCACCAATGTAAAAGTGATACTCCCTCAATACTTTCCTATTTTCCTCTGTACTATCATTTGCATGAATGAATGCTATATGTACAAATATAGTAACCTGCACGGAGTTGTAGTACTGTGATTGCACCTCGTTCTATGGTTGTAGTGTGTAGTTCTCAGTGAAGTCGACAACTGAAATGATATGACGAAGTGGAAATGTGTCCTTGCATAACTTGAACTGTGAGTCCAACCATTGTGCTCTGTGTGTATGCGTTGCATAATCATAAACCACCCGATCACGAAAAAATGCCCATAAACTGATACACTGGAATCTTATCACTGACCAATTCACACTTCTTTGCTTCTTTCCCATCTTTTAGATTGTATGCCACTGTCTTATATTTGCCAAATTCCACAATTTTGCATGCCACCACAATGATCACATGTGCCATCCAAACATGATTTTTTGTTAAAAATTTGACCATCCTCTCTTTCACATAAAAATGGAAGACAAAAATTTTCCTTGACGATTTAGGTGGAGGCATTATGTTACATTCCTACAAAACATTGTCAGTATGCATATCTACACATATATGTCGATAAACATCATAATGGTTAGAAAACTCAATATGAACCCTACAACAACAAGTAGTGCGTGTGTGATTTATTTTGACATAAAAAGGCTTTAGCATTTCAAAATACCTTTGACATAATTTAATTTCAGGAAACTTCTGTACAAAATTAGCAAAAAAGTGGGTTTGAGTGGTATCCAAATAATGCATTGGATGTGGCTCACGGTTTTTACTACCAATTCTCCTTCTTACAACATCTCTTTGATTAGGAGAGGTCCTTGTGTTATCCTTCCAATAATTCACAATTAAAGATCTCAAGACTTGAGCAATTCTTGTGTCTTTCCGTGGCACTCTACCCGAAAATGCTCATAACTCATTGCTATTTGGATCCTCCACTCTTTCACGCCTTCCTTTGGCTCTCATTAGAGATGACATACTTATTTTCAAAGACTTACTTGCCTTTGTAAGGTTCACCTTGTTCCTTGTTTGACTGCTTAACAGTGTTGTTGTCATCACATGTTGTGTGGCACAACTATCCTTTGTGCGTGAGGTGGAACCCACGCTCTCGTATGCACTCATCAAGTTCTTTACAATGGAATTTTCACTTGAGTCATTCAAAACTCTTAGCCCAAGAGCCTTCATGGTGGGCCTAAATTTGAGTTGCCTCATCATTTCAACAAATAGTTGGCATCTTCCACCCTCACTTAGCTTCACAGAAAACAAAATCCATATCCTTTTTGCATATCTTTGACATGTACGTTTTGGAATCTTATTAGGCATCCATTTAAAAAAATTGGAATCAATATGAATAAAAAATTTAGGTTTTCTATGCAAAACTCTAGGAGTTCTCAAATGTAAATTTGTGTCAATATTGGGAAGGTCAACAACATCGGGGATAGATCGTGTACCTTCAATTGGAGGTGCAATTGATGACATATCTTGAGATTGACATGTAAACAATGCTGTACCTCCAACTTGAGATGTCATTTGTGGAGTTCCTTCAAATAGAGATGTGTTTTCTGATGTACTTTCAAAACACAATGTTTTTGATGGTGTGTCTTCAATTGGAGATGTGATTTCCGATGTACCTGGAAAACCACATGTTGTTGTCAACGTGTCTTCAACTAGAGATGTGCATTGAGCTTCACCTATGGTTGATGATGTGCCCCCAACTTCTGTATCCATTCTTGTCCTTCCACAAACTTTCTTCATTCGTGCCCTTTGTTTTGCCAATTTGACATCTCTCTTAGATTGCACGGGAATTTGTGGCTGTATGGGCTGCAATTCCTTTGCTTCACAAGCTACATTTTTTGATTATCTTCTCCTTGCATTTTTAACTGCATGCTCTTCTGGTGTTAGAGGCTTCGGTCGTTTCCTCGGCATGACCTTGAATGCTACATGTCTACAAACACACATATAACAAAAGTAAGTAATGCATTTTACAAAAAAATTGATGCAGAGAGGGGTGGAAACCATTCAATACAACAAATCAATGAGAATCACAAACCTAGGGTATAAATTGCTGCCACCTAAATGAAAACTAGAGACCCTTGTGTTTATTTTTCTCAAAACCAAATTTTTGATTGTCAACAAAGTCATGAAGAATATGGATTCAAAGAAGGGTTTGTGATGCTATATCTTATCATTATTCACTATTTCTTTGGCAATGAGGTAACTTAGAAAGACAATAAGCATTCTCAACTATGTCAACTCACTTGAATTTATCTAAGCACACGTGATGAAGCTGAATGTTTTATGGAACAAAAAAATTAATGGACACTTGCATTAACATTGATGAAAGCTATTAGGTTTTCCAAATTAGATGAAAATAAAAGTTTTCCAAATTAGTTGAAAAAATAATGAAATACAGTGAATTCCACTAGCCATGCTGGAACTGGACTACTATAAGCAATGCAAATAGAATTCATAAGTAAATTTATGTTAAGTAAATGTTATGTTTTTATTTTTTTTGTTCTTCAAACTCATAAAAATTGAACTTTTTTATGCAAATCCCATCTAATTCAATGTTGAATTCTAAGTCCAATTGTTATGATTAATAAAATCATTAAGGAAATTTAGTTTATATTGTCAAAAACAAACAAATATACTAAATACAAACATTTCAATTTACCAAAATGAATATATTACCTTAGATAATGTAAAATGATGTAGAAACTTCAAAATCTCTTCTTCTACATTGTCTACCATGCAGATTGGTGGTAAAAAGGTGATGGATCAAGCATAGATTGGTACAATATGAAGTCAACTACAGAAAAAAGGTGTTTCTGACTCAGATAAAGTGCTGAACTAGACAAATACAGGAGAATGTGGGCCTGAATCACAAGGTCAACCCTTATTTTTACCGTTTCAAGGTAAAACCCATTTGGCGAGCGCCAAATATGTTCCTCTGAAAAGGAGAGACTTAAGAGAGAGGGAGAGACACAAAGTGAGAGAGAGATAGAGGGAGTGAGAGAGAGAGGGAGTGGGAGAGAGAGAGAGGGGGAGGGAGAGGGTGTGGGAGGGAGAAACCTAAGAGAGAGAGAGGCTGGGAGGGAGACACCTGAGAGAAGGAGAGGGAGTCAAAGTGGAAGAGAGGGGGTGGGAAGGAGAGACCTAAGAAAGTAGGGTGGGAGGTAAGTGAGGCTTGACAGAGAGGAATTGTGAGATAAGTGAGGCCTAGTCCATCAACCCGTATACCTTGTCAACCCTTAACCCTTAACCCTCAACCTTTAAACCCCAATCCCTCAACCCCTATACCCTCTTAATACCTCAACCCTCAACACTTAACCCTCAACCCTTAACCATTAAACCCTAATCCCTCAACCACCATACCCTCTTAATCCATCAACCTCTCAACCCTCAACCCTCAACCCTCAACCCTCAACCCTCAACCATTAAACTCTAATCCCTCAACCCCCATACCCTCTTAATCCCTCAACCCTCAACCCTCAACCCTTAAACCCTAATCCCTCCACCCCCATATCCTCTTAATCCATCAACCCTCAACCCTTAAACCCTAATCCCTCAACCCCTATACCCTCTTAATCCCTCAACCCTCAACCCTCAACCCTTAAACCGTAATTCGTCAACCCCCATACCCTCTTAATCCCTCAACCCTCAGCCG